>CAJQZP010000620.1:0-487500 GCA_907164705.1 Parnassius apollo | reverse complement strand
AAGTAAAAATAAACTTTAATAAAAACAACAGAATATTAAAAAGTACATATGGTGTGGTCAAAACTTAATTTTCCGTTTTATATATTAAGCTATTGCATAGCTTCTATCGCGGGCCTTGAGCGCGGGGACCGAATCCAGAAATTCCGTAACGAAAAAAAACCTCACGCTCCCCACTCCGACGGGCACGGAGGTGTGGCGTTGAAAGCCGTGCATCGTCTAACGTCGTTTCAGTTCGGCAGACTTCGGCACTCGGCAGACTTCGGCACGGCACAGCTGAATAACCTACATGTATTGTAAGATATTAAAAATATTTTAAACAATATTAACTTTTCATTTATTCAATAAGAGAAAAAAAATTGTTTTCTTATCGGTCACCACGCTCAAAAAGTGTAACTTGATTTAATATCAAAGACTTAACTGCATAAATAAAATAAACAAATAATTATAATTGCATAAGTTGATAAAAAATGCTATGCAATAGCTTTATCGCGGCAGTCACCGAGTGCCGCACGTATTTTTTATTATTACACTTACCTTTCTTTTTACAGAGTTATAGTGAATATTCATTGTATTAATGCAACAGTTGAGTAGTTTACATTGTGCGTACAGAGGAATTTACTCCCAAGGTGGTTTTGTGAAGAGGACGGCAAAGAGGAGTTACCGGATATCGTGATTTTCTTGAGGGTACCCGCAACCTAAAGTGCTCAATTACTACAACACTAGGTAGTGTTGTAGTAATTGAGCACTAGCTATTCTGGTGTTAAAAGTTTATGAAGAAATATAAAACCTTAATAGTTTTCTATGAACTTCTGAAGCACAGTATGGGCGGATAGTTTTCATCAAAGTGGGGGAACAGAGTATAGCGGGGTGAGGCGGGGTGAAACGGAGTAGACGGGGCAGAGAGGGGCACCCCACAGCTGTACGACCTAACAGAAGAAGTTGACATACAATGTAAATCGGCTCGATTCATTTCGCTTTACCTCGCTCCACTCGTCTCTACTTACTCCTCTCCGCTTCAGTGTTAGATCCACTTCTTTTCACAACTTGTACCTTGTCTTTGCGTCAGTAAAAACGCACCTTACCTAGCCTTTATATTAAATGGTTTATATAAAAGCAAGTTAAAATAACATTATAAATTTCACTTTTCTCGCCTAGGAGAAAGTGTAATACCAAAGTAAATAGATAACAATTAAACAATGTTCCTCAGAGATCTTTATCAACTCGGCTATTGTTCTGCATGTGTCGTGGGAGCCGCGTGTGCCCCCCCCCCCCGCACGCCGGCTCGAAGCAGCAGTCAGCGCGGTTCGCGGATACTTTGTACTACTAGGTACTTTACAAGTTTGTGCGCGGTATGATCATGCTGCAGTTCTATTATGGTTGTAGCACAAACGGGTCGGCTCGATCGGGGAGGGACCACGCTCTCACAAAATACACAGAATAGCAGCGTAATGTTGCTGTTTCGTAAAACGAGTGAAGTGAACCGGAAACCCTTTTGAGTGAATACGCGGCATCTCATTTTAGTCCTCAGAGGTGACGCATCTGCAATTTGATTCTTGCCATTACAGTATATTGAAGTCCAGCGGTTAACATACTCCTTCCCTATAGATTGATACATAGGGTGAATATTTGCCATAAAAGAGGTTGGCAACCAAATTCTTTATTTTCAGTCGTTATTAGAAAGACCCTGCTGCCCATCTCCTAAGCTGTCTCCCTCTGTCGCCTCTTACGACACCCTCGAGACTATATGGAGTGGTGGATATTCTTACACCGCCACTGTAATTTAAATTTGATTCTTAGTCAAGGATAAATGCATATGTATATGGGTCACAGTACCCACTTATCATCAGACGGACCGTGAGATCGTTAGTCACCCTTATTGCGCAAAAACTTACTTTTACATCGATAATGGTTGATAAAACAGGAGACCAATATAATTACTCCTGTAACATACAGGAAAAATTTAGTTATTTATACTTAATGTATTTGCTAAACAAATAATAATAAATATACATATTATATATTTTAAATACATTTTAGATTGTTGCAAGCCTGGCGACAATAAGCAGAGTCGAATGCACAATAAATGTTTTATTGCCAATCAGCAATCTGCTTCTAAAGGAAAAGGAGGAACCTTCCCTCGTATTATAAAACAAATAACGCTTTCATTAAATCCGTTTTCATATTTCCTTAGTATTGTACATGACTCTCGGTGTAATCCACGCACTTGATTGCTATTTATAACGAAGAAATTAGATCTTATTGTTATCACGTATTACTGTTGCGTTAGAACTGTTGGTGCAGTTTACAAGATTAAATTAAACCATAATATTAATAAAGCTTAAACTAAATTACGAGATCATTCGATTTTAAAGTTATTGAAGAAATATTCCTCGCGTTCTTGTGATTATAGGTTTTGTGAACAGTTAAATCTTTAAAGTTAATAAAATCTATAAAATTAATTCGTTCAAGGTTAATTCTCCCTACAACAGAAGCTCGTGTCTAACGGGGCCTGAAGCTGCGTGGCGCCGTGACTTAGTACAAGTTATGGTGCTGAGAGCCGCAGGTACAAATCCAGCACAGAAGAAGGATTTGTAGGACCTTCATACAATTATTATGTATATAAACTTCTTTATTGCCGACATACCACGTGTGCGAACCAAACAGTTTGCTTTCGTCCATTATCTTAAGCACAGCAAGGATTGGAAAATTTTAACAGCATTTGTCTTTCCTTCCGATTACAATGTTAAGTGGTGAAGGCAAGAGTGAAGAGGCTTTTGAAGCCAATGTAGTGCGCTTTGCTGTAACCAGATGTACCACCACTTACTATTAACTGGGATAGCAGACCAGCATTAGCTTGATGGTGAAAAAAAGAAATGACTATTGAAATAGGTGGTCATATTCTCCACACAGGACAATCAGTTTGCTATGCATTGATCCGTCACCCTTACACTGGGGAAATTAGTTGCCAGGCTTGGCAGTTGGCGAGTTGGCAATCTTTTATTTTATATAAGAGGGGGAAAACGAGCATGTAGCTCACCTGATGGTAAGTGACTACCGCCGAATAGCAGATGCGTTATGTTTTTTATCTTTTAATTATTATCGAGTTGTTATCAAAGAATTTTTTAAACAACACAATCATTCAGTTAAGAATTCTTTTTAAAACGAGGTATAACAGTAGCAGCAAAAAATAAACTAAACGTATAATACTGACCATTTTAAATTGAACTTCCTTTATAATTGCGCAATAATAAAGGAGCAATTCTTCAAACAGAACGGTTTATATGGATTATCTTTTACAGAGGCGAGGAGCTTTTGTATTTAGTGTGCTGTCCCTCGCTCCATACAGACGTATAAGTACTGGACAATTAAAATAAAGTATATTGCCTTTAATTCTACTTACCGTCCTCAGAACAAGTACCGCAACAAGCAATGCTGCACAGTTTTACAACGATACCACCTAATAAAGGTTTAAATTCAATGCTACACTACAAGTGGCTCTAAACGTCTGTAATTTGAAACCGTTTGATACAGTTTTTCTTAATAAGACAAAGAAGCACTTTGTAATATCCTCATGTTTGTATTTAGTGTATGGCAATTATTTTTTAAATTTAAGTGACTAACGAACTACGACTAACTGGAGTGGAGGTGAAACCAGACCAGACCAGAGCAAAGATATCGACTTAGCATTTATAATCCCATCTACCCTGTCTTGACCTGATAGAGCCAAGTTGCTGCTACACTATGGTTGTAGCACCAATGGGTCGGCTCGATCGGTGAAGGACCACGCTCTCTCAAAATATCAGCGTGGAATAGCAGCTGAATGTTGCTGTGTTTCGTATGGTGAGTGTAAAGGACTTGAGACTCTTTTTACTGAATACGAGGCATTCCATCTTTGTCCTCAGGGGTATCAAAGCATCTGCATTTTGATTCTAAATCGAAGATAGATATAGATGTCTATGGGCCACAGCATCCACTTATTAACCATTATTTTATTAAAAAAATATAGTAGTTTATTTTTCTGCTTGTGAAGAATCTCCGTCTAAATAACAAGTGCTAGCATAGAAACGTAAAAGTCACAGAACGAGAATAATATTGCGTGCTTTATTACCTTAAAAGACTCCCTCCCCCCATACCTCAGGTACAAGGGGAGTTAAACCGCGGGAACCGTGCAATTAGTGGGGCGGCGCGGGGCACGCGCACGCGCTGAATACCGTCCTCTGACCGGCGCTCCCACGCTGCATCAGACGTGTTCACAAGATGATTTGATGCATATGGAAAATAAAACTTCGACACTCGTAGATGATCTGCGATTATAGTAAATACATTTTAATAATAAAAATCGTTTTCTTCCGATCACATTTGGTACATGAAATCAAAAAAATTGCCTAGCTTTATTTTATTATTTCAGTACGTGCGTGCGTGCGTGCGTGCGTGTGCGTGTGCGTGTGCGTGTACGTGTGCGTGTGCGTGTGCGTGTGCGTGTGCGTGGGCGTGGGCGTGTGCGTGGACATGTGCGTGTTCGTGTGCTTGTGCGTGTGCGCGTGCGCGTGCGTGCGTGTGCGTGCGTGTGTGTGCATGTGCGTGCGTGTGTGTGCGTGTGCGTGCGTGTGCGTGTGCGTGTGTGTGTGCGTGGGCTTGTCGTGGGCGTGTGCCTGGGCGTGTGCGTGTGCGTGTGCGTGTGCGCGTGCGTGCGTGTGCGTGCGTGTGCGTGCGTGTGCGTGCGTGTGCGTGCGTGTGCGTGCTTTTGCGTGCGTGTGCGTGCGTGCGTGCGTGTGTGTGCGTGTGTACGCGTGTGTATTCGTGCGTGTGTGAGTGCGTGCGTGCGTGCGAGCGTGCGTGCGTGCGAGCATGCGTGCGTGCGTGCGTGTGTGCGTGTGTGCGTGTGTGCGCGTGTGTGTTCGTGCGTGCGTGCGTGCATGCGTGCGTGCGTGCGTGCGTGCGTGCGTGCGTGGGTGCGTGCCGTGATTGCGTGTGTATGTGAAGATGGAATAAAAATTAATTTGAAACCTTCTCGAATTGCAAAATCAGAAATAATGTCAGTATGATTACTTAGAAAGAGGAGCTTTCCATTGATGCTGCCGTGAAATTTCGACCATTATCGCAAAATAACTCCGCTGGCCGGCCGCGTAGAGAAACGAACCTACCCAATGTCATAACGAAACAATCTTTAGTATGTACGCTTACTGCTTCTAGGTGTATACCTATATATTTGTAGCGTAGGCTAACAAATAAGTACATATAATATTTCATTCTTTCATTTCCTTGCTTCACAATCTCTACGATTGAGTACGTAGAAAGAACGTAAATGTAAAATCCAAGCCTGTCTAATTAAAAGGAAAGCAGGAGTTCACTCGCTACGAGGATAAGTCTCTCATTTTTAGTGTTAAAATTTTACATCATCAACTTACATATTTATAAACGGTACGCCGCGCCGCGTAAGATTTCTACACTTAATAGACCAGATAGTATCTCTTACAATAACCAATAACGGCACGTTTAGATTATCGGCACTACAACTCGCCGAGTACTTCGCCAGTTCTATTCCAGTTATTCGTAGACGAGTATGACGTGTTTACATATTCGTCCGTATTCATTCAACGTAGATCTTTTAAACATGGATGACGTGCGTCTCATCCCTACGACTTTATGTCTATTTGATATTTATAGACGCACAAATATTTATTTGGGGGTGTGAAGCACTCCCTGCTATATGTAACTCTGACCTGATAAGACATGCAGTGCAAAAAACAGTGGTAGATCCATAAGGTAGCTTTTGCTGTTGCACGTATGGTCCAGCTCGAACAGGGAAGGTACCACGACCTCGCAGAATACCAGCGTAAAGTAGAAGCTTTGCTTCTGCGTTTGTCTGGTGCGTGCAGATGGCAAATTTACCAGTTTCTAGATGTGGAAAATCATGCACCCTCCCTATTGGACCTTCTGCTGACCTCTCATCCGATCGAATATCAGGTCTCTATCGATATCACACATGACTCCTCGGACCACTCACTCTAACATCGCGGTTGCATTCTGCAGGTTGCCGCAGTCTTTGACACTATAGGTAAGCCAATTGGAATAGATTGCGGTCTCTTTTTGCATCCTACTCTTGAGGACGGTTTTGCTTCTCGCCGGACGATCCCAGCGTTGTTGCTGATTCTGTCACAGATGTGGTACTTCAGGATATGGAACTTTTTATTCCATCTTCTATGGCGCCCTTCGGAGGCAGATCCCGGCCATGATTTGGTCGCTCCTGTAAAATAGCACCACGCTTAAAACAGGAGTGCTACTGCCATGAACGTCTCGGGATGTATCCAGCTCTCTTAAAAGAAGTATAAGTCCGCCTTCAGATCCTTCAAAGAGTCATAGCCAGGGCAAAGTAAGAGCACCTCGGCAGAATTGGCGGGAAACTAGTTCGCCTTCCTTCAGGAACTCGTGCATTCTGATCTCTCGCCAAGGCTGTCTAAGGGAGGATCTGTCAGCCATCTCTCCCATCTCTGCATAGGGAGGACAATTCACTGGCCCATGCCGCAAAGGAGAAAGCTTTTTTTTGCGTCAAACTCTTGGTGACGGGGGGAACACACCGTTTACCATCCCACGGTGTGATTGCTCCATGCCGGATGTGCGGCTTACACAGCGCTCGGTTCGCAAAGAACTCCTCTCCCTGGATGTCAACAAGTCGAGTGGACCTAAAGGAGTTTCTCCCATTATAATAATGACATGTACTCCGGAGTTGACAGCGGTTTTAACGCATATTTTACGTTACTCCTACTTTTAAGGCGTAGTCCCGAATTCATAGAATACAGCTTTGATCCAGGCGATCCTTATAAAAGTGAAGATTAAGTATTATTTATTCTACACGCTATTTTTAGGGTTCCGTAGTCAACTAGAAACCCTTATAGTTTCGCCATGTCTGTCTGTCCGTCTGTCCGTCCTCGCATAATCTCTGTGACCATTAGCACTAGAAAGCTGAAATTTGGTACCAATATGTGTATCAATCACGCCGACAAAGTGGTAAAATAAAAATTGGGAAAAAATGTTTTATTAGGGTAGCCCCCCTGTATGTAAAGTGGGAAGTGATTTTTTTAATTTCAACCCTAACGTGTGATATATTGTTGGAAAGGTATTTAAAAATGGGGTTTACTAAAATCATTTTTTGATAATGTCAATAATTTCGGAAATAATCGCTCCAAAAGTAAAAAACAATGTGTGTTCCCCTCTAACTTTTGAACCATAAGTTTAGAAAATATGAAAAAATCTGAAAAGTAGAACTTTATAAGGACTTTCTAGGAAAATCATTTTGAACTTGGATGGAAACAACAGTACCCACTACCGGGAGCAGTTGCAGGAGCGCGGAGCGCTGCTGGAGCGCGAACATAATGGATACCCACCTTTAAAGTCATAATTGGGAACACTTATTGTGACGGACGGGAAACTACTGAACCCTACACTGAGCGTGGCCCGACACGCTCTTGGCCGCTTTTTTTCTACATAACATCTTTACCTTTTTTATAGAATAAGGGTGACAAACGAGCACACAATCCACCTGATGGTAAGTGGATGTTGTGGCTCATAGACATCTACATTTATCTTCAATTAAATAAAATGCAGATACGTTGTCAGCACTAAGGACTGAGATGGAATGCCTCGTTTACAGTAAAAAGGGTCTCCGGTTCTCTACACTCACCATACGAAATACAGCAGTATTAAGCTACTATTTTACGCTGGTATTCTGTGAGAGCGTGGTCCTTCCACGGTCGAGTCGACCCATTCGTGCTGCAACCACAATATAGCTGCAGCGTGGCTCTACCACGTCACAAAACCTACATTCTGTGTCTAAGTTAAGATAACACTGTTCCTTTCATCCCATTCCGTAGTATTCACTGTGCAGTGACCAGTGACGGTGTAGGTCACATCCTCCCGCGGGTGTCATAGGCAAAAGAGCGAAGAACATCAGCTGGGCGGTAGCTTCTTCCTAATAACTACTAGAAATAAAACTGCGGCTGCCAACCCACTTGTCGCACGTGGCAACTATGGCAACTATGGCAACTGTGGCCAACATAGCCCTATCAGGTAATCTATGTGGAAACCTACGTTCATCAATGGACTTTAGTAGGTTGTTATGGTAAATAACGCTGAAGTGATGGGATGGATAGCAGACATGACATGATTTTAAATTAAAGTACAAAATCATTACATCACACTACATAAAAAAATATTTTGCCGCTGTTGTAAAGCGGATAAAACATGAACATTGTCAAAATGATTTCCTTACGCATATAACTCATTCGTATATGATCATTCGTATAACATTTTTAAGTAATGTATTTATATAATTCGTTCTTTTAGTAAACATTAAAATAAAACTGTAAAACCGTAAAAATCGACATCTACATTTAACTTCTACCCTCGATTAAGAATCAAAATGCAGATGCGTAATTACTTTCCAGTTCTTAACACTTACTATACGACGAACACAGCAGCATTAAGCTGCTATTCACGCCGGTTCTGCGGAATATTATTTAATTTAAATATCAATCCAGAAAAGTCAATTATTTAAATAGACATTTCAAATCAAGCAAATGCGACGACATGCAGATTTCTTAAATCGCACGGTGCGCTCCGAAACTTTACAATAGCAGATACAAGTTGCCACTGTTATTACTTTTACGTTATAATAAATAAGTCTCTTTTATGTCCAAATTACGACTTTGATTGATTTTCAACGTGATCAAATTTGGAAACCTAAGTTATCCTATTGTTATGCAACATATTGGTGTATTTAAAATTCCGATTTCATTAAAAACATTACGAGAACTTCTATGAAGAATGTTCCTTACAAAAGTGTATTCTTAGTGACATAACGAGTTTTTTTTTCTATTATTGCAACCTCTAATTTTGGGAAAATTGTCAAAAGAATTAAAACCGACAGTTGCGCTAGTACAGTAAAAATATAAAATTTACTAGACGTAAAGATAGACCCTTGTAGTTTGTTCATAGACAAAAATCATTCATTTTTAGGAGCAACATCTGACGGTATTATAGGAAGTGACACCCTGTTTGAAATCACATGTCCCATAATTGCATACAAGGTCGGTATTGACGAAGTCATAATACAAGAAAAAATGCATTTCTGGCGGGTAAATAAAAAAGTGGCGTGATCTAGGTGAACAAAAATTCTGATTGGTACATGCAAGTTCAAAGACATATGCATATTTACGAAATATCTAAATGCTTATTGGCAGTATGGTAAAGACGTAATAAAATAAAAGTGGAAACAATAGTAAAGGAAGACCAATTTTGGAAGGATAAAATGGAGAAAAATTACTTTCATTTTATTTTCACTGCTTGCTACCGGAATTGGTAGAACCGCGACTTATTCGTAATAAACAAATTCGGGATCCAAATAATCTAACAAAAAAGAAAAATAATGAAAATGTGCATAATGGCCCTAAAAGAGAAGAGGAATAAAATATCATTACAAACGTAGTTACAAATTCTGTTATACAATATATAATCAGTTTTAAAAATTATAACTTAGTTATTATCTCATTAAATAAAAAATATAAACTTTGTTGATTTCTCTTTTGATAAACTAACATGACGACAATAAGAATGACATATACAGCTACATGTTATTATACAACAAGACAATAAATGATGGAAAATATTAAAAGCATTAAAAAAATAGTGTGTCGCGAACGCTTGCTTGTTCCTTTCTGTTTACCGCACGTTGACCTCCAATTGAGCATTTGGCGCAAATTCGAAATTTTAGGAATCGAGTGACGTGTGTCGCTAGCGGGGCGCGGGCATAGTGTTCTGTGGGCGCGGGGTGGAACAGGCGGAGCCATTTTAAGCGTTTATTTTCGATGTGTCGTCTTAAGAAGCCGCAATCAGTTTGGATATGCAGAGATGTTTCTTCCGTTATGGAACAGAACCGACACATCCTTGAGTTGCTTAGTTCCAGGGTGCAATAAAGGCTCTCGCCAGAATGCGCAATTTATTTTTGCTTCCTAGGGCTTCGGAAGCGAATTTACGATCAATAGCTCGAATAAAGGTTTTAGAATGTTTTAAACTTGGCGTGTCAGATTAGATATTAAGTGATTTATTGTGATGAAGACTTTCAAAGGTCAATTGGCTCGTGTCCAAATTCTGTACTTTTTGAGCCCTCACGTACGAGTTTGTCGGCAAATTCGTTACCTGCAAACCTTCGTGACCCGGAACCCATCTTAAGACGACCCTATTGTTATATCCCAGGGCGTTTAAACGGTTTACACAATCTCCATCTAGCTTTGAGTTCACTAAGTTTGACCTCAGCGCTACTTGACTATCAGAGTTTATATAAATTATATAGTTGACGTAGTGTTTTTGCATATTTCCGTAAACTGAATTATAGCAAAAATTTCTGACTGGAAGATAGATCTACCCAAATTCATACTAAGTTTGAACTTGGCCCGTTCCCCGTAAATTTCAAAACCTGTCTAGGCCCATTTTTTACCTATTGGTATACCATATGAGGCTATCGACCTCACAGATAATCTGACCATTCAGTCAGCCTTCTCTGAGGTTCCACTGTATACTTTCAGCCTTCTCTGAAGTTCCACTGTATACTTTTTATCAAAAGTGTATAATGGACGCATGATATCTGAGATCATGCATAAGACCGGTGTTTCCTTAATTGAGTCGAGCATAGATCTCAATCTGTAGCAGAGCAAGATCAAACCACCCTGGGCGTTTAATCCTATACAAATTAGCCTTTGCCTTCTTGTCAAGGAGCGTTAGGCATTGAAGTGCATTAAGAGATGTTTTTGCATATTTCCGTAAACTGAATTATAGCAAAAATTTCTGACTGGAAGATAGATCTACCCAAATTCATACTAAGTTTGAACTTTGATTTTTGAGCCTTAGGTATAAATAGAATTTTGACAATTGTCCATCGTTTTGTAACATATCCCCATGCAAAACTTGCTCTGAAGATTTTCACCAGATAAGGAGGAAGGATATCAATATCCCTCTGTAGTTGGGTGCGAATTATTCCATCCTCCCCGCTTGTCTTAAATGGTTTAAAGGAGTTTAACAGTGATAGAGCCACACGGCAGCTTTTACTGTCGCAAGGATTGGCGGATTGGCCGGCTCAAGCCGGGGTGGTACCACGACCTCAACTTGTGTCTGAAGTCGAGTCTTTGCTTAACAAAGTCTCGAATTGGGGGCGACTAAATCTAGTCCAATTTCAATCGCCAGAAGACACAAGTTTGCGCGTTAATCGCTAAAAAAAACCTCTTTGTCGTATCTCTTCAGTTTCAAGGCACTCCCCTTACTGACTCAGCTAACATCGGAATCCTCAACGTCGACATATCGAATAGTATGCAGTTTAGTGGTCACTTGGAGGGGAAGATCAAATTGGCCAAATAAAAAGCTTGGCGTGCTCAACAGAGTAAGACAGTACTTCATGCCGGCACATCACATGCAACTTTACAAAGCGCAAGTTCGGCCTCACATGGAATACTGTTCTCATCTCTTGACCGGGGCACCCCAGTGCCAGCTCCTTCGATTTGACCGCATCCAGCGTAGAGCGATTTGAATCGTCGACGACCAAGTTCTTTCCGATCGGCTCGATTCACTGGCGCTGCGTAGGGGTGTTGCATCCCTTTGCATTTTCTATCGCGTATCAACCATGGGGGTAATCTGAAGAATTGTTCGGATTAGTTTCAGCCGTCAAATTTCACGAAGGCATATCGCGTCAAAATTCACGATACCATCCTTATGATCTTTACTGATCTTGATCAAATGAGGTCTTAGTTTTGATGGGACAGCTGTCCTCGAAGGCTTCACGGATATCTACGGTTACTGTCTCCATCTCTAACTCCAGACCTTTAATCGTTTTGATTCTTTTAGGAAACGTTTCCACAATCCTCCTTAAGCTATCTCTGTAGATACCCTTTTCCGTCGAGAACGCAGTTTTCTCCTTGTCCTTAGGGTCAATTTCAACTTACCAGTAGCCATTTTTTAGGTCCAGCGTGCTAAACCACTTTACTCCTGTAAGCATGTCCAGCGTGTCGTCAATTCTTGGCAAGGGATAGCTATCCTTCTTAGTAACGTCGTTCAGACGGCGGTAGTCAACACAAAACCGCAAGCTGCCGTCCTTCTTCTTTACCAGTACCACGGGTGAACACCATGGACTAGATGAAGGTTCAATAACACCATCCTTCACCATTCCCTTAATCATGGTTTCCACTTCCTTTTCACGTGCTACCGGCAATCGTCTTGGCCGCTGACGGATAGGCAACTCTTCACCTGTGTTTATTTTGTGTTGAACTAAACCAGTCTTTCCTATGTCAGCATCGTTTGATGAGAATACATCGGCGTACTCGAGTAACAACTTCTTCGCCTTGACCAATTCGTTCGGGGACAGAACACTGCGACAGTCTTCCAAAAGTGTGGTCACTCTCGTTTCTGAATCCTTGCTGAGCCGTACTACCCTCCTGAGATCGTTCAATTTCCCTTTCTAGGGTTCACTTAGGGCAGCTGGATCGAAGATGGCCCTTTTCCCCACAGCCATAGCACCTTGGGCTATATCCTTTGTTGCGGTCACGAACTGTAGCTGCTGCAACCTCCCTGACGCGATGGGAACGATGATCCTGCCGTACGGCTTCCACTTCCAGTGCATGGGCCAAGGTGTCCTTAAGCGTCTCGTGGTACCCGAGCCTCACAGCAGCTCTGACTTCCAGGTCGCGGATGCCGTCGATGAATGTCTGCACCAGGTTCCCTTCAATGAGCGCAGGTACAGACCGGTATGCTTTTCGCACCAGCTTCTCCACTTCTAGAGCCCACTGCTGCAGGTTTTCGTTGATGCGCTGCACACGATCTTTAAGCTGCGCACGAAAGACGTGTTCCAGGTGAGCGTCGCCATATCTCGCCTCCAATGCCTCAAGGAGTTGCTCATAAGTCACTTCCTCACCGAGAGCTTCCAGAACTGTTAAGGCCTGGTCGCGCAGGCCTAGTATGAGAGCAGTCATGGCCTGACTTTTATTCCAGCCGTTCGCCTTCATAACAGCCTCGAACTAGATTTTGTAGGCTGACCAGGAAGAAGTCCCGTCGAATGGTGGCACCTTGAACCCACGTAGCGACGGTGTAGTAGGTCGTCCAGCGTTTTCTTCACGTCAGCCATCACGTAATCAACCCGATTGTTTACTTGGTCGATTTGGGTTTTAGCTTCCTTGATTTGGGTTTCAGCTTCCGACAGGCGGTTGTCATGTTGAGCAACCCTATCCTTCACCTCCCTAATCTCTTTCCTGAAGTTAGCGTGAATGTCCTTCACGAGGAGCATCTGCTCTTCCTGTCGACGGGCCTGTTCCTCCTGCTGCTCTTTCAACCAACGGGCCTGTTCCTCCTGTCGACGGGCCTGTTCCTCCTGTCGGCGAGCCTGTTCCTGCAGCATCACCATCAGAGCACCTAAATCGGGTGCTGCAGATGTAGGAGCTACTGACGGGCCTGCAGCCGGCGGCTGGCCCTCCGACGTCTGCGGCGTTGCACCACCAAATCTTCTTTGGTCCGTCTCCTGCTGGCGTTGATTTCGGGTACGGACACCCTCCGTTTCCTCCTTAGGTAAAATCGGCATGATTTTATCCCACTTCTGACACCAATTGTTACGAGCTTGAGGTTCGTGACAATAAAAATTGCCGATAAAATTACCTAAATTAACATTTTAATTTACTTTACACAAATTAAAACTAAAAACACTAATAATTAAACACACTAATTCACTTAATTCCGCTCCGAAGCTTCGCTTGTGTCGCCGAGTTCAACTCTGCCCCGATCGCATCTTGCAGCGCCTATTTATATAATTAGCAAAGAAGCGTCCCGAACATTCAAGTAAATGCGCGCCAGGCAACGAGTATTCGAGTGTAGATTTTCCAGAAACTTAGTTCTTCGGGTGGCGCTGTCGGTCGAAAGATTTGTGATGTCATTTACTGCAAAGCTCCCCTCGCTCTCGTTCCTGACACTAGATGGCGCTAGTTGACTTATTCATGCAACATAACTAACGATCATAATAGATTTTTTAAGTCGCGGTGATACTGGTCTCTTTCCCTAGACTTGCATAGCTGCTTGCACATAATAAAAAACCCAGTTGTAAATTAATTTTCCTTACATGTCAGTAATGATCTTTGTGTACCCTAACGCTTTCTTTAAGCCTGCTACTTAAGGCCGAATACGAAGAGAACTGGCGAAAATTAATGTATTTCTCTTGACTAGAACTTTGACCTGAAGTAATTCTAAGCTTTAAAACATTTTTGTAGGTTTGTGCGGATCCTTCACAAGGTCACCGTCATTTTAAAATTTTAAAATAAATTAATATACCAACAAATAAAAAAATGTTAAGAAATGATATATAAAATTATTGTTCTTCCAAAACTCTGCGAATTTTAATTTAGGAAAAATTCTTTTACGTAAAAATGTTTGTATTGTGATTCCGAAGGTACCTACTATCTTTATTTTCGATACAAAATATTATTTATTAACATAATTCGTTTTAATTAAAAACACCTAATAATAATATCGTATATTGCCAGATAAAGGTTTGCCGTAATAAATTACCAGGCGCTTCGACGTGTGACGTAAGACAACAACAGTCGATGTGTCTGTAGCGAAAATCGTTAATTTACTGTTTTATACGCGTTTCTATTGTGTCTGTTTCTAAGTGTCTATAAATGTAAATATGGGTAGAAAAAGAAATAAATGTTACCTAAGTGGTAAAACAAAGAGATTTTATCGCATGAACGCTGCTCGAATGTTGTATTTTGAGGTTAATACTTATATTTTTGTAAGGTAATTTTATGTTTGAGGCTGCCTAATAGGTTGCATTTTTACTCATTTACATTAGCCAAACTGATCATTTATACTTTTCTAGTTTCAAGTGAGAAACACTAAAATGTAAAATATCAAGACTCAGTCGGAAAAGAATGTACAGAGTAGTGCAAGCACAGAGACCGCAAATAATGTCAGTCAATGTATTGTCCGAAAGCATGGGGTAAAAGTATATAATTAAGAAAAACCGAAATACTTCGGATGTGAAGTGATTGACCAGTCGGAGTAGTCTTGTGAGAATTTACATACACAGTACTTATCCCCACTATGGGGCAATCAACGACTTATTAGTTTTTTTTTATTATTTATGCAATTTGCATTACGGCATCTTGTAAGACTCACAAGAACAAACATTTTCAGTTATATGAGGTTCTTAACGTACGATGCACTAATTGGTGCAGAGAAAAAATCGTTATCAATTCAATAACTTTTCGAACAATATTTTATAACGAATAAAGTAAAGAATTTATAATCTATATCTATAGGAACTAATATTATAAATAAGAAAAATTTATTTAAGAAGTAAGCAATGCTCTCTGTGTTGTTCATTACTCTGCATCTGAGCTAGCTCCATCAAATATAATCAAAGCCCGTACAGCTTTGATTATAGGTATTATACATGTCTATATAAACAAAGCGTAGGTACTGGCGGCGCGTGGTTTGCTGCGAAACGAGCAAGGTCATTCACGTCGTATTCGGCCTTAAGATTCTAATTTGAGTGAAACGAAGGGAATCAGTTGACGTAGTTTGAGCGAGACAAATAGTGAAGCTACTTTTTCGCTTTCACACACACAATTATCTTCAGTATGTTACGTTCCCTCGGTAGAGAGTAAGGGCCGATCCTGATAAAATATTATCGAGTAAAAAATATGTGCGTGCATTCATACTAATCGTAACAGTCAAGTTTCGGTGGAATCCAATTCCATTATAATAAATCTGGTACCGAGATCGGACCGAGAACGAACTGTGAACGGTAAATGAGGATCGGCCCTAATTGTGTTCTATATTTAATTTTTTTTTATAATTTAAGCAGAAACAGAAACGGAACGGATGCAGAAGCGGAAGTGTAAATACTATGTTAAAAGTATAATTTATGACAAATATATTTTTTATTTATAAATAAAATTAAATTAACACTCTTGTTAGTAGTAGTACTAACTTTTTAGTTACTTTATTTTATTTCAAATTTTTATTAATATATTATTAATTTTTAAGGTCGAAGATTATTTTATAGCATTTTTAAGTGGCTTAGAATCAAAGAGATTTAAATATATATATATATATATATATATATATATATATATTTTATCCATAGAGCGGACATTAAGAACGTTTGCATACAAAAACTGTGAGCTCGTGCGTGTGTGATGCCCTCTAGCGAAATATAGCAACACTACGCTAATCATTTATATGGAAAACATTTCAGCTATTCCCCATTAGGTGACGCTAATAAATATAAGGTAAATATATAATATAGATAATAAATAATCGGTTTTAGTACCGGTTTTTTTTAAGTTTAATGTTCCCGTTTTGACATCAAAATAACGATAACATAGTTGAAGGTTACTAAGTTTGAAATGCATTACGATATAATAGTATGGAAGATGCATGATTGTTTAAATCTAATTATTATGGCTTCTATCACACATAAAAATCATATTAACTTTTTACGCCACTTTAAGTGTCATGAAATAAAATACTTAATTTCCAATAACTAAGAATCAATTCAAACAGCAGTCACATTGGTGGCATATCGGATGACGTCGCTCGGTCCATTAGATGCTATAAGAATAGCATATCATAGCACATCGAGATAAGCCAAATGCAATAAGAGAGCGCCTCTATGTTTTTTAATTCGTTTCTTTTAGAAAAATACATTTTCTAGCATAATTGTAAGCAATTAGAGAGTAATAATGGAGAGTTAGAGCAAATTTACGAAAAGAAGGATTAAATTTACGACGAGATAATCCTGCCTTCGTCGATTGCTTATTGCGTCTACCATAGACGGCTTGCGTTTCTACTGTAGCGTTTAAAGAATTAACCATATTTTTTTAAATATCAAACGGCTTTTCTAAATGTTCTAAATCTTTTAAGTTTAATATTTTCCGATTGAAATATTTATTTTGTTGGCCTAGTTTTTTTTTAATTTTAGCCTTATGGCGTATATTTTGTTTTTTGGAAATTGCAAACTTGCATCTTCAATGCAATTTTCCTCGGACTATCAAATATTGACTCAAAGTCTGGTTCAACAACACTAATTTGTGTAACTCTGGTAGCCTTTGCATTTGTTTCATTATTCTGAAATTATAAATATAAAAAGGTGAAGAAAAAATTGAATAAAATCTGTAGTTACGCCTAATAGGCAAATGTTCAGCTTTGCTTGGCTGTACCGCTATAAATAACATACAACTTAATTCACTTGCAAAACGAGGAAATGATCCTTTTTTTTTTAATTATACGACCAGTCTTTTTCGTAGTACATATCTTCGCTTCTAAAGTGCTTTGAGCATAATTTCGATATAGCAGATGGAAGCCAATTTTCTTCTCTGCGCTCTATTTGGACAAACCGTATCCACTTTTCACGCACTGC
Source organism: Parnassius apollo (assembly GCA_907164705.1). NCBI lineage: Eukaryota > Metazoa > Arthropoda > Insecta > Lepidoptera > Papilionidae > Parnassius > Parnassius apollo. Next base: position 470,051 of record CAJQZP010000620.1, on the reverse strand, counting down.
GGTATTAACTGACGGAAACCTAAAATTACCAGATACGTGCTTATACAAAAACCATAATTATAATGCCGGTTCATATAACTCTGTAAGCAAATGATTTTTAATAACAGGATATGTTTGTGAGCAGTTTGTAAATTTTATCTTATTATGTCAATTTAATCAGATGCAATACTCATAGACCCACATCAATAAAAAACCGTCACTTTAAGTTTTTACCTTATTACCTAACTCAGGCTTAACTTACAATTTCTTGCATCTTATATCTTTAACAGTGTAAATTGTTTTTAATGTAACAAACCTATAGCCCTCCCCTATCAATGTAAGGCAGGATCTATAAGGCATCGTCTTTTAAAACCACCAGACAATGAAGCCCGGTCTGTAAAAGCACAGCAAGTATCCTCAGCATGCTCAAAAGTAACACAGAAAATCTCATCAGCATGCGTAGACAAACATTTTCCCACCCTTTCTCCACATAAAGTAAGCTACTTAGCATAGTTTGTATACGTTACTCATCTTTGTTAGTATGGGTACAGTATCGTTGACTGTTTCACCTCCTTAAATATTGTAGATGATTAAATCGGCATTCTGTATTTTTTATCGATAACGCCAATCGTCAAGCACTAACAAATTTGTAAATAAATAGTGACACTACTGGATAACAGAGGACGCTTATTGCAAAATAATAAATGTTCTGGAAAAATCAACTAGATATATTAAAATTTAAAATATTATTTTGTAAGCATACATTATAATTACGATAATAAACCGAAATCACGTTCATTTTTTTGCTCCATATCGTGACTTACAATATCTTAATGCACAACAGGGCATATTTTCTTTAAAAATAATTTTTAAATTTACGAAGCGATTGCGTCTTGACCTTTTGACGATGTCACTAAGACTAAATGACAAAAATCGGAGATATATCCTATAGGACAAAAGTTACAGACGACAATTTTGTTGCTGATGTCCGGTCTATTACTATTACTACTTAAATGTCTTTGCTTAGAATATTTCATAAGGAGATACAATTTTGTTTCTAAAATTTGTAAACCATTTGACATTTTGAATGACACCCCGATCTAGGTACAACTTATATTATTGTATTGGATTTCTCTGTACAAAATATTAATTTAACATGTTTATTGTATTTTTATACCTAGTTTAACTGTCATTTGTAGATATTGGTAAAAAATTTAATTTACACTTTTTTTTAAATGCCGCGGGAGATGTAGTGTGAATCACGATACCCACTAAAGATAAACATATTATAAATTTTAGTCAGTAATAAAAAGGACTTGGAACATAAAGTCTGTCTCTTTTAAGAACATCGTTACATTTACATCGTTGTCTAAAATTAAGACATTTTTGTTAGTAAATATTACAGTGACATATTATTGTCATGTATTTAGAAAAATGTAGAGATAAGCATAGAGGTGCAATATCAGTTGTCAATGTTAAATATGCTCAAAGCAATAATAGATGGCACCACAAATATAATTGTATTATGCAATAACTGCGCTAACCTTATAGGTGTTGGATGGTTTCGAATAAGTGAGTCAAAAGTGAAGTAAAAGTGCAGCGTTTAATTTAATAGTGTAAAGCATAGTGAAGTGAGTTAGTCGACATATGGTACCGAAACCCGGGAACTGGACATAATCGTGAGTAGAGCGTGTAAACAGTGACAAGTGTTATGACTCTAGACTTCGTTACGAACGGTGGTGATATACAAGTTCTGAACTAAGTACGACAAAGATTTTTCCATTTCTTGAGCGGATAAACTTGGTGATTGAAACAAAATCAAAACTTCTCAGTTAATGGTTTAGTATCAGGTGTTGGAGACGGACAAATGAGAGTCAAGCATATTATGGTTCAACTAAGTTTAGAATCATTGCAAAATCCTGAGTTTTCTGTACAAGTGAATGTATTGAGTACCTTGACATCGTTTCTACCATCTACTGAAACTAAAATCCAAATATCATGGATCCAAAATATGGTTCACCTGCAAAAATAGATATGATTCTGGGTGCCGATATTCACGGTGAAATAATACGAAAAGGTTTAATCAAACACCCATCTAAACACGGTCCCATCGTTCAGAATACTCATTTGGGATGGGTTTTGTCAGGTCGAACTCATCAAAACCTCAATCAAATCCTCCATTTATAAGTCTACATATCCAAGTAAAAGAAGATCAACTCTTGAAGCAGTTTTGGGAGATAGAACGAGAGCCGGATGAAATTAAAAGGAAACAAACAAGGAACGAAATAAAATGTGAAGAATTCTATACAAAAACGAGAGTCAGGGATGGTGATGGACGCTATGTTGTCCGCTTGCCATTCAACAGTCTTAACCGAGAGTGTCTAAAAGGAAAGTCTCAAGAAATAGCAAAGCGTAGATTCAAGTCTTTAGAAAAAAAATTATTAAAGAATCCAAAACTGTATGAAAATATAAAAAAGAAATAAACGATTACTTAATACAAAATCATATGACCATAATTAAAAATAGTTATGATATAAATAAAGAAAATTCAATGTATTTACCTCATCATCCAATAATTCGTGAAGATAAAGTAACTACAAAACTTCGAATTGTATACGATGCATCCTGCAAAGGTGTTAACAACATATCTTCAACATATGTGGACTATGACAATAGGCACCCAATAATTATGCCTAGTGACAGCCATATTACCAAATTAATAATATTAGATGCTCATATAAATACTGTTACGAGCTTGAGGTTCGTGACAGTAAAAATTGCCGATAGAAATACCTAAATTAACACATTAATTTTCTTTACACTAATTAAAACTTAAAACACTAAAAATTAATCACACTGATTCACTTTATTCCGCTTCGAAGCTTCGCTTGTCTCGCCAAATTCAATACTTCCCCGATCGCACCTTGCAGTGCCTATAAATACACATTAGTACCGAATCATCCAGAACATTCAAGTAAATACGCGCACCAATCGACAAAGCGCCGAAAGTTCGAGAGCCAGCTTTCAGAAGCTTAGTTCTTCGTTTCGACAACAGATGGCGCTGTCGGTTGAAAGATTAGTGATGTCATTTTCTGGAAAGCTCTCCCCTCGCTCCGTTACCCGTCACTAGATGGCGCTAGTGCCAGATGTCAACTTAGCCGCGTAACAATACATTGCATGGTGGGCCACAAATCATGTTAAATTTTATACGATCTAAATACTGGATAATTCGGGCAAGAGAGCTGGTTAAGAAGTGGTATAGAAAATGTGTAAAACGTTGAAGTTACTCCAGGCAAGACAATAACCAGTTTATGGGTCAACTTCCTGAAACCAGATTAAAGCCATCTCGACTGTTTCAATCAGCTGGTGTTGACTTGACGGGTTATATAAATATACACATGTTACCCGGTCGAAGAGCCAAAATATACAAAGGATATATATATATATATAAATTCTCGTCTACTTTCCTATATAAGTGACAATCCAGAGGATACATTACCACTAACCCAAGGTCACTTTCTGGTGGGTGAACCCTTGATTGTAGTACCAGAAGAAAGCTACTCAAATGTACCGATGACTGGACTACAAAGATGGAAATTCAATCAAAAAATGGTAAACGTCTTTTGGAAAAGATGGTCAGAAGAATATTTAGTCTCGATAAACCAAAGATATAAATGGAATGCAAGGAAGATTGAACCTGAAATCGATGATGTGGTAATAATAAAGGACCATAACCTTCCTCCAGCCAAATGGTTGCTTGGAAAAGTCGTTGAAAAGCATCCTGGAGCAGATAATATCACAAGAATTGTATCTATAAAAACTAAGAATGGTGTTTGTAAGCGCCCTTGTAATAAATTGTGTTATTTACCTAAGAATTAGAATGTTTGTTAATATCATATAGTAATTTTTTGTATTTGTTAACCAATGATTTCAAAAGGAAGGATAGGCCCTTCTAAATATTTTACTCATAACTTTTTCATACAAGAAAAAGTAGCGCATCTGTCATAATAAAAACGTCTTATCAAAACACGACGTAACCAGGGTCAGATTTTGTAGTATAATTATCCTAATTGTATCATTATTTCATAGTTTGTAGTATATAGTATTGTAATAATACTAAATTGGGTTATTTACCTAAGAATTAGAATGTTTGTTAATATCATAGAGTAATTTTTTGTATTTGTTAACCAATGATTTCAAAAGGAAGGATAGGCCCTTCTAAATATTTTACTCATAACTTTTTCATACAAGGAAAAGTAGCGCATCTGTCATAATAAAAACGTCTTATCAAAACACGACGTAACCAGGGTCAGATTTTGTAGTATAATTATCCTAATTGTATCATTATTTCATAGTTTGTAGTATATAGTATTGTAATAATACAAGGGATAATACCATAATTTTACCTTAACGTCGTACTTGTATTATTATTGGGTCCTTTTAAATTTTAATATTAACTCTACGATATCGAGAATATTTGTATTGTACATGAGTACCGCGTTTTTTTAATAAACTTAGAATTAGCTCCCTTTCTGATCAATCGATGCTCGATCAATGCATTTATGTTGCAGGCTTGATACAATTTAATGAGGGTAGCCCCTCATTAAATTGTATCAAGCAAAGAATAGAAAGATACCAAGATAAAAACTACAACAAACAATCGGTTTAAAAACAGAATTGCAAAATATATTATGAATCAGAATTGCAGATTCAATTAAGCAGATATGGTTTCTTTTGTATTATTTTCGTTTTACCCTAATTGAATATAAAATATATTCGGTACCAATATTCAAAATTTATCTTACACTAAATTATTTAGACAAAAATTAAATAGAAATAAAAATAAAACCGTCAAAAAACGAAACGCATAGATAAACTAGACGCGTGACGCCAAAATCCCGGCACATGGGGAAAAAAGAAACATGAAAGTTCAAACGTGATATAATTTTTTTAAATAGTATTTTTAATTCCCATGTACAATAGTTTTGAGGGTCCAAATTCAGCCCTGGCCTAATCTTGGTAACGTAACTAAACTAACTGTAAAATAAAACTTTAAAAATGCGTTTATGTAATAATTTAATTTTAACAAAATTAATATAAGGTTATTTACCGATGATACGATATCCCATGTTTTTTTTTAAATATTTGTTTCGTAATTTTTGCATTCTTTTACCATACAACTAGACATATTTATGACAGGCAAATCTGTCCTGCGCGCGCACTACTGTCGACCGATTCGCGTTGGCCCTAAACTGTAATTTTAGGGCCAGCGCACTGGTCCGTTTTAGTTCTTCGATCGGCCAATGTTGTTAACTAACTAACTAATTTTATAGATAATTCCTTTTTTGTTTATATTGTGCCTCATGGTAGGCGGTTTTGTATATAAGTATTTTATTGCAGTTAGATTCATTTGAAATTTTGTTAAATTTGGAAATGAACAAGTCTTTTGGTGGGCGGTATGTTTAAAATTAAGAAATTTTTGTTAGTAAATATTACAGTGACATATCATTGTCATGTATTTAGAAAAATGTAGAGATAATCATAGAGGTGCAATATCAGTTGTCAATGTTAAATATGCTCAAAGCAATAATAGATGGCACCACAAATATAATTGTATTACGCAATAACTGCACTATTGCTATACCTTATAGGTGTTGGATGGTTTCGAATAAATGAGTCAAAAGTGAAGTAAAAGTGCAGCGTTTAATTTAATAGTGTAGAAGCATAGTGAAGTGAGTTAGTTAACAATCGTAGTCGATGGTTTATGTTCCGAGTCCAAGCCTGTGAATGCTGATATTCTACAAGACTGCCTGCTATTCTTTATTTTATCGCACTCCCTCATTGCCTCAGCCAACATCAGAATCCTTGGCGTCGACATTACAAGAGACGTACAGTTCCACAGTCACTTGAATAGGAACGCTAAACTGACATCAAAATGTTTGGTGTGCTCAGTAGATCAAAACGGTATTTCATGCCGACCCACCGCTTGCAGCTTTCATCATCAAATGCATGAAACGGAAATAATGACAATTACGTGGAATGTAATACAATTACGCGCGCAATAGTGCGTCGCTGCAATCGTCTAATATAGACCTCAATACGGGACATCTCCTTTATGAATCGTTTTATAGATGTGTCCAAACAATGCGATCCAAATTTTCAGATATTGAAGCAAAAATCTGATAGGCAGTCATCAGCAACAGACTTCAAGACGACGCAAGCGAAACGCAAATTATGACAATTTTAGCAGGTCTCGGTTGCCAACGATTCGAACAGCTCTGCGCTGGACGTGATCAAATGGAAGGAGCTGACACTGGGGAGCCCCGGCCCAGAGATGGGAACAGTATTCCATATGTGGCCGAACCTGCGCCTTGTAAAGTAGCAGGCGGTGAGCCGGCCTGAAATACTGTCCCGCTTTTTAGATGCCAATTTGGCCTTCTCTTCCAAGTGACCACGAAACTGCCCGTCACTCGATAAGTCGACGTCGAGGATTTCAATACTGGCTGAGGCAACAAGGTGAGTGCCTTGAAACTGAGGAGATACGACGAAGGAGGTTTTTTTAGCGGTAAACGCGCAAACATCTGGGGATCCGCGGAGGCGAGGTAACCAGTTGTGATCATATGCCAAAGCAAAGTTGTAAACAAATCTACGCACATTATCGGTTAAACGAGAACCAAGCCATTCAGCGTGGTAGGCGTTAGGCGTCCAAGTATCACGATCTCTGCGGATGGGATCCGTTGCAGCACGGAGTCTGTAGCCATCTGGACGTGGTCAATGAGTCGGCCTGTTTCGGCATTACCGCTATGGGACGTATAGAGGCACCCGTAGACGTAAATTCGGATCGTCACGGTGTCATTTTTGTGGAAAACATTAACTTGCGTATATATGTAAACTTAAACTATTTTATTTTTGTACTCTGTTTTAATAATTACTATATTATTAAATTTTTTTTATTGAAAAGTTAATATACATTTCAACAAACAATCTATGTATAGTAATTTTAAAGTTCTATAACAAATATCCGAACTAAGAAGCTCCGAATCCGAACAACAGGTGACAGCTGTTTCATTTTTGACATCCATGAAACGTCACGGTCACGTCATACGTCACGCATAACGTCCTAGATGATTTTACCTAGAAGTAATTACGAGACCTGGATCTCATTAAATTGACGAGGCAGCAGAATCTGCCACCCAATGATCATGTAAACAAAATGAGGACCGCAATAGGTCGCGGCGTTTAGTGAGCGAGATGTCGATAGAATACGTATTGGTAAGTGAGGGCGAGCAGGACGAGCCCATAGAGCTACCGACTGAGGAAGACGGTTCTTTGCTTTTGAGTACAGTCACAGCTCAATTTGCTGGGGCTAGTGGACTTAAATATCGCGCTGGTGGTCGTCTCCGCGGTTTACGTCTCGTTGAGGACCGTGTGTCACCACCGCCAGGAGGTTGGGCAACTCATCGGTACTTCTGTGCATTTCCGCGAGCTAGTGCTCCGTCACCGCGTCCACGTTGCTCCGACCTTATCGTACTAGGATTACCGTGGAAAACTGGAGAAGATGCTGTACGGGAATATTTTTCTTCCTTTGGTGAGCTACTAATGGTGCAAGTTAAACGTGACGCAAAAACGGGTCTTTCCAAAGGTTTTGGATTCATCAAGTTTGCCGAGTATGAAGCTCAACTGCGTGCTCTCGGTCGACGACATATGATTGACGGGCGATGGTGTGACGTACGCATTCCCAATAGTAAAGATGGTGGAGCAGCTGCACATCGCAAGGTTTTTGTTGGGCGATGTACTGAAAACCTCACTGCGGATGATTTACGCGAGTATTTCGGGGCCTTTGGCCAGGTGACAGATGTGTTTGTGCCCCGACCTTTTCGTGCATTTAGCTTTGTCACATTCTTGGATCCAGAAGTGGCTCAGTCATTGTGCGGGCAGGACCACATTATCAAGGGTGTGTCAGTTAATATTTCGACTGCATCACCAAAGCGGGAAAGAGGCTCTCGTTCACAATTACTCGGCTGGGGCCTATTGGATGGAGCAGCACCACGAGTATATAGCTGGCCACCGGAGGCTTGGCCAGCGCACTCGCAGCACTCGGGACATGCAGCACTCGCACCTCATACACCTCACTCTGCAGCTCCTGACACCAAGCCCTACCTCAAGTATGAGTAATGCAGTTGCACTTGTTAATCAATTACTCACAGATTTTAAATGGAAGCAAATATGTAAATAATATAATATAGTTTAAAATGAAGTTACCTACATGTGTTTTAGTAAATACATTTTTATAGAAATGTAATTGTCATATTATAAGTCACAGTGGCTCATAGAATTAATGTAAAAAAAGAATCAGAGGAACTCTGATAAATCTTACTGAAATATTTGTATGTAACTCAAAAACAAAATGTAGTTTTACTAACTCTAACACCTGCAAATGAGTATATTGTGTAAACATGCTAGAAATTAGTATTGTTTTCAAAGTAAGACATAACACTAATAATGTTTTAATAAATCATTGGAAATTTGATATGTGTTGATGCAAAATTTGTTAAATTAACTCACTAAAAATGTTAGTATATTTATTATTTATATTTTAACATTGGTGGACATAGTTTACTAAATAGAATAATACTTGGAAATCATTATTACATAAGAATTTGAGTGTGCCTTCATTATGATAGTAAATATTTATTGTACATAGCTACTAATTATTTTCTTATTTAAACAGATTTAAAATGCTCTAGACATCCATTTGCCTGTCACTGCAGTGAGTAGTTCAGGTCCATAAATTGTGTTATTTTCTTTAAGATGAATAATTAAAAATTATTATGAATGTTATTCTATGTGTGGGGGATTGGAGACAATGCCTGCAGTATATTCAAATGAATTAATTGATGATTAATTTATAAGTCTTTTCATAAATGTTTTATTTGATGTTTTTAAAACATAAATATTATATGATTGGTGGTATATTTTATTTGATTAGTCAACCATATTTATTTTTAAGTAGTAGTTATGTTTGCCTTAATTACAATTGTATTTGTATATTTATATTCATTAAATAATATATACATACATAGCATCACACCTCTAATCTCCAAGAGGGTAGGTGGAGTCAAAAGAGCAGCAAGCTACTTTGACCACTTTTAGCCAAAAAATATGGGTTAAGATGGAAAATTGTGAAAGAACTGATAGGTAGCAAGCCCATCACCTACCTAATGGCAAGGCCATCACCTACCTAATCACAAGCCCATTAACTACCTCATTAGTTACCTTTTACAACATGCTGGGCAAGTAGTTGGCACAGTGACCAACATATGACACACTTTCGAGTAAATATATCCTGTATAACTATTTGAACTGACATCCGATAGGGATCAAAGGTTCTCGAGTGCTAGCCTCTTACTGGTGAGTGAATTGTAGGGCTACAGACTAGTAAGACATGCAGAAAGTTAATGTAGGCATGTGGTTTAGGCCCATCTTTTGTGGCATACCTTGAAGGGGCCCTATTCTCGTATTTGACAGTGGTGGTAATGATGATAATGATTTGAAAACGTGTACAGTATACTTGTAAATAAATAGTTAAGGAATGGACAAAGTTAAAACACATTTTTTGGAAAAGTGTTTATTTCATCTAAAATATCTCCATCAGCAAGGCACAGCTTGCTTCATCATAGAGGCAGAATCATATCTGCTACAGCAGTGTCAGTCTCAGTGTTCTACTTCCAACTTTAACATTTAGAAAAACTGATAACATATAAAATGATTTTTTCTATGACTATGATGTGTGAACAAAAAATGGTAAGTTACAAAAGCCCCCATATTCTTATAATATACACCATTTCAATAATTATAAATTATTATAATATGATCAGTATTTAGTGTTTCACATATGTACCAATATTGGAGTGTTGATCTTCGACTTCGAACTCGTCTATATTACTGGCACAAATCCTCCAAACTAATTAGGCAAAGTCATCAATGTTCTGCCCCAGCGCTTCACTTCCTTCTTCCTTGGTAGTATAAGCAGGTGGAAAGTCAGCGCTCATAAACCGCGGCTTCTAATAGTAACGTACAGAACAATATTTCATATGAGGTTTATTTTGGTGTACTTTAGCGAAGATACTTCGCGGCCCAGTCAACTCGCGCGGCACCGCTCCCCACTGTTGTCGTTTCTGTAACCGACAATAGAGTGATTTCTCTGAAATGCAAATAGTGTCCGACCGAACGACTACAGCCGAAAAAAGTTTCTAACAAGCACGAAAATAGAACGATTGCGAATGATCGAGAACGCGACATGGAACCCAATTTTTATCGTCCCCAGATCAACTTCTAGAGTTGATTAAAATTGCCTTTTTTATTACACCTATACCAGGGGTGGCGAACCATTATGTATTGTCAACGTGCCATTTTTCTAAAGAATTGTTTAATTAGGTAATAGACGTACCGCAAAATAATTTTGACTTCATGATTATGGAGAAAATAATAGTACTAAGTACTATCGACACAAAACTCTTTATTTACTACAAAAAATAAATAAAGAGTTTTGAGTTGAGACATTATTATAAATTGCAAAATGAATTTTGCAATGTATAATAATAAATGATAATTGATAGAATCAGGCGTTACTTTTTGGAGATCTATTATAATGAAGATATTAATAGTTATTTTGCAACCATCCGCTGAATTAAATAAAATGATGTATCTTCCCTAGTTCGAAGAGCACCTCCCGCCCTCCCTCAATTGCGTGCACTAATCCCGTCACCACTGATCCTAGCACCACTCCTCCCAACGCCACTATTCCCAACACCACTATTCTAGGAAAGACACACCATCGACGATAATACGAAACGTGTTTCGCCTCTACACGATGCATCTTCAGGTGAATCACCTTCACCGTCAGGTTCATAGGTTCAGGTTATTAACACAGTACTATATATTATATATATATATATATATATATATATATTTTTATATATATATATTATATATATATATATATTGTATCGCGTGCCATTGGTTCGCCATTCCTGACCTATACAGTAAATACAAACTTTCAATTTTAAAGTTTTATTGAGCTTTCATATTAGGTATTAATTTTAGCCAATCTTAAAATGAATTTCTTAGGATTTTTAAAGCTTCGGCTCCGGCCGAAGGTTGCGGCGGTAGTCGATTCGATTTCGATCAGAAATCGGCCTTTGGTCGGACACTAATTGGAAATGATTTTGTATGTTGAGAATGCATCTCACCTTGGTGTGATGGGAATGGAATGGGACGAAATAATGACGTGTCGATTCGCGTACCAGCGACGTACCGGGCCGCGCCTAGGTACGCGGCGGCAGCGGGGGGCGGGCGGGGCGCGGAGATCGACAGCCCTACCCCTGGCCCCACCACACTGCGTCCCCTCGCCGACTCTCGTATCTCACGCGCTTCCACTACCGGCCGCGCCTCATGTACAACTTCGCCACTGAAATTTTTTATATTATAGAATACGGGTGACAAACGAGCACACAGTCTGTCTACCTAAATTTATCCACGCTTAAGAACCAAATTGCAGAAGCGTTGTCACCCCTGAGGACTAAGATGGAATACCTCGTAACCCGAAATAAAAAGACTCCAGTTCCCTACACTCACAATACGAAACACAGCAGCATTAAGCTGCTATTTTACGTTGGTATTCTGTGAGAGCGTGGCCTACCCCGGTCGAGCTAACCCATTCGTGCTAAATACCTATTCGAATAAAATATTATATGTTGTAGTAACACACCATTTCCATTATATTATGGTTGAACACCTTTACATTATGTTCAAAGCAAACTGTGAAGTGAAACTGTGTGTTCGGTTAGACGAACGCCTATTTATGTCTGTTTTCTGGATCTTAGCAAGGCGTTCGACATGCTAAATTACGATATGCTATGGCAGAAATTGAAAGATACTGGACTGCCGGAAGAAGTTACTAGGATCTTCAAATTTTGGTATCGAAACCAGGTCAATGTCGTGCGATGGTCCGAAAGAAACCTATTCGCAGCCATATAGGTTGGAGTGCGGGGTACGACACGTACGTACGGGCTTAACATCCCCTAAGCTCTTCAACCTTTATGTGAATGCCCTGATAGAGTTGCTTAGCACCACACATGTCGGTTGTCATATTGACGTAGTATGCCTCAACAACATCAGTTACGCAGATGACATGGTGTTGCTGAGTGCTTCTGTTTGCGGCTTGGCAAAACTGTTGAGCATATGTGAGAGCTACGCCCGCATTCACGGATTGATTTATAATGTCAAGAAAAGCGAATGCATGGTCTTTCAGGCTAAAGGTAAAGACTTGCCCTCATATATACCACCCATTAAGTTATACGGTACCCCGTTAAGAAGGGTGTCTCAGTTTAAGTACCTGGGTCATATGGTATCTTTTGACCTGAAAGATGATGCTGACATAGAGAGAGAGCGCAGGGCATTGTCTGTTAGAGCGAACATGATCGCTCGCAGGTTCGCTCGTTGTTCAGTTCCTGTTAAAGTAACGCTCTTTAGAGCTTACTGCACTTCCTTTTACACGAGCAGTCTGTGGGTGGACTATACGCAGAAACAGTATAATGCCATGCGTGTTCAATCTAATAATGCATTCAGGGTGCTGTTGGGTCTGCCTCGTTATTGTAGTGCGTTGGGTATGTTCGCGGATGCGCGTGTGGATTGTTTCACCACCATGCGTAAACGATGCACATCCCTGGTGCGCAGGGTGCGGGCCAGTTCCAATGGTATCCTGAGGGCATTTTCTGACAGGCTTGATTGTCAGTACCTGAACCATTGTCATATGGTGCACGTGCTGACTAATCGGGCCTGTCTTAGATATAGTTTTTAAAATTAGGTAAAGAGTTTTAAGTTTTACTAACATTAGTTTTAATATTTGTATTATTACTAACATTCTATGATCCTTATGGTCGAAATAAACGATATTTATTTATTTATTTTTATTTTTTATTTCATTTTATATTCCCGTCGTTTCGAGTACTTGACAGCACCCATGGCCACGGGGGTATTGAGTTGTTCCACGTTATACATATATTAACTATTAATATTATAAACTTAAGATAGCTAGTTTCATTTAAATGGGTTATGTCTAGTTCCGAACCTAAACCCATGTAAGTCGCATACCCTAGGATGTCGGCGAAGCGGTCAGTGCGTGTGGACGGCACTGCCACTGGTGCAACGTCCGTCTCCAGCCGGACAGCGCTCCTGAAAATAAGAAACAAGAAGCATTCAATACACGAAATAAGGACATTCTTTGTTTGCAAAATAGACACAATAGGTAGCTAAATAATCGAAATGTTTATACGTGGTTCACAGAACAGGGAAAGTAACGGAGGAAGAGTGAGAGCCGTGCGAGCGCTGAGGCTAACCGCTCGCTCGTCATTGCACAGTACGCGAGCTACACGGGTTTGTTCCTTGCCGTCATCATTACAAGCCTTCTCAAGTCCACTGCTGAACATATACCTCCAAGAAATGCCACAAAGCACGGTCCTTAGCCACGTGCATCTATCAACTTCCTGAATATCTTAGCAAATCGTCACTCTCAAGTGAGGGGCCGCCCCACACTTCGCCTACCGGTACAAGGCTGCCACTCAAGAACCTTTTTTTCCCATCGGTTATCGGTTCTTCGAGCTATGTGGCCGGCCCATTGCCACTTCATCTTACTAATCCAAATAAAAAAAATCCAAATTTGAAAAAGACCCCTGTAATATAAATTGTGAGAAGTACAGGATACTTAGAAATCGCTGCAACACGATGTGTAGAAATGCGCAACGATGCCACATTCATAAGATAATTGATGAATCTGATCCTAATAGGGTTTGGAAATTTCCGAAAAGCTTGGGAATTGGTAAAAAGCAAAATGACTTCCTTCCTCCTGATTTAAACATTGAAATGCTTAATCAGTATTTTTCCTCAAGTTCTAGTCACGTCAACAGTTGTAAATCTAGAACGTTACATCACCTTCATTCATTGCCAACTCCCGATTTCTCTAAATTTGTTCTACGTCAGTTTGCTGATTGTAACGTTAAAAAGAATATCACAGCTGTAACTTCTAATGTTGGTTGTAATAATGTCAGCCAAAACATGGTTCTCCTGCCATTAGATCTCTTGACTCCTATCATAACTAAAATTTTCAACAACTCAAACAAACTCACAAATACAGGTACTTTTCCTACACTATGGAAAGATGCACAAATTATTCCATTACCCAAGAAATCCAATCCCAAGTCCTTCTGTGATTATCGAACTAATTTCCATATTACATTTTCTTTCCAAAATTCTTGAGCGACTTGTTCATCAGCAACTTAGTCTATTTCTGAATCTAAATAGCCCCCCAAATAAATTCCAATCAGGTTTTCGTCCTGGCCATAGCACCATCACTGCTTTGGTTAAAATTACAGACGAAATTTGAGCAGGAATGGAAAAACGGCAAGTTACTATTCTTACTCTTCTAGATTTTAGCAATGCTTTCAACACAGTCGATTTTGACATACTTCTAGCTGTGCTCCGTTCTACTAACGTATCTCCAGCAGCAACCGACTGGTTTCGTAGTTACTTGTTTGGACGCCGTCAATGCATCCGTGTTGAAGACACTTATTCCTCGTGGTGTTCTCTTGATGCAGGCGTACCACATGGTGGCGTGTTGTCTCCTCTCCTTTTTTCAATTTTCAAACGCCCCATTACTTCAAGAATTTCTTCGCTCTACCATCTTTATGCAGACGATCTCCAAATATATTCTCAAACAAGTATTGAAAATCTTCCATCCGCCGTGCTATCCACAAATCGTGAGCTCACAATCATTTCTGAATTTAGCAAATCTTATGGAAACAAGGTTAACCCTAGTAAAACACAAGTAATAGTGATAGGTAGCAGCAAACGACTACAAAAAATTACATGGCATACGCTACCCTTTGTTTGTTTTGAGAATTCTGTTATTCCTTATAGTAAGGTTGTAAAAAATATAGGGGTTCTAATTGACAGTACAATGTCTTAGGGCACCTCAAATTGAACAGATAAGTAAGAAAATGTTTGCAGCTTGTGGAAGTTTTAAGAGACTCCGAAACTTCCTGCCCATTCCTACCAAAATTGCGTTAGCACATTACATTTTGTTAACCTATTTTAGACTATGCTGACATATGCTACACTGATATTACCATGGAGCAATCAAACAAGCTTGAGCGTCTTCAGAATATATCCATTCGATTCATATTTGGTTTACGCAAATATGATCATGTATCCCAATTTCGAAATCAACTCAAGTGGCTCCCTATTCGCCTTCGCCGGACTGTTCATATACTCTCCTTTACTTTTTTGTGTACTGTTTGATCCGAAATCTCCAAGATACCTTAAGGGGATAGAGTAAGCTCAAATTCTAATTTCGTCCCCACTTGCCCGTGCGTCGTATGCTATGTACCGACATGTTTGTAATCACTAATACTGTAAGTAGAAATGTCGTTAGACACTTATTTCATTAGGTTTATCATATTTATGCCTGTTTCTTAACGCCAAGCCAGTCGCTTCTTATTTTTATTACGGTTATTTCCCATTTTAATTTTACGTCGTCCTGTTGCGTAATGTATATTCTGATCGTAAGCGACACAACCTCCCCGTTCAAAGACCGAAGCGAAGTGACCGTGCGGCAGGAATCAAGCTTCAAAAGGCCGATAGTTTAGGTAATTTCTTTTTTACAGTGAAAATAATGGTATTTTAAAAAAAGTAAATAACATAAGCACTGCTTTATAGTTAGTTCAGTTAGTATGCAAAGTTTCATGATCTTATTTAAAGTATTTTATGAATAACAGCGGTGTATTGTTTATTTTGGAGGTAATTTGGGATTTTTTTTTCTATCGAGAAAATTTTACGAAATCATGTTTTCGTCTAACATAATCCTTAACATTAATCCTCAACTTTACCATATATTTATTTCAAAATTAATGCTGCAATATTTTCGGCATAACGAAGGATCTTGCTAAGCCATTTGAGATTATATTTCCCCTGGAATAATTGCACTATCGACATGAATTTGCAACGCAAATTGCGGTTATGAAAACCGCAATTTGCGTTCAGTGTAAAGCTTGGTTTTAAATACTCCTTACAGTGTAACTTCATTTTATAATAAGTCATTTACTTCACTAGCAACGCGACTTTGGAATTCATTACCATTTAACATTCAGAAAGCGCAAGCTTTACAAATCTTTTAAAAAACTACTTAAGGAGTATTCTCAGGAGAGTCATAATAATAAATTAATTTTTAATTAAATTTTCTCTGCAGTGTATAATATACGAATATTAAATTAAAATTATTATACATATATATGTATAAAGTAAAGTAAAGTTACAGCCTATATACCGTCCCACTACTGGGCACAGGCCTCCCCCTCATTTCTGAAAGGGTTTCAGGGCAAGGAAGTATCCGCCGCGCTGTCCCAATGCGTGGTGGCGAACTTCACATGTCTTCGAAATATTTTTTTTCTTGCTCCTCAGACATGCAGGTTTCCTCACGATGTTTTCCTTCACCGCTGAGCACGTGGTAAATCAGCACTAAAAATTGCAATTAACAATTTCATTGGTGCCGGCAGAGATCGAACCCGGGTTACTCGCGTTCTGTTATATTTACAGTGAGCGTTTACCATCTGAGCTACCATGTATATATATATAAAAGTAGTTTGTTCAGAATCGTTTACTGAATCGATTCCTATCTTTTTTAATATAGGTAATTTTTTATCCCAAAAATAATTAAAACTACGTAAATTACAGTCACACTAAATCGGTACAGTCAAAACAAACTTGAATGGACCGTAACTTAAGGCAATAAGACTTTTAAGAGTGCAGTTTTATTTGTATTATTACTAATTCTGTCATTCACTAAAAATAAAGAAAAATGAACTTTATTTCAAGGACGTTAAAGTCTTTGCGTTCGTGGATTTGTACTGTGACCACAACATTCTTCCGGAATTAGTATAACTAATTTGATAAATAATAAAATAATAGTGCATAAAAATGTTTTACAAAAAAATCAGTGTATGTATTATAATTATAACATAATATACTAATTGGGGTGTCTAGGGTGTGCGTTAATTACGTTACATATTGTATATATATGTGTGTGTGTGTGTGTGTGTGTATAATACATATTTATAATCATTAAATATTGTATATATTATTAATATATTTTTATATATGTTATTTAAAAAAAAAATCAGTTTATTTTATATTGCACGGTGCACCGATCCGTTAAAATATAAAATTATAATGTCCTTTTATGTTCGGTTTGTCAGGCAGAAATCGCTTAAAGCGATATGACCACCGTTCGTAGTCCCAGGTTTTCCGTTATTGTAACAACTTTGTTCAAATGCAATGAAGTGTTATCTATCTATATAATCCGTTGGTCTATGTCGGTTACTCTGGTTTTACTGCAGATAATCTCATTTCTAAGTTTATCACTCAGAAAACCCCCGAGAATAGCCTCTCTTCGTAGTCCGCTGAACGACATATAGCATCTTCATACCACATCTCAGATCCATAAGGCATCACTGGCTGTTGCCAGGTCACAAGCTTGTTTTTAAGTTTTGTGGTATACCTGACAAATATATACGATATGGGTCGTAATCTCCCGAACGCTGTCCAGTCGAGTTGAATTCGTTGATTAACCTCTCGTTAGAAGATGAACTTACATAGTCAGACTATTTGTCCTGGGAAACATACTTGTCAGCAACTTCAAGCTTGTGCTCCTAACAACCACCGGCATAGTGTGACATTACACGTGATCTTTTTTTTGTCCATGTTCATCTTAATACCTAGTCATTGGTACCTAGGCACTTTTGAGGTCATTGAGCATTGCGCTTAGATCCTCCAGCGATTCGGCCATAAGGAGTAAGGACTACGAGATGTGGCTAGAAAATAAGGGAACTGGTTTTCTGTGAGACTAACAGCACGAGCCTCAAGGTCAAATGCCATATTGCAGATTCGCCTGACGTCCCCCTATACATTCCAGCTGGTTTGACGACTAGGCTTGCTCATTTGGGCCACAGCCTTCGTCGCATTTTAATTGAGAAACGTGTTAACCTGAAATTTTTAGTAAAACTAGAAAAATCCGCAACAGAGACCTATTCTCCCTTACAATAAGTGTATGAGGATGAATTACATCATGCACAAGGCACACGAGCAACACGGGTTTTTGAGTGGCATAAACGTTTCAAAGAAGGGCGAGAAGACATTGAAAAATAGTCCAAGCACAGGACATCCTTCAAATTCGAAAACGTCTAAAAACATTGAGAAAGTAGGCAATCTCATCAGTCAAGACTACCGTGCCTGAAGAAAAAAAGAAAGCGACCAAAGTTGGCGAAGAACAAGTCGTGGATTCCTTCTCAGGAGAACGCTCCAGTCCACACTGCACTGACTTTTAAGTCATTTTTGACGATATGGCATTTTTAACGAGCACGTGGCTCACCTAATGATAAGTGACTACCGCCGCCTATTTACAATGTAGCGGCGCTGTCGTCGCGCCACAAGCGAAACACACCGAAGCCTAAATCGCGCTATCAACATTCCGAATCATAAACAGTATATATAGAACATCTCTGAACTATCACATGGAGCGTCGGCCGCTCCCCAGGCAGAACACCTTGCCCGGCGGGAGATTTTCCTTCCACGGCCACAGTGGTGACCCCGACGTGATCTGAACACGCAACCAACAACCTTCGGAAACTTCAAGCTTCATCATCGTCATAGAATACCCCACCCATTCGCTCCCGAACAGATATCGTCTGCAGTCTTCATATCCTGCAAGCCATCTAGCTTCACAAGGTTCATCGCAGCACTGGAATAATAATGCTTCCTGTTCCTTCAAGCTACTCTCTGCGCTATACAGTGTTCGGCACGGCTCTGAGCCTTACTGCTCGCCTCTGCTTCACGGCACTCTCGCAGATTACTTGCCTTCTTCTCGACTCACCGCAAACTACAAGGCAATCCACTGGCACTTGCACATTCGTCGACAACGAGACTGCACTATCGACCTCCGGTCTGAGCAGGGGGGTGATGTAGCGGCGCTGTCGTCGCGCCACAAGCGAAACACACCGAAGCCTAAATCGCGCTATTAACATTCCGAATCATAAACAGTATATATAGAACATCTCTGAACTATCACTTGGAGCGTCGGCCGCTCCCCGGGCAGAACACCTTGCCCGGCGGGAGATCTCCTCCCTTTCCTTCCACGGCCACAACAACTTTAACACCAGGGGATATGCGTTGCCGGCCTTTAAAAAAGAGTAGCCTCTTTTCTTGAAGGTCCTTAAGTCGTATCTGTCCTAATAATCGCTGGTGTACAAGGAAGTTGTGCGAGGAAGAAAGCTTAGCTTATTGTAAATCGCACACTGGTGGACCGTCCAGATAGTATGAATGGTATTTCTAGTTTTGTTTCGACATCCAATGGTGAAATTGAGCGGCTGAAATTAGACTGAACAATTTCTCTGAGCACTCCGCGTGGTAGATACGATAAATACGCAAAGAGATGCAACATCTCTTCGCAACGCTAGTGTCAAGAAGATCAGAAAGATCTCGGTCGCCAACAATACGAACCGCTCTACACTGGATGCGATCAAATGGAAGGAGCTGGCACTAGGGGGCCCCGCCTAGAGATGGGAACATTATTCCATCTAAGGCCAAACCTGCGCCTCGTGAAGTTGCAGGCGGTGTGCTGGCATAAAATACTACCCCGCTTTGCTGAGCACGCCAGGTTTTTAGAGACCAATTTGGCTTTCTCTTCCAAATACCACGAAACTGCACGTCATTCGATATGTCGACGCCGAGGTAACCGATACTAGCTGAGGCAACAAGGGGAGTGTTCTGAAACTGAGGAGGTGTTCACAATGTCTCGACTTCAGGCACAAGTTTGTTCCGGTACTCGGCGACGTTTTCCAGAGAAATATTGGCAGGGCTGGTTTCACCAGTGCTGTCGTCCACATAGCAATGAATGTTATCGGTTTGTAATATAACAATGTAGAAGAAACAGCGTTGGTAGCACGCAGCCTTGTGGAACACCATCGTTAATAGGCTAGTAATCCGAGCATGCGCCGTCCACTACGACCTTGATGCTCCGACCAGCAAGGAAATTGGTGATACATTTGCACGATTTTCGGGAAGCCCATAGGAAGAAAGCTTTGAAAGGAGCACTGCATGCCAAATCCGATCGAAGGTCTTCGCTATGTCTAAACTAACCGCCGAAGGACCGGTGTCGAACATAAACAAGAAGATGACCAGCTGATCGATCCCAACGGAAACCGTATTGGCGTTCACTAATTATCTGGTGCTCCTCAAGATTTTGCATGAGCTGGTTCTGCATTTTCAGAAACCAGCTATTTCGGAAGGCTGGAAGTCGTCGAGTCTGCGTGCGAAACGATTCGTAACGACTCTCGAAAATAGCACGTAGACGCGGCTCGGAAGAAAAATTCGTCCGTTTTTCTTCAAGAGAGCGTTGTCGCCTTTCTACCTCTCAAACGCCAAGCGTCCAAATTTGACCGCTTCTATGTATTCCGTCAAAATTCAAGACATCAAATGCACCCACCCACAGCACTTTAACCCATCAACACTTATGTTTATAGACTACTTTTCTATGAAGAACTTTGGCATTATAGAATCAATGTGTAATTTTCTATCCTCTAGTGGAAAAAAAGTCGGTTTATATATATTTATTTATAATCTACGTTCATTTTGTAGGCCATTTTCGTGTGAATGTTATTGTGTTGTATTTTTGATTTTTCTAGTATTTTAGTATAGTGTTTTATTATAAAATTGTAATGAAAGTTTTTGTGTGAATATAATTTATCTTTTTACGTACCTAATTCGAGTAATATTTATAGAAATAATTGTGATTTTCACGCTGCCGACATCCGCTTGGTATATTTTTTTGTTATCAAACTACAATAAAATCTTTTTGTAATGAAGTAAAACCTGACTTTTATTTTAGACCACAGCATATAGAATTTTGTATAGATTTTGCATAAGTTTCTTCATAGAAAAGTAGTCTCGAAATATAATTTTTAATGGTTTAAAGTGCTGTGTGTGGGTGCGCATGCGACTGCATGGAATTTTTTATAGGGATTGAAGGGTTAAAGAAAAATACACCGCAATTCTGTACCACGCCTCCAGAGTAGTGCACCCATGGAAAACGGAATCAAAGAGCTTCTGAAGGACTTCAAGAACTTATTTTCTACCAGCTTTCAGGGGCTCGCCTTGCATTTTATAAGTTGGTCGACTATTTCTCGTTAACTTATTAATTCTACTTAGCCGTGATAATTCCTTTAAACTTCATTATATGTATATACTACTATCATTTTATACTTCTCACATTTCAAAACATAGCGGTATAGTTGGTGAAGGGGAGGGGGACACGTGACTCTAATGAAAAATACCAATTTTATATACCAGCTAAATATTTCGCAAACGGACCCCTGAATCGAAAAGATGTTGTACCATACTTCCAGTATTTCTGAAAGACCTATCCAACGATAACCCACACGATAGAATAGGGTGGTAAAATTTTTTCTCCTTCTGTATGAGAGAGGTACCCAAAATAATAAATAAATAATTTAATTTCACAGTTTTATAGGCATGATTAATATCTATAATTATGCCAGATTACATATTACATAGTATCTCTGAGTAAACCCGCGGACGGACGGACATGGAGAGACTATAAGGGTCCATTATCGTGTTACTACCGAACCCTAAAAATCATTCTAATCTATTCTATTCTAATCTCGCTTAGTCTGACTGACTGAATAAAGCCAGAAAAGACTTGCTTTTGGATCATTACTCACACTCGTGTGTGGCTCCAAGGTTCCCTGCCGGCACCAAAGTCATAAGTAACTGCAAATTTAGGTCAAAGCACATCGGCGGAACTGGCGAGAAACTGGTAAGCTATCTTAGTTTTAGTATCTCGCTAATGCTGTCCAAGACAACTTTCCTGCACAGGGATAATGACTCACTTATCCCATGCCGCACAGTAGAAAGCCGATCTTTATACTCGGCTCTTTGTGTCTATCTAGACTCCCGATAACAGGAAGAAAACACCGCCGACCATGCCGCAGTATAATTGCTCCATAACGGATGTGCGTTTTACGGAACGCTTACTGTGCTAAGCACTCTTCCCCTGGACGTGTACATGTCGAGTGGGACTGATCGAGTCTCTTCTATTGTGCTGAAGGCGTGTGTTTCGGAGTTGGCACCAGTAACGCGTCTTTTGAGTACTCCTACTCCTACTCCTTAGCTGCGTAGTGCCGCATCCAAAACAGATAGCTTTAGCTCACCCGATTCTTAAAAATGTGAATGTAGGCCTATAATTGGATGGGTCTGATGAGTTCAACTATCGCCATCACCTCCTTGTTCACCAAAATAATGGAATTTATTATAAACTGTCAGCTCATGTCATGAGATACTTCAAGGATTACCAGTTGATTAGTGACCGACAATACGCTTTCCGTCGGGGTTGTTAAGGTGTTTTTTTTCTATAAGCTTCCTAAGAAATGATACAATAGGATCACCAGTTTTCTTACAGATCGAAGTATCAAGGTCGTGATAGATAGTTCATGATCCGACTACAAGCATATTATTGATCGACTGTGGCTACGTGCTACTCACCGCTACTCATTTACGCAGTTTCTTTTCATTATGACGGCGCATTCGACACAAAGTTATGAAAATATCACAAAAGTATTGTTTTGAACAATTAACCTCTCAAACCCCTAGCGGGCTCATGGGACCGCACCCACCCACAATACTTTAAACCATAAAAACATATTTAGAGACTACTTTTCTATGAAGAAGTATGACATTATAGGCTTAATGTGAAATTTCCTATCTTCTAATGCAATAAAAAGTAGTTAGTTTATGGTTTTTTATTTATAATCTACGTTCATTTCGTACGCCTATTTCGTGTAGCGTGTTATTGTGTTAATTTTTGGATTTTTCTAATGTTTTATTGGTGTTTAGTACAGTGTTTTAATAAAAAATTGTTATAAAAGTTTTTGTGTATATAATTTATCTTTTTACGCAAATAATTTCGAGTAATAACCCTCAAATTTGGGGATGGAATTACAGCTCCCGTAGTAGTTACATAACTTCGCTATGTGGATTCAAAGTGCCGCCGTTCGATGGGACTTCTTCATGGTCAGCCTACAAAATCCAGTTCGAGGCTATCATAGCGAACGGCGGGAATAAAAGTCAGTCCATGACTGCTTGAGAGCTAGGCCTACGAGACCAGGCCTTAACTGTTCTGGAAGCTCTCGGTAAGTAAGTGACTTACAAGCAGCTCCTTGAGGCATTGGAGGTTAGATATGGCGACGCTCACCTGGATTACGTATTTCGTGGGCAGCTTAACGATCGCGTGCAACGCAGCAATGAAAACCTGCAGCAATGGACCCTTGAGGTGGTTAAGCTGGTTCGAAAAGCATACCGGTGTGTACCTGCGCTCATTGAAGCGAATCTGGTGAAGACATTCATTGACGGCATCCGCGACTTTAAAGTTAGAGCTTCTGTGAGGCTTAGGCACCACGAGACGCTTAAGCATGCCATGGCCCATGCACTCGAGGTGGAAGCCGTGCGGCAGGATAATCGTTCCCATCGCGTTAGGAAGTTTGCAGCAGCTACAGTTTACGACCGCAATAAAATATACAGCTGAAGAATGCAAGCATTGTACTAGGCAAGAGGGAAAGGAAGTGGTATCTGTAAGAATGCTCAGGACAGACCACCTCAGCAACGAGTGGAAGGACAACCTACAACATGCACAGCAGGAAGATTCGGCCATCTAGCTAATCCAAAGCAAGGCCGATTCTGGAATGGATCAAGGCCCGTGCACTCAAGCCAAAGTGGAGCGACGTCTCAGCGATGAGTTCGAACACGAAAAGCTATTGGACCCAATGGGACAGCTTGCTGATTCAATATGGAGTTTTTACCCTAAATGGGAAAGTGGTTGAGGAAACAGCTGTCATTTGCAAATGGTTGTCCCTAAAGCTAAAGTGCAGGATGTTCTAAAGTTGTACCATAGTGGTTGTTCAGGAGTCCATCTGGGAGTTAAAAGAATTCTACTGAAGATCCGAGAAGGGTTTTACTGGGACCACTATCGTGACGATGTCAAGGATTGGTGTCGCAAATGTACAAGTTTTGAGGCTGTGAAGGGATCTCAGAGTCGTAGTAAAATAAGATTGTACAATGTTGTTGCACCATGGAAGAGGATAGCCCTTGACGTTGCGAGGCCGTTTCCGGAAAGTGAAAGTGGTAACAAATATTTCATGGTTCTGATGGATTACTTCACTAAATGGCTAGAAGTCTTCGCCATTCCAAATCAAGAAGCTTCAACAGTTGCAGATAAACTAGTTCGTGAATGACTTGCGGAAGAAAAAGAATGGTATTTATGAGCACGTCAGACAATCGAGTCAACAATGTCTGACGAAATGAAAACCCGGCAAAATGAACAACAAAGCAAGCAGCAAAGCAGAAAAGGGAAATCTCCTAAGCTTCAAGCTAAATGGGACGGCCGTACCGGATTGTGACAAGGACTGATTACGTAGCCTACCGGATACAGAAAGGCGCAAGAGGTACTCCTAAGATCGTCAGTGTGGATCGATTGGCGCGTTATTATGGGACCAATAATACTCGGGACGATCATGTCTTACGAGAGGGCAGTGTTGCGCGCCACAATCGTTGTCCGGTACATGGCCACTAGCGCCATCTAGTATCGAGTAGCAGAACTAAGAGAGCTTTCTAGGAAATTCAATACCAGAACTTTCTACACCTAGTTTGTGGGGACCGGTATGTACTTGAACATTCTAGATGTTTCAGTAGAAGAGTCCCCTATATAGGGCCGGTAAGGACAGCGACCGGGTCAGTATTGAATTGGCCATTCAGCGACCCGAATCGTCGATGACCGAGTTCTTTCTTATTGGCTCGATTCACTGATACTACGAAGAGATGTTGCATTCCTTAGTATTTTCTACCGCATTTATCACCTCACTGCATCCTCTATCGCCTCTTGCGACAGCCACTAGATAACTTGGGGTAGTGGATATCGTTACACCTCCAATACACAGTTAGTAGGTAATATATTTTCAGTAAACCTACGTCAAAAGTTCAAAGTGTACTTTACTGCAACGTATGGAATATCTTTCCAACTGTGGGTATGTTTCACGAGCAGCTTCGACTAATAGTGACAAGCCGATAAGATAATAAAAAGTGAACATAGGCGTAATTTTTACATCCACTTTTATAACGAAATTACTTTATTTTAAAAGATATCTATCTATATGCAATAAGATCAAATCCAAATTTCCATTAATCAGAAAAAAAACCCTCTGTAAATTACTGAAACTCTTTCTACAATGCGTA
This sequence comes from Parnassius apollo, assembly GCA_907164705.1. NCBI lineage: Eukaryota > Metazoa > Arthropoda > Insecta > Lepidoptera > Papilionidae > Parnassius > Parnassius apollo. Next base: position 444,662 of record CAJQZP010000620.1, on the reverse strand, counting down.
CACCGTAGAATAGGTACCAAAATATCGATAAATTACACATAAATAAATACCTTCGCGCACGAGAAGTTGGCGGAGGAACACCTAGTGCGATGCCTACTGCGAAGTAGGGAAATCTAAAAGTAAAATTTAATATAATTAATAGAATCAGGCGTTACTCTGTGGAAACCCATTATAATATTGAAGTTATTAATTTTTTTTAAATTAATTTGCCTTTATCCGGGTAATAAAATAAAATAATAGGATAGGTAAGACCAGTTTAAAGAGCACCTCCCGCCCTCCCTCAATTGCGTGCACTATCCCCGTCACCACTAATCTCAGCACCACTACGTCCCCTACGATCACTACCACTACGACCGGCTAACAGCGGTAAATCCATCCGAAACAATAAACCTAAACTTCTCAGACTGGTAATGATAGCAGCATCGAAATGAGTGTATCGATTCCGTGCTCACCAACCCGGCTACTCATCATGAAACTTCCAGGTAATGTATCCCGGATGGAGCATTTTTAGAAATGAAATAGTCCAGCAATGGATTTAAGAAGGCTAATAATGATTAAAGAACAACAGGCATCTGGCAACTGTTATACTTTTACTACTATTGTAACATTGACAATCGATTGCATAGCACCAGGGTTTTGAATACTTTACCACTGCATCGCAGGTCCTTTGTTCGAAAACCAACCGAAGGGTTTAGTTGTGCTGTAAGTCCAAGGTCGTAGAAGTCACACGGCATCTAAGCCTACCTTCCATATTATCACATAAGTACTACATCGACACAAATTGCACAGATTGGAGGGTATAAAGTGCAGAACGCATATATTTAGGTCTTATGTATGCTTAGTACGACCAAGTGCTTGTGTATTATCGCTTAATTTGTGGCACTATAATGGCTCATGCGTTTAGGGCTTGCAAGCTTCGGACAGTATTTGAAAATTTTCCATAGACATCAGACAATGTTAGACATTTACAGTTTAAAGGAGATGTTCTACATAAAGGAAACAGACCGAAGAGCCTGAGGCGCGGTTGGTCGTTCACGTGGTGGGTAACGCAGGAGCGCTGCGAATAAGGCAAGCGCGGGCGGGGACGCGCTTGGTACCACGCGTGCTAGTGGCACTCCACTGCTCACAGGAAAACGAAACCGAAGAGTTTCCGCCAACGCGTAGCCTTCTGGCCACTCCTCGCGATCCGGCGTGCCGAGCACAGCACAAATCTTATACAGTTGATCGATCTCAGAATTGCCCGGGAATAGAGGTCGACACGTGTAAAGCTCTGCCGCGATGCAACCGAGAGCCCACAGGTCTATCGGTGCTCCGTAATGCGTGTCGTGTAACAACACCTCAGGCGCGCGATACCAGCGCGTAGACACATAATCAGTATATGGCGGCCGCGAGCGCACCTCTCTAGCGAGCCCCAGATCTGCAATTTTCACTAATTCAGGTCCAGCACATAGTAAATTTTCTGGTTTGAGGTCGCGATGGAAAAAACCATGGCGATGCATGTGAGCGAGTCCTTGCAAAACTTGATACAAAATATTACGTAGCACAGATTCTGGAAAAGGTCGCTCGGCGTCTCTGATTAGTTGATAAAGATTACCACGCATGTATTCAAACACAAAGTACAGGGTGTCGTTTTCACGTATCACTTCGCGTAACTTTACAATATTGGCGTGGTTCAATTTCTTTAACGACTTCACTTCGCGCAAATTCATGGCTTCATCCCATGAGTAATACTTTCGCTTCATACGTTTTATAGCAACCTTCTCGCCTGTGTCACGTCTCTGCGCAAGCACCACAGAGCCATAAGTGCCGTCACCCAGCTGCTGCAGCACTACATAGCGATTCATGTTGAAGGACACAATTCAAGATCTCCACTCTCAGCTTTTATTTTCGCACCTTATGGTTATTACCCCTGAACATGAGCTTACGGTGTGGACATGTCGTTACGTAAAAGATAGTGCAGGAAGCTGACATTTTATATCTGGAAGTCAAAACAGAAAAAATTATAATTTTGCTTATTTACTTTTGCGTACTAATAATTTTGCATAGAATGAATCAAACTAGTTTTTTATGGATTTTATTGCGTTTAATTTATGTCTTTTTATATTCCAGACGTTTCAAGTACTTTATAGAACCCAAAATCACAGAGGGACAGTGGTGGAGTTCAACGTCCTAATGTCAACGTTAAACACGGCTAAATTCAGCAAAATATTATTATTTTTTGGTCCCGATCTATACAACTTATAGTAGGTAACTAGAAGTCTTGCAGTACTTATGCTCAATTTGGGATTAAATTTTATTAATTATAGAACATGGGGTTCTATAATTAATAAAATTGATGTTAGCAGATGTTAGCAATCGGTCATCTTCTCTATTGAAATTAGGATTTATTTTTATATTAATGGCCTTGTGAATCATCCTTGGTAGGAATCTGTGTACTTTTGTGAGAATTTGTGGTGTATGAAATCTGTGTGTGTGTGTATCATATGAAGGGAGCGATCCTGATCATTCAAGCTTACCGGAATCGGAACAAAACTTAGTATTTTAAGCTGAAATTAGTCGTGGTTACCTATAACATCGTGAAGTTGAACCGCTCGGATCCCTCTTTCGATTACATTAGCTTATCTATGACTCCTCCTTTGACCAGTTGCTGTAAATAACTCGAAACATCGAGAGTATAATATAAGTTAATTAAATGCGATAAATTTCGCAAAAAAGAAACTATAGGTTCATTTAATATGTAATATTCGCGAAGGAGAAATGATTAATTTTTGTAATGAAAATATTTCATTGCCATCACGCGACTCTTAATAAATCATCGTTGCAAATTTGAGGAATGTGTTTTTGGTACATATTATGAACTGCTAATGATTTTAATATAAAATATAACTTTACCTGAATAACAACACTTATTTGTAATGAATAAAACAGCTGGTATACTAGGCGCGCAAAACATACTGCAAGAATTTTAATGAATATTTACTACCATTTACGTAGTTTAGACGTTAGGATATTTTTCTGAATTTGTATCGCGTTATTGCTTAATATGCATCAATTATATAAGTATTCACATCTTTAATAATAAAAACCACTAAATAGGTACTTTAAACATAAATAGCATATATTTGTTTAACCCAACTGTTACTATAGCAACATCACAGCCTCGCCCGTCGTCGTCACCAGATAATTATTCAGTTCGGGTATACAAAAAGTACTCTGTGATTATTCACACTTTGGCCATTACCGCCATAGGCGCCATAGCCCGTCACATGGCATCATATTAGATCGTAGACAGAGAAACCTATAGACAAATTGACGCTTTCTTTCGCATTCGCTCACGAAAAAGATAGATTTATGCATACGTCTTGCATAGAAATGAGACAGAGCGGTGTGATAGTTTGTCCCTTTTTCCGTGCTGGTATTTTTGTCAGTTCGTAGTGATCTTAGGAGTTTACAAGTTGGTTTAAGTAAGAAAAAAGTGTTTTGTGAGCTTAACATTGGTGAATCTTGTTCAGTTCAGTTCTTAGAACAATTAAATATTTTATCTAAATATGTTTAAAAGTCATAAAGATTATTGTATAACCTAAAACTACGTTATCGTCCTTTCTCACTCGAGGCCACGCTAATCATTAGTCTATAGGTTTCTCTATCTACGTATTAGATCATATTAGTCTGTGCCCTTCACGGAGGCTATAAGCCTATATTATCTAATTAGGCTGGTAGGTGGTAAATTTTAAATAAGTTATAGTACTTAAAATATAATATTATACTTGAGTGGGTGGGTTAATATAATACTTAAAAAGTAGGTATATAATCTTTTCCTCTACTCGCTAATGACTGTCTCGTTGGTCTAGTGACCGTTAATACGATTGCTGCTCCTGGGTTTGAATCCCGGGTCGGGCCAAAATAAATAATTGCATTTTTCTGAAGCAACTGAATCAGGAAGTTGGCGGTGTTTTACCTCCGTGCATTGGAAAGCATGAAAAGCTGTTGGTTCTGTGCCTGGTCTCTCTCCGGTCGAGTCGGATTGTCGTTCCATCAGATTATGGGACGCAGGGACTATCCCACGCAGATCTGCATTGGGACTGCGAAGTTGGAGGCCGCGAAGGAAAGCACACTTTATTTTATGGTGCGCCTTCCTAAAGAAGGAGAAGAGGAAGAGTTTTTATTTGCCGAAGAGAGGCTGCCATTAGATAGTGTGGCCGCGGCGGGTGAATCCATTCCGTGGCCCAGCCAATTTGCGACGAAAGTGGGACACCATGAGGTTTTAGAAGGTGCGAGTCCAACATAACTCGACCTTGCCCCACGGGACAGGTACGTGTGTACCTGTCCCGTGCGCGAATGTGCGATATGTGTATATCGCGCATTTTTCTAATTAAAAAAAGGCTGTATGATCTAAACCCTTAACCGTCACAACCTCCTAAAGTTCACAACGGAACATAGACCTCCCCCATAGATTGCTTCATAGTGGGGATATTTGTCATAATTGCATAGCATAATTGCCACGCTTGCTAAGCGGTTTGGCAGCCACAGTTTTTTATTTTAAGTCGTTATTAGAAAGACGCTGCTGCTCATCTCAGGAGATGAGCAGCAGCGTCTGATTTGTTTTTCTCTGTCGCCTCTTACGACACCCACGGGATATGTGGTAGTGAATATTCTTAAACCGCCACCACATGGAGTCTTCTAGAACCTTAACCTTCCCATATTTAGCGAATCGTAAGAATTAATAACTTCCTGATACTTAAATTACCACGTCATTGCTGATACTCAATGGGTGCGTTTGGCAGAAAAAAGCGCTAGCAAGCGCTTGTAAGCAAAATGGCGATCGTAAGCGGTAAGCGCTGTCAAATCGTAAGTAGCTATTTTTCTCTAGGACACGATGTTAGTTTTAACTGGGGAACCGAACCTAATTTGAATATATGTTTGTGAAGTATTCATATTAAAAACTTACCAATCATGAATTTTTAATAACATGTATATGTCTATTCATGTCATTATATTACTTAAAACTAATATTGCAAAAAACAACTTATAAACTCTACTTCAAAACAAACAAATTAAATAAGCAAAATGGCGGATTGTGTCAGCGCTACTGAAGTAGCAATCGTGTCCTGGCCGAAAACTATTTTAGCGCTAGTAAGCGCTTGCTAGCGCTTTTTTCTGCCAAACGCACCCAATGACCTAAAAAATCTTGGCCTCTATACTCTATGATCTTGGGTCATTTCAGAATACGGATAAAGATATATTCTTTATTACCTGTGTTGCTGATACTTTATAATTTATGCTCTTTACTCTTTTAGTCTGTGAATTTATGGTGACAAGTAATAACAATTGGCCTAAAGGTCTAGACAGTGTTGCCATATATACAGATTTTCCTGTATTTATACAGATTTTCGGTGTGTGATACTAATTAGCACTGGATACAGATTTTTATACAAAGTTAAAATAGAACGAAGCAAAATAAGTGACTATAGTCGTATTTTTAATTAGACGAAGTCAACTGACGTTTACTGTGTTGTCAGTTTTTGATGAAATAAAAATAGTGTTGTGACAAAGTGAATGATTGAAAAACTCCTGAATTAATGAAATTGCCTCGATTGTCTAGTGAATAGTTAGTGTGCTGAACTGCCGATATCGGGTACGGGGTTCGAATTTTAGTCGTGCTTTTTACATACCAACGAGTTTTCGACGACTATGTTCCTAAAATATCTACCTATACTGAATACCGAGTGTTTTAAACATTAAGGAAAATATTGCGAGGAAACTTGTAAGACTGTCCTATTTTCAATACATCATGTAGTTGAAACTATAGATGTATAAAATATAACAATTATAGGTAGGTAATCAGAATAAAAAAATCGCTTATTACATAATTTGTTTTTATTCATTATCAGATAAAAAATCATCACTATCGCTTTCGGTGACATTAATTAAAAATCTGTCAGTAACATTGTCAATCATGTGGTCGAGACCATACATTTTGTCTTCTTTTTTAATTATATGAGACACGCAGCTATTCCATTTTTCAGGTGTGATATGTTGAAGTCCTTCTTCAAAAAGTTTTTTTACTTCTGTCATTTTGAAGGTTTTGTTATTTCTTGCAACATATCCTTTAGCCTGCGCCCATACCAACTCAATGGGATTGAGCTCACAGTGGTATGGGGGCAGACGTAAAACAATTATCCCATGCTGCGCTGCCATCTCGTCCACAACATACTTATCGCAATGTTCTTGCTTGTGCTGCCGTACAATGTCTAATCTAAATAGCTTTAACCATTGTTGCTTCGAATGAAATATTTTTGCTCGTTAGCCACTCTAGTATTCTAGGTTTAGTCCAAGACATTTTAGGCAGCGATTCTAGTTTCCTGGAGTGGTAGGGGGCATTATCCATCACTACTACGGAATTTGGTTTTAGTTTTGGCAAGACACCCCAAAACCACTTCTCAAAGGAATCGGCATTCATCTCTTGATGATAATCTTCTTTTTTTTTTTTTTGGCTTCAAATATTAATAAGCTGTCTTCTACGAATCCTTCTTCCCCGCCTATATGGCCGATAATTAATCGTTTGCCCTTTCCTGAAGGCTGTTTTAAGCCAGTGGTCAAGCCATCTAGGAAGGCCTGGCGGGACGATAACACTGTCTGGTCAATCCATGCCTTCTTCGGTGCATGACCTTCAAGATAGTGAAAAATATCAATTAATTATTTGAAAGTACAATTTAATGTAAAGAAAACAGAAAATTGTAATTACCTTCGTTGATCCAGGTTTCATCTTGGTAATAAATATACCTTCCTTCCCTTCGATACTCTTTAATTTTTCGAAGGTATCGCTGGCGCCATAGAATAATGTCCTGTCTGTCAATTAAAATGCTGTGTCTTGATTTTGTGACATATTTGAAATTTAAATGTTTCATAACATTTCTTAATGTACTCCAAGAAAAATTGGGTAAGTCTGGGTCTTCATTGACAACCTTAAGAATCTGTAAAGTAATAAAATATGTTTTGAGTAAGGAAGTCTACGCAATCTAATACTTTGGTTTTACAAAGAACATTATGGTGGACACAGAATATAATGCAGTAGAAGGAATAAAGTTTAAGTTACCTTTATAATGGTGGGTGACTCATTTGCATAAAAAAAATTATGTACTTTTCGCCTTATAGCGGCAAAAGTAAAATCGTCTAATTTATCTTTGAAACTGTGTTTCGGTCCACGTTTCTCGGGAGACTTAAATTGTTCATTTTCTTTGCATTCTTTTAACACACTGTAAACTGAGGTCACACCAATTCCCAAAATGTCAGCTGTTTTCGAAACACATTCTTTTTTTTCGGGGGGCCTCAATAGGTAATAGTGAAGCAGCTTTTTCCTCAAATACGTGTTTGTAGACGTTTTGTATCATAAGTTTTTCGGTAACGCTTAAAGCAATCCGTGGTCTCTTCTTTCTTGGAGACAAGCTTTGGCTTGACGTGCTTGGTTGAGGATCCATATCGTTTGTACGAAACAATATAGCAACAAATAAACACAACAATTACCACAAACACAACCTAACGAAAAACTTAACAAAAACAATAACTAAACAGCGTGAGCGCAGAAAAAACATTCGTGCTATCAGACCAGAGGTTAGAAGCCGAATAACAAACAAAATGGCGACCGACGCGCGCGGCGTTGATCGGTGTTGGCACCAGTCGCCGCGCCGCGCTTTGTAATAAAACCTCAAAAAACTGATTGTAGTTACATACTACTAGTAACTTATATCAGAGCACTTTTATACAATTTTATTGTAAAATAGTAATAATATTCTTTTATAGTTTGAAATGATTAACTATTCACACTTATTGTTCATTCATCTGATTGAACGAGAACTGAACGCATCACTATTACTTTAAATATGGCAACATTATTTTACAAAGTGACATTAGCTACTGTCAGTTGGCTTCGTCTAATTAAAAATACGACTATAGGTACCGCGTTACACACACCATTGCATGATTCTTTTCTTTATGGTTAATTTATTTTTTCACAACGTAATTAGTTAATATGGCAGAATTACAAGTGTATGATAAAATATGTATATATAAAATATGTAAATAATAAAGTAATTATATGTTCGTTTGTTGCAAATGTTTGAGTTTTAATACGTTGTTTGCTTAAATTAATGTTTTCAATTTTGCTATATATATTTTTTTGTGTAGTATATTTTATACGTGGTAGAGCCATGCTGCGGCTATATTATGGTTGCAGCACGTATGAGTCAGCTCGACCGGGGAAGGACCAGGCTCTCACAGAATACCAGCGTAAAATACCAGCTTATATATATATATATATATATAATACCAGCGTAATACTGCTGTGTTTCGTATGATGAGTGCAGAAATCCGGAGACCCTTTTTTACAGGAAACGAGGTACTCCATCTTAGTCCTCAAGCGTAACAACGCATCTGCGTTTTGATTCTTAAGCGAGCATTAATGTAGATGTCCATAGGTCATAGCATCCACTTACCATCGGTGGACTGTGTGCTCGTTTGTCACCCTTATTCTATAAAAAAATATTTTTATTTAATAACGATAATCAAACTATCAGCTTATCATGTTAGTAGTTATTCCTTGTTTTTCAAAAGAACCAATGATGATGGTTATCAATTATTCTACTTTGGTTTATTATATTATACAGATTTTAAGTTTAAATAGCATACAGATTTAATAAAGATTTTAGCAGTTTTTAATATAAATAAAAGGTTCAAGGCATCTGGCAACACTGGGTCTAGATACCAGGCCATAAACGCAAAAGAAAAGTAATAACAACAAAAATTATAAATACTAATGTTATTTATCAACTGTTGGTCTGTTGTATGAAAAAAGAAAATTTGATTCTGTGATAAGCTATTGACCATTTGACGAATGACCACCATAGTGAATAATTGATTAACGCTATGCATTGCAGACATGAGCGCTGTATTAACAAGATGTAGAGTGAGTCCAGCACAATTAGATTTGCTTTTATCGTTTATGGAAGAACACCCCGACTTTGCAGCCGGCAAACAGTCTATATATTCTCGTTTTAGCTCTAGTAAGCTGTGGCGTTTGCTGGCCGAACGGTTGAACGCAGCTGCAGAATACACAGGTGGCGCGAGAAAGTCGCCAGACAAGTGGTGCAGAGTAAGTACACAAATGTTTCATAACTTTGTTAACAATACTATTGACATTCATAACATTTATAAATTAACATCAAGTTTGATATTTTTATCCATCCATTTATCCATCACAGGCTATAAAAGTCCACTGTTGAATTTAGGTCTCTATAATAGATTGCCTCATTGGAGGATTTTGCCATAGTCGCCACGCTTGGCCAGCGGGTTCTTAAAGGAAGATGCTGCTGCCCATCCTGTCTCAAAAGGACAATATGGGTTAGTGGATATTGTTACACCACCACTATGCTGTTATATTCTACAAAACAATAAGCTTATATTCTACAGTAAATATTGTTGTGTATTTTTATCACTTTATAAAATACACAATAATATTTACTATGGCTTCTTGAACAAAGTTCACCTTTTTAATTTTATGTCTTAAAAGTAACTGGTGCACTGTCTATGGAACATAAATAAACAAGCCAAACTAGGACAAATTGTTCCTTAAGTTAATACATGTATTTTCTGTTAGTGTGGCATTGTGTGAATTTATAATAAGAAAATACAGTAAAAATAATACATAGGTTTGTTACCTACTTTTCTTTTGTAACTTTCAGTACTGGGCAGACATAAAGTACAAGGCTCGAAAAAAAAGTGCCGCTGGTGGTTCATTGGGAGATCTCTCAAATGTAGAAGAACGGTTGCAGAATATATTAGGAACAAGACCATCAGAGTGTAAGAAATATTTATTTATAAACTGTTGTATTTATAGTGGAGTCTATAACTTGAACGTCAAGGTAAATGCAAAAAAATTCAAGTTAACATGTTTTCGACTTCACAAGAACTTTGTGATACATATGATTTAACTGCTGAAATTTCGACTTATAAAGGCACAATTTCTAAGTATATTTTTCGATTTGTAGAGTCAAGTTTGAATAACAATTCAACTTAAGTTTTATGGTATACTAGCTTGCCAGGCAGAAGTTGTTCTGCCCTTTTCGACGACCCTTTGTCATGTCCTATTAAAAATCCTTAGTTTCCCAAAAAAAATTGTGGTTCACTCATGGGCAAAAAAACTATCCTATCTCTCAAGTTGTCAAACTGCACATGGTGTGCAAATTTGATTAAAATCGGTTGAGTAGTTTAAGAATCCATCGCACATAAATTACATGTCACAAACAATATGACATGTAATTTATATATATTAAGATATTTTTTACATATTAAAACAAGTTAAATATTAAAACAAATTACATATTAATTAAGTAAACTGTACAATGAAAACATATCTATTATCTTCTTTTGATTTAAAATATTTGCAGATTTTTTATCAATTATTTTTTCAAGCTCGGCTAAAGCCAAAATAAATACTGACGAACAAGCTCCGCTAAAAGTAATCATGTCCTCTGTCGACAAGGAACAAACATAACATTCACAGCTGTGTTACTTAAAAAGTTTTATGAATGTATTCATTCATTGCATGTGTATAAGACAAAAACAATAGATTAGAAGCCCTGAACCAAAACATTCATTTTATATTTTATTGCTATTATTTTGGGGAATCCTAAGTAAGTCGTCATTATATTTTACTAACTACGGCTTACGGAGTCTCCTTTTTGAAATTTGAGTTATAGAGTATAAATATGTATTATCAATACTTCCTAGGGAAATAACATTTTGTTCGAGTTACAAAGTCTAAATAATTCGAGATACAGCATATTTAGGGGTTCAGCTGAAGGGAATGGCAATTTTTTTCGACTTACTAAGGATTTCGACTTAACAAGGTTCGAGTTATAGAGATTCCAGTCATACAATGTTGTCTAAAATTTAATTAATAGAACCTTTTTACTTGATTTAATAACTTATTTATTGATCTGAAGAGAACCATTCTAATTATCTTATTGCAACACCAAATACTTATTTTTTTTTTCATTATAAATTTTGTATTGTCAAGTGGCTAAGTACTGTACATTACATTGCTTGGAGGAGAATATTCAGCAGTGGACTTATAATGAGCTGTAATGATGATGATGATGATGAATCAAAAACAAAGCTCTATAAGTTATTAACCAGGGCAATTTTTAAAAGGACTTGTACAAAGTCCAAATTCTAGTTGACAATGAATAGAGAACAGAATATATAAGACATGAAAACTGTTTAAAATTTTAGAAAAATGTAGTTATGCCTTAAAATTCATACAAATTCATATGTAAGGTTGATTTATATGTCCCACTGCTTTGCATAACAGGCCTTCGAAATAGTTTCTTCATCATACCTTCAGTTTTCTGTTCAGTGTTTTACTTCACTAACATGTATGTGGTAAGGTGCCATTCGTTAATATATAGGGATGATTTTGGTGATTTTTGAACCCCCTTTCCCATGTAAGGATACATAAGATTTCTCGAACCACTGACTGCTTCTTATGTAAGATTCTATCTCGTTTTTCAGAATAATAGAATGTCTATTATTCTGTTGGTAAAGGATCAGTTGACACTAAAACTTACAGTTTGATATAAATCAAAGATTTTTATTTTTAACAGATAATTTAGGTTATATTCTTTTATTGCTATCGGATATAGATTACAGTTATATTATTATTTGATTAGAGTTAGGCAACAAGTTTAGATATTATCTAGTCTTTGGAATAACATTAAGTATTTAAATAATCTTAAAGTGAGCAAACATAAATCAATCAAGCAATCTATAAACAAATAATACTTTTAAAATAATGATTGACTAGTTTTTAATTAATCTTATACAGGCTGTGCCAAGGATTTGTTAATATTTGAATGTAACATCCCGCGCAAACACAAGCCGTGCGGGGCACGGGGAAGTCTTGCCACTAGCCCGTTTCTCGGAAATTTAGTCGCAACTCGCAATGGATCGCTTCAAGGGGCCGCAGCACCCTTATTGTGTGAAGCAATTTTATTTAAACAACAATTCACTCATTACTATGAGACGCTTATTTCGCGTTGAATACGATTTACACGACTTAAGTCAGTGTCCAAGTGCTCCTTTAATAAAGAAATGTGTGAAGAAATTCGAAGAGTCGGGATCTACACTAAATGTGAAGCAAACCGGCGGCCCACGGACTTTTCGGAACGAAGGGAACGTGCAGCAAGTTTCCGCTTCTGTTCAAAGTGATCTAGATTTATTGACGCGCAAACGTTCTGCTGAATTAGGATTATCTCGCACATCATTACGCCATATTTTGAAATTAGATTTGAAGTTACATCCGTATAAGATCCAGATAGTGCAAGAACTAAAAATGATTTGAATTTGTGTAAGTCGTATGCCGAAATAATGTACGTGCCGAAATGTGATCGTTTCAGTAATTTTGATAATCTCTTATTTTCCGATGAAGCCCATTTCCACTTCAACGGACATGTCAACAAACAAAATTGGCGGTATTGGAGCAGTGAAAAACCTAAAGCTAAAAACAGGCGAGGCCACTTCATTCTCCTAGGTAACTGTATGGGCAGCAATTTCAGCAAAAGGAATCATTGGACCCTACTTTTTTGAAAATTCTCGCGGCCATTCGGGTAAGTTAATTCTGCTGAGTATGTGAAAATGTTACGGGAGTTCTTGACACCAATGCTGCTGGAATTTGCTGGCTACAACCGTAGCACATGGTTTCAACAAGATGGGGCCACTTGTCACACATCCAACGAGTCCCTGCCTGTGGTCAAAGAAATGTTTCCGGAAAGCCAAGCTCCAAGAAAAGCTTATTTCCAGACGAGGCGACATCCCATGGCCACCCAGGAGCCCAGATCTGTCCCCAGCAGACTTCTTTTTAAGGGGGTATCTAAAGAGTCGTGTCTACATCCATAAACCAAATATATTACATCAACTAAAAAAAATCAGCGAAGAAATGTCGGCAATCTCGCAGTCTCTTTGCCGTCGAGTATACGAAAATTTTGGTGCTCGCTTAGAAGAGTGCAAAAGTCAAAACAGTGGCCATTTAGATGATATTATTTTTAAAAAATAAATTCTAAGTAACAAGCTTTCTTATAAATAAACAATTTTTAAAATATGTCTAATGGTTTTTTATACGATTCTTTTAAAGTTAACTAATTCGTGACCCATCCTGTAGAAAATTAACCACACAGTAAAAGCTATATCAATTCAGATCATCAATTGTCGTATGGACTGAATGCATTAGTAGCCCATGTTGTCCAATCTCAGATTGGTAACTCATCAGATGCAGTGGTAGATCGAAATTTAAATGAAAAATAAAAATTTGTGAAATAAGATATAAATCGAAGTGTAACATTATAGTATTAAGAAAACCATTCAGTATTTGAAATGGAACTGGATTTCTAATATTAAATTTCGACTTTCAAAATATTACATAAGAATGGGTTTTCCCTGTTCCTCCCCAAGATAAGGGTCATATAAAGATTTTAACTCCCCACCCCCATCTTGGGGGGGGGGTTTAAAATCACCCCACCTTCAGAACCCTTACGTAATTAATGAATGGCCTCTAAAACAGTGTTTAAAATTATGATCAAAAATTTCAGTAGTGCCAGCAGGGTTAAACCTAGGTTATTCATGTATGATGAGTAGCGAGTGCCTAGCCCCTGAGCTATTTCTGACTACAATTTTTTGACCTAAGCTCTATTGTATGCCCAAAGGTTGATGTGGCCTTGTTGGTTGTTAGAAGGTTGGAAGGTTGCACACCACATAGCACAGAGTAATAACACTAGCACAGTCTCAAAGTTTCCATTAAATACTATAGACAACTAACTTTAAAGAAAGGATAAGGTTACCAATCCGAGCTTATTTTTCTTAAATGTCTTAATGGCAAATGGCTTAACCAGTTTTATTGATTTATTTATCAAAAGTATACTTTCACACTAATCATCTCGGATTTCAAAATCTGTATTTTTTATAGAATAAGGGTTACAAACGGGTACACAGTCCACCTGATGGTAAGTGAATCCTGTGGTCCATAGACGTCTGTACCTGTCTTTCATTAAAAATAATAAAAAAGCAGATGCAATGCCATGCCAAAAGACTAGGATGGAATACCTGATTTCCAGTAAAAAAGGTCTCCAGTTTGCTGCACCCACCATACTAAACACAGTAACATTGTATTGTGGTATTGTTTGAGAGTGTGATTGTTCCCCAGACGAGCCGACCCATTTGTGTTGCAACCATAATATAATAGATGCAGAATGGCTTTACCATGTGTGATCTGGTGATGATTGACGTCCATTTATATTTATAAATGAAATCAATTGTATATGCAGCAGGTGGAGGGCGAGGCGGCAGCAACTCTGACGAGGAGCGCAAGCCGACACTTGACGACGACATGTACTCTGAAGGTTCCGGAGCGGCGACTGGTGAAGGGCGTCTCAGCACCGAGGAGTTACTCGCCGAGGCTGCCATGCGGAGCGCTCTTGCTGCAGAGAAACAGGCAGAGGCCGTCACTCAGGCCGTGGAACTGTTGCGCGATTTGGTGACATTACTGCGGGAACGCAATCAGCCCGTAAATTCGCAACACGTTCAGCACACAGTACAGCAACATGCAGTACAACAGCACACAGTGCAGCATACAGCGCAGCACGCTCAGCATGCGCCTGACCATACATTGGCTGCTATGCAGCACCACCATCACCGTCTTTGATTCCCAACTAATGGGTATATGTTTACTGTGGTGCTAATTGAACTGTGCTCGCTGAGTGGGAAGAGGCTGGTGACTGATCTGAGCATCTATCTAGTTATAACGTAACCTTTGGAGCAGGCTAGTCTGCCAAAACTCTTGCAATATGCTCTTTCTGATATTTCTTACCCTCTATTTGTAATCAAGATTATCTGTATTGATTTAAAACATTACTCTTAGCACTCAAACGCATTTGTTGAAAAACCTACTATCAGTAGCAGCATGATTATACTGCTGTGTTGTTCACTTTGTAACATTGGATTTTAAGCACTGGCCTTCGTATGTGTCAAAATGGTCAGTAAACAGTTTTGTTTGCAAGGGTATGAGTTAAACATGTTAATCTTGCTGCTTGATTGGTATCGGTATGATAATAATTGTTAAGTAGTCAATAATTGGTCCAAACCACCATGCGAGTTAAAAGTATAAAATTGTGATATGAAAATAAATCTGTGCAAGACTCAACCAGCACTCATACAGTTTAAATGATATAGGTCAGTTGCTAGCAGTGAGATGAAAGCCTTGTTTACATATTGCAGGTAGTGTGTAAGAGGAAATGAATTTTTTAACTTTTATTAGCTTATTCAGTTTAAAGGAGCAGAATTGATAATATTTAGATTTAAAATTAATTTTTATTACAAATCAATGTAACAAGTATACACTATTAACAACGGTGAAATAAATATTTCTTCTATTAATAAAATTGATTGTCCCTATTTTTATTTACATTTTATTACCATTATTTGTATTATCCTTATGACTGTCTCTTTGTATTGTCGTTTATTAAAAAGAGAGATAGCAATTTTAAGCAATTCACACACAGTATAGCTACAATTACTACTTGTACTTGCGCTACAACTACGCGACTTATGTAATGTTTATTTAATTGATCAATACAATTATTGTGTAATTTTGACGGGAATCATACTTTCATTTTGACAGATGACACTTGAACTAATTTTAATGTGTTAATGTCATCAGTATGAATTATATGTCAAAGTGTTTTTCAAACACTTATTAGCTTGCCCTGTTCTTCTAGACATTTGAATGAACCTACCATAATTTATAACACTACAATAATTTCTGACTATGATTCAGTGTTCTTACTAGTCACCACAACTCGCGACCAATGCGTTGTTGATCTTGCTAAGCTCGTATATTATCGTGGTGACGCAATGGCGGTGCGGTGTAGAGCGGAGTGTGGGTGCGTGCGCGTGAGGCCGGCGAGGCTGGCCACGTGCTCGTAGGTCTCGTCGGCGCGGAGGCGCGCGCGCGCCGCGCCGTGGCGCAGCACCGCGTGCAGGTGGGCGGGGCGCGCGCGTAGCTCGGCGGCGCGGGCGCGCAGCGGCGCCAGCGCGGCGCACAGCGCGCCCGCCACCTCGCGCTTGTACTGCGCCGTGCTGAGCCCCGCCGCCTCCTCCACCGCCTCCTCCGGCAGCTTGTCCGCGGCCAGGCAGTGCAGCGTCACCAGGTTCGACACGCCCGCCCGCGTCTCCGGCTCGTACGTCACCTGTACAGTGTCAAACGTACCATCTCATCTAACACTTCTGCCTATACTATACACCGGCTCTGCCCCCTTAACACATTGCGCATTAAGTTACGCTCAAATATCCGTAACTTCTTAAGCCTTCGTATAGTTGAATTGAACAAGATCAACTAACACATTGCGCATTAAGTTACGCTCAAATATCCGTAACTTCTTAAGCCTTCGTATAGTTGAATTGAACAAGATCAACTAACACATTGCGCATTAAGTTACGCTCAAATAACCGTAACCTCTTAAGCCTTCGTATAGTTGAATTGAACAAGATCAACTAACACATTGCGCATTAAGTTACGCTCAAATAACCGTAACCTCTTAAGCCTTCGTATAGTTGAATTGAACAAGATCAACTAACACATTGCGCATTAAGTTACGCTCAAATATCCGTAACTTCTTAAGCCTTCGTATAGTTGAATTGAACAAGATCAACTAACACATTGCGCATTAAGTTACGCTCAAATAACCGTAACCTCTTAAGCCTTCGTATAGTTGAATTGAACAAGATCAACTAACACATTGCGCATTAAGTTACGCTCAAATATCGTAACTTCTTAAGCCTTCGTATAGTTGAATTGAACAAGATCAACTAACACATTGCGCATTAAGTTACGCTCAAATAACCGTAACCTCTTAAGCCTTCGTATAGTTGAATTGAACAAGATCAACTAACACATTGCGCATTAAGTTACGCTCAAATATCCGTAACTTCTTAAGCCTTCGTATAGTTGAATTGAACAAGATCAACTAACACATTGCGCATTAAGTTACGCTCAAATAACCGTAACCTCTTAAGCCTTCGTATAGTTGAATTGAACAAGATCAACTAACACATTGCGCATTAAGTTACGCTCAAATATCCGTAACTTCTTAAGCCTTCGTATAGTTGAATTGAACAAGATCAACTAACACATTGCGCATTAAGTTACGCTCAAATATCCGTAACTTCTTAAGCCTTCGTATAGTTGAATTGAACAAGATCAACTAACACATTGCGCATTAAGTTACGCTCAAATATCCGTAACTTCTTAAGCCTTCGTATAGTTGAATTGAACAAGATCAACTAACACATTGCGCATTAAGTTACGCTCAAATATCCGTAACTTCTTAAGCCTTCGTATAGTTGAATTGAACAAGATCAACTAACACATTGCGCATTAAGTTACGCTCAAATAACCGTAACCTCTTAAGCCTTCGTATAGTTGAATTGAACAAGATCAACTAACCTCTGGAGTAAAATCGGTGACAGCTTTTCTTATCTTAAGTGTTATAGTTTCATCTGAATCTGTCAATAATATTCTTGATTTGGGATCTGGTTCTGACTTTGACATTTTTTTAGAAGGATCCCGTAGACTTTTTATTCTGTCACTGCCATCATCTGCAAAATAAATTACACACTCAGAATAGGGACATAACTTTACTATATAAGAATTCAGGTAATTAAACATCATAATATGGAGGATATTCCTTATATGCTGCTAAAATAAACTACTTAAATCATATTAATATATATGACTACTTAAAAACTACTGCTATTTACCAACTTCCATGTAATTTATAAAATAAAACTAACGCGAATTTTTTTCAATATTGGTCTTACCAGAGACTTACAAGGTACGAAAATTTCCAATTATACTACTGAAAAGAAAACTCCCACATTCTATTCTATTCTATGTATAGAATATAATAGATATTCTATATATGGAATAGATTAACAAAATAAATATTTTATTCAATATTGATAATTACACAATACTTATTTAAAGTAATTTTTAACCACTGGTTCGAAAAATATAGTCCAGTCAAATAAGGTCTGAAATCAAAATTTTAACACTCAACTTTGCATTTTTCATATAATATAGTTTTAATGATAGAAAACCAATGTATAAAGGTTTTCGTTTCCGCAATGTATTAAAAAGCTAAGACGCTAAGACTTTTAGATCTTAGCGGTCAGCCGCCGTAAAGTCTACATCACCTGAAGATGCCTCGTGTAGAGGCGCAACACGTGTCGTATTGTCGTCGATGGTGTGTCTTTCCTGGAACAGTGGTGTTGGGAGTAGTGGTGCTGGGATTAGTGGAGGGCGGGAGGTGCTCTTCAATCCAGGTAAGTCACATTATTGTGTTTTTAATCGGATGGTTGCGAATTAATTAATATCTTTAAAATATTCTGACGACATTTTATAGTACATAATGGAGGTAAAGAACCAATTATTTACTGTAAAATTTTTGAAATGGTTAAAATTCGTAATGATTGGTTTACTGATGATGACGCTGATTTAATGGACGAGTTAAAAACAAAAATTCGAAAGATTGCTGCTAGTATACTTCGTGACACAATTTTAAATGCAATTATTCCGATAAATCATGTCCACCAGCACCAACTTTTCTTGATAATGTTGTTTCTTCAATTCCTCCACTATTAAGTTTATTTTAGGCGACTTATTGGTCAAAGAAAACATACAATATTACAGTGTGAATTTTGTCGTACGTGATAACATTGCTCATTCAATCGCAAGGTTTTTTGCGTCCGAAAAAATTTATTTCATCACTGCAGTTAGCCATTGGTATCTACATTCACAGGAAAACGGGTTTCGAACTGATTGTAAATCTGTTGTCCAAATTGGATGTATGTCCCTCTCATAATAAAAAATAAAATAAGACATTCAATTTCATCAAGCATCGGCAGTTATGAATTCCTTAGTTAAAAAGATGAATGTTTAGACAGACACCTTTTGTTCAATTTGCATTTGACACTATGGATGGCAACGCTAAAACGTTGGACGGTAACGTCTTAATTTCAATAGAGAAAGAAGCTGGGTACTACGACATGCTTGGGATCCTGTAAAAAATAAATAAAATTATAAGTAAACCCAAGCATACCAAGACACAGAACGTTCATTCTGCGTAGATCGGACCATAAATAATAATTAAAAGCTGAAGTTACTCCGGGTTAACATTGACATCAGGACGTCAGTCACCTCAGTCCCCCGTGTTCATGGGTGCTGGAAAGCGAAACGTCGCGAATCAAATAAATCAAATAATTTAAACGCGATAAAATCCATAAAAGTAGTTTTAATCAACGGTAAGGTAACGTTTTATTGTCTTGGGAGGAATCTCAACTTTTACACCTGAGTGGTTCATTTCCTATGAAGGAATTCCAGTAAAACTGAAGAAGATGCCAACAGCCCAAACTCTTGTATCAAAACATGTAGTTGCTAAAGTTCCATATGGGACTTTCAATGGTAAAGCTTTAGAACCAATTAGATTTGTTTCAACCGAACAACTTTGCCTCGGAATAGTACCATTATCATCTGCCTCGTATTCAGCCTATTTATGGACCAAGATTTTTGGGATTTCATAAATACCTACTTGGAAAGGCTTCATGAAAGTACTTTCAACACTAGTTCCTAATTCAATGTCAGAGATTCTCTGTTTGCCATTCGAACTTAATAACTCTAAATACTTCACACTATGCAGCAAGAGAAACTAGCATGTCCAATAGGAAAACCTGTTTTGTCACATACGATCAGCCATTATAAGCTAAAGCGCTTGCAATTGTCCACGAAAGTCAAAGTGAAAAGTTGAAAAATGTAGTCGTTCGTTTAGGCGGACTTCGCATACTCACGTCCTTTCTTGGATCAACTGGATATATTATGGCCGGAAGTGGCATTGAATATTTATGGGGAACTGTATATGCAACAGTATTAGTAAATCAAATGTTATCAGGCCATGCTTATGCAAGAGCATTAAGAGCCCACGGTATGTGTTTTACAGCACTTGGTAATTTGATTTGCAAAAGTTTAAATCCTAGCACCGAATTTTTTTATGAATGAATATTTTAAGGATTGGAATTCAAACACCACTTCTTGCTCGTTGTAATGTGCAACCGGTCATTGTAGATATGTGCAAAAATTTCAAAAAACAAATAAAGACATGGGAAAAAATGGTCCAACTGCAAAGTTGTGGATGTTGTATTTTAAAACTATAATTATTACTTTACAAGTCATTGAGCCAGAACGATTGGGTAACTGGCAACAGCACCTCCAAAGTGTAAAAAATATTTTCATGCCGCTTGTCATTCAGTATCACAACCAATACGCCAAATACGGTCAAATTTACTTACAATCAATGGTTAATTTAAAATTAATAATGGACCCTGTGTGAGGATGGCTGACCCTGGATGACTCGCGCCATGAACTCATGTAACAACTTAAAATAATGGCTGCGTTTGGCAAAAAAAGCGCTAGCATCCGCTTGTAAGCAAAATGGCGAAACTATACAGTTTTCGACCAGGACACGTTTGCTAACTTCAGTAGCGCTGACACAATCCGCCACTTTGCTTATTTATTTTGTTTATTTTGAAGTAGAGTTTATAAGTTCTTTTGTGCAATTAGTTTCAAGTAATATAACGACATGAGTAAACATAATACATGTTATTAAAAATCCATGATTGGTAAGTTACGAATACTATACGATACTTTACAAACACATATTTAAATTAGATTAGGTTACCGGGGAGGTTAAAGCCAATTAAGTGTCCTAGAGGAAAATAGTTATTTACCATTTGACAGCGCTTACCGCTTACGATCGCCATTTTGCTTACAAGGAAGCGCTTGTAAGCAAAATGGCGAGCGCTTTTTTCTGCCAAACGCACCCAATAAAAAACTGCGGTTGTCAACTATGGCAAAATTCCCCCTATGAGGCAATCTATGGGGGAGGCCTACCTTCAGCTGTGGACTTTTATAGGCTGTGATATTGATGATGAGGTCCGATAAAGCGTGGGCTGGAGTCTGGAGTGATATGTCTATCGAAACGACATTAAATCGTTTTTTCGGAATAGACTTAAGGCATGGTAGAGGTGTTGATCCATGTTGTTACTCGATACTTAATGGCAATGCTATCAGCATTTGGAATTATGAAATGTCTGGTAAAGTTGTCTCTTGTAATGGTGAACAAGTAGATTTGTTTAGGAGTAGGATGACTAACGACAACAATGGAATAAGAAGTTATTTTTATTCTGGCTACATGAGCGAAAGCCTTTTAAAAATAGAACATCATTTTTACCATTGTCAACTGGTTTAATTGGAGGGTCAACAACTAACTGCCTGGCAGGCTTAAAGGGAATGGCCACAATGATTGATAAGTTTCATTTTCTAACGCGTTAAAGGTCAAGACACTTATAGCAGCAAAAAAGGTATGCAATAAGAGTTGATTTTGTGGATGTAGATAAGCTAATAGATAAGATAATAGATAGCTTTTATTGATTAAAATAATTTCAGCTTTTTTTCATGGTAATAAAAAATTAACAGGAAAAGCTTTGAACTATGAATTGTCACAATTTCCTTTAAGTGTATTTGACGTGCATGGATTAATGAGAAAAACTATTAAATCTGAACTATACAATGTGTTAATTTTACACTTGATCAAACGAAATATGCGGATACTAGATAAAAAATTATCGGTAAAAAATCGAAATTTTTTTATGTAAACTATTTAAAAAATAAAAGCATTTTAACTTTTTTTGGTAAAATTCCCATCCTTCAGTTTTAAATTATTTTCTCTTTAAGTAAACGGTGTATTTTTTTTCAAAGTAGTTTTATTTGAAAGTTAGAAAGATTAACTAGCAATAAAAATTAAAAAAACCTACGATATCAAGCAGGAAATTTGTCAAAAAAATAATAAGATAATTTTTTTGTTAAAAAAATACTTTTCTTTTTAATTTTTGGTCTGTAACTTCAAAACTAGCACATTGAGGTGACTTTGTCAGCATGTTTTATTAAACTACATAGCGTACTGTACAAGTTCTCCAAAATAACATGGGTTCTGTCTCTTGTCGTTGTTAAGATAATCACTAAAAATAAGGTAGGTAATCTGAGCACAAAATTCAAAAGTGATTTAATAATGATTTAATTGACAAAATTATGGGATAAAACAAAAAAAACCGTAGAAAATTATTTAATTTATTAAATTTTCAAAATGACCACCATTCTCATACATACATACAGTTGCACGTAATGCCGCACTACGTACTGTTTTTTTTTTAATACAATAAGATTTTTTTATTTGACTAGCCGCAGCCATTATTTTTTGTAACAATTCTTCTCTTGTACTAATTGGAGTACTGTACACAATCTGTTTTATGTGGCCCCACAAAAAAAATCTAGGGGGGGTCATATCAGGGCTTCGTGCCGGCCACGCTACTGGTCCGCCTCATAAAAGATTTTTTTCGATTTTTTTACAGATAATTTTTTTTATGTAGTATCCGCACATTTCGTTTGATCAAGTGTAAAATTAACACATTGTATAAGGTATTTGATGGATTTCAGCAATCACTGGCACTAACATTAAATTCAATGTAGTTTGGCCTCATGGAAATAAATACATCTAAATTCTCCATTATTATTATAGATCCATCGTCAAACACTTCTGATTACACGCTACTGTCATTTTTGATGGATATACACAAGAAAAAACAGGCATGAAGTCGTACGAGAGATATCGTAGGAAAGAAAAGTGTGCAGCCGCCGATGTGGATATATTAACACTAACTCAAACCAAATTCCTTACAAACTTTGCAAACAAAGAGAAGTTTGTTGATTTTTATTGGGTAATTATTTGGAACAGAAGATAAACTAATATTGCCAAAGAAGATGCAGATCTTTTGATTATTAGAACAGCTATTGAATTGAAAGCAAACTCTGCTAATCAACCTGTTACGATACTTGGAAATGATGTCAGACACACCATCGACGACAATACGACACGTGTTTCGCCTCTACACGAGGCATCCTCAGGTGATGTAGACTCTGCGGTTGCTGACCGCTACGATCCCAGTCATCTTAGTCTTAGCGGTCAGCCGCCGTAGAGTTGGGAGTAGTGGTGGTGGGATTGGTGGTGACGGGTGGAGGGAGGGCGGGAGGTGCTCTTCAAAGTAGGTAAGACACATCGTTTTATTTTATTGAGCGGATGGTTGCAAATTAACTATTAACATCTTTATTATAATAGATTTTCGCAAAGTAACGCCTGATTCTATTATGTTTTTTTACAATTTGTAAGCCAAATGTATATAAAAAAATCTTAAGTTTTAAAATCAATCCCAACATATCAAGTTATTTTTTATGAATCATGAAACTACTGTCGGAACAATTAAAAAAACCTTCAAATTATTTTGAAATAATAATGTTAAAAAATATACTTCCTGGTTTCGGATTCAATCTCCAAGTAGGCAAAAATAACCGACGATAATTTACTAAAGAGAGTAAATGAACTGCGTGATCTTGGTGTTCAGTTGCATAGTAAGTTGTTACTGAGATCACATATTAATATAATAACTCAAAGAGCTTATAAAATGCTAGGTTTTGTGATGCGTATCTCAAAAGATTTTAAAAACTCTACAACATTAATTATACTATTTAATACTCTGGTGCGATCTATTCTTGAATATTGCTCTTCATGTTGGAATCCTCAATACAAAGTTTATGTTAAAATGATTGAAACAATCAATAATAAGTTTCTGCGTCACTTAAAGCGATATGATTCTTCCGTAGACTCCTTTATTGATAGCTTACACAGTTATACACTCGAAAAACGCCGTGATATAAGAGATCAAATGTTGTTGTACAAATTGCTACATAATATCATCGACTCACCCCTACTTTTAAGCAAAGTGAATCTTGCGTGTCATCGGTTAGGTGCACGAAAAAAGCCTCTTTTTGCATTACGTAAAGTAAAAACGAAGTACGCTTCTAATAATTTTGTATCTCGTACGTGTAAAAATTTTAACTTAAAATATTGTGAACTAGATATTTTTCACCTTAAATACAATAGTTATAAAGAAAATATTGTAAAACTTAATTTATAATTGGTAGCTTCACTATAGGTCGTGTGTATTGTATTACTTTTATTTTATGCTTAGAACTTAATGTTTAATTATAAATCCATTTAGGTTTTTTTTTTTCAATCTTTAAACATATTGTGGTTGCAAGCTTTTAATATGTTTTAGATATCTGTGGAAACTTCATTGGTTTTAGGATTACTTTTATATGTTTTATAATGTATTTTTTTTATTGTACTGTATGTTTCCCTGAAAAAG
This sequence comes from Parnassius apollo, assembly GCA_907164705.1. Lineage (NCBI taxonomy): Eukaryota > Metazoa > Arthropoda > Insecta > Lepidoptera > Papilionidae > Parnassius > Parnassius apollo. Next base: position 420,248 of record CAJQZP010000620.1, on the reverse strand, counting down.
CAAATAAATAAATAAATAAATAATTCCCGATTTATATTAATGAACGAAAAATAGAGAGTGCAGGAATTATGATTCTCCGATTATGTCTTCTCACTCTTCGGACTCTGACTCATACTCGAACCTCATACCTTACTATGATATAATATACGTACAATAGATTTCTCTTTTTAACTCGGGGTTAATACAACGGCGTAGGATTTGAAAAAGATTTTATACCTGCATAAATTCACACCTGCCAAAATATACTAGGAATTTATTTTTCTCAATCTCGTAATATTTCCTAAGTTTTATATATTTACTTAGAAAATATTACGAGGAATTTAAATATGACAAAAATAATTAATTAATTTTAAGCATTAAAATTTCAATTTGAGTTTCAAATTGTTATATTTGTTTAACATCGAAAACTGTATCTCTAAAATTTTAATTTTAAAATTAAGGAATTTATTTTTTTCAATCTCGTAATATTTCCTAAGTTTTATATACTTACTTAGGAAATATTACGAGGAATCTAAATATGAGAAAAATAATTAATTTTAAGCATTAAAATTTCAATTTGAGTTTCAAATTGTTATATTTGTTTAACATCGAAAATTGTATCTCTAAAATTTCAATTTTAAAATTAAATCTTCAGGTTAGATTTTTTAAGCAATTTAAAAAAATTCGGTTATTTTTCTACTACTTACGATTTTTTAACATTTACATTTATCTCTTAAAATAAAACCTCCATAACTCGGTTAAATTTGACCGGAGGAAAGAAATCAATAAACCTTTTTTATGTAAAATTTTAAGAGCTACACATTTTCGTAAGAACTTTTTGGTCTAATTTATACTGTTTTCGAGTAATGGTAAAAAAACACTTTTGGCAATATTTTTTTAACCCTTGCCGGCGTTTGCAATGCGATGAGCGTCATTTGATTTCAGACCTTATTATTTTATTATTAATACCCGTCCTGGGAAGAACCAGCAAGAAACCTAGCGGGATTAATTTTTTGGGAATACTCTGGTGTAAGCCTCTACCTCACCCCTTAGCTATTCGAGTCTAGACATCCATCTTTCATGCAGCAGGAACGGTTGAAGTAATCGCCACGCTTCGCAAGCAGATTCGCAATTGCGTTAATACACGCTTAGTCCTTCCGGTCTGATGAGTCCACACATCTATCACAGCCACAGGATCTTTCGAGCCCTTTTTATTGGACTTTTTAAGAACCAGTACTTAGGCCAGCGTTTCTTTAACATCATGGTATAGTTTGGCTTCATTCTAAGTGTATAATAGTTCTCAATCACACTGCAAATACTTCACATTACAGAAAAGTTGTTTTCGTTTTTATAAAAAAGGGCAAACGCGCGCGCGCTCCAGCTGACGGTAACCGCCGCCCCTGAACAACTGCAGCAACAGAGCAGGTGCATGTGCGTTGCCGACCTTATAAAAAGGAGTAAGCTCGATTCTTAAAGATTCCTAGACGTATCGATCCTGAAAAATCGGTATACACAAATAATTCAATTATTCAACTGTATTGGGATATATACCGGGCAGAAGAGGTCGCGGCGTGGGGAAGGCGGGCCCGTAGCGGTGGCGGAACGTGCGCACCAGCTGCGAGGCCACCTGCAGGTGTTGCAGCTGGTCTGCGCCAACCGGCACGTGTGTACCGCGGTACACCAGTATGTCCGCCGCCTGTTACATCTTATATTTAATAATAATAATTGCTTTATTTCACCAATCACTTTTACAAATAAATGTGAAATTCCCAACTTATTTAATCCTAATAATTACTCAGTAGACTTTAGTTAGGATCTTAAAATCATGTGATGTTTTGAAATCAAGACAAGCATAATAAATTATTATTCATTATAAAAGTACATATAAAACGTAACATAATATGTAACTTCAACTTATTTTTAACTAGCGATCCGTGCCGGTTCACATAGGTGATTTTTGGATCTCGACAAAACATATGCATACATATTATACATATAAAACGTCCTATAATCATTTTTTAAATTTACGCGAACACTATACATTGAATAAAACTATATTTCTAATTAACTATAATTTTATAATTACTATACTTTTAGAACTTTTTTGTCCAAAGCACCCGAAACGTCGGGAATTAAAAATAAGTTATAATAAATTATTAAACGCGATAAAATCCGGATATATAGTTTTATTCAATATAAACCTTCCTATTGAATCATTCTGTCTTGATATAAACCGCATCGAAATCCGTTACGTAGTTTAAAAGATCTAAGCGTACAGACGGTGGGAAGCGACTTTATACTATGTAAGAGATTTATGGCGTTTTGAGTGCTTTAGAGGGCTCATGTACATGAAGATTGAATGTTAAATATAAATAAGATCGTTCGTAAGTTAGTTGGGTGTAACATATGGGACAGAAAAGGTTAGTTAGTAATATTACCTTCTAGACATAGGTCTCTCCCACTGCAGGCAAGATTTGCATTAATTGTCACGCTCGCCAGGGGACTGACAATGTTAGTACCAGACGTCTCGCACCTCAGATGTGGACGCTGCTTCCCGTCGCCGGTGTAAGCACCTTACGTTTAGCCTGAACGAGATGTACGACTATCGTGTGGTGGTGGTGTGAGTATATCCACTGCCCCAAATCGTCCCTTCGGTGTACGTGGTGGAGCCACGCTGCAGTTACATTAATAGTATAGTTGTAGCACGGATGGGTCGGCTCGACCGGGGACGGGCTAGCTTAATGCTGCTATGTTTCGTATGGTGAGTGTAGAGAACCGGAGACCCTTTTTACTGGAAACGAGGCATTCCATCTTAGTCCTCACGGGTGTACAACGCATCTGCATTTTGATTTGTAATCAAGGATAAATGTAGGTGTCTATGGGCCACAGCAATCACTTACCATCAGGTGGACAGTGTGCTCGTTTGTTGCCCTATCCTATAAAAAAGAGGCAGCAGAGGGAAACAAATCAGGAGATGGGCAGCAGCGTCTTCCTGATAACTCGCCTGCCAAGCGTAGCAGCTGTGGTTAATATGTTAGGTTCATAATGATTTCTTATATTTACGCGAACACTATACATTGATTAGAACTACTTTTACGGATTTTATCGCGTTTTATTTATATTAATTTTAATACCCGACGTTTCGGGAGCTTTCCAGCACCCATGGTCACGGGGGACTGAGGTGACTGACGTCCCGATATCAAAGTTAACCCGGAGTACCTTCAGCTTTTTAATTATTGTCTTTGGTCCGATCTACGCACAATGAACATAACATAAACACTCACGCCTGTCACCCAGAGGGGTAGGCAGAGACTACAGACTTCCATTTGGCACGATCCTGACACACCTCTCTTGCCTCCTTCACATCCATACACCTCCGCATACATGATCGTCGGTTAAGGGTACTCCTAATTTGGCCCGTTTTCAATAAATCGCCAATTTGGTCGATAAATTTTCGCCTAGGACGTCCCTTTCCGACTCTGCCATTCACTTCTGCAACATAAATTTTCTTTGTCACTCTTTCCTCATTCATTCTTTCCACATGACCAAACCACCGAAGCATTCCTTTCTTAATCCTGGTCACAACATCATCTTGCAAACCACACTCTTCTCTTATTACACAATGTCTTACCCTGTCCTTAAGATTCAGCCCTAACATACTCCTTAACGACCGCATTTCTACTGCGTTTATTCTACTCCCGTGCTTCTTCTGCCACACCCAACTTTCACTACCATACGTTAAAGTAGGGACCAACACAGCATTGTGAATTGCCATACGTGCCTTCTTCGACACATTTTGACTCTTCACAATAGAGTGCAGGGCCCCATTTACTCTATTTCCCGCATTCACTCGTCGTTCTATATCCTTATCATATCTCCCATCCCTGCTAAATACGCGGCCCAAATATACAAACTCATCTACTTACTCGATCAACTCCCCTTCTATTCTTATTTCACAAATCGTTTTACTTTCTTCTCTTTCAAAAACCATAACCTTCGTCTTACTTGCGTTCACTTTCATACCCCTTTCTTTTAATGATCTATTCATTAATGTAACCATCATTTGCAACTCGGCCGCCGACGACGCAAGGATAACTTGATCATCGGCGTACAAAAGGCATTTGACGGTTAACTCACCCATTCTTAATCCGCATTCTTCAACTTTCAAATTTTGCAAACAACTGTCCATAAATAGGTTGAACAGCCACGGGGAAGCCACACAGCCCTGTCTGACACCTTTATGGATGTCAAACCAGTCCGAGTAGACCCCGTTGATCCTAACACAAGCACTAGAGTCCCTATAAAGGGACTCCAATGCCTGTATCAAGCCAGCGCCCAACCCAAATGACTTCAGTGTTTGCCATAGCACATCCCTATTCACTCTGTCATAGGCCTTTTCCAAGTCCATGAACGCACAAAAAACTTTTGGTATTTGGCCAAAAACTTCTCCGCGATAATGCGCATGGAAAAGACTTGATCTGTACATCCCATTCCCTTTCTAAATCCCGCTTGCACATCCCAAATTTTTCCATCAGTTTCTTTCATGACCCTTTCAATCAGTACCTTAGCATACAGTTTTCCCACAATGCTAAGAAGGCTGATGCCACGGTAATTTTTACAGTCCTGCTGCGACCCTTTTCCCTTATATACTGGGACTATCACGGCTTTGCACCAGTCTACCGGTACCCCCTTCAGTTCCCAGCATAAATTAAACAAGGTGTGCAGCAGGCCTGCCACCACTTCCTCTCCAGCCCTTAGCATTTCGAGTGAAACTCTATCATATCCAGCAGCCTTACCTGCTTTCATGCTTTTCATTGCTTTCATTATTTCACCTATACTTATCTCGCTACCTCTTTCCTCTTCTTTCGGAATTTCTACTTCACTTAGTATACACGTTGTCTCCTCACTCATAAACACGCTTTCAAAATATTCCTTCCATCTCTTTAAACTCAAAACTTCATCATTCAGAATATAGCCATTCTCGTCTCTTATAGCATTCATCATAGGCTGTTTCGAATGTCCCCTGGCAGTTCTTACAAGTTTCCAGAACATTTTAATATTTGCCTGGAAATTATCCGATATTCTTCTATCATTCTTATGCGTTCTTTCTTGCTTTTTTTTTCAACTACTTCTTTTACTCTCTTATTAAGATGTCTAAAGACTGCCCTTTTTCTTACAATATCATCATTCGTACCGCTAGAATTACCAGCCTTTGTTGCTAGTAAATCTAGCCATGCTCTCTTCTTTGCTTCAACTTCCATACGTACCTCATCATCCCACCATAACGTATTATTTTTCTTTCATTCTTTCTCTTACTAACACCACATACTTCGGTAGCTGCATCCACTAAACCTTTCTTTACATTTTGCCATACATTCTCCAAGTCTAACTCCTTCATACATAATTCATCCAAACCACTTATATTTTCTTTCAGTCTACATTTGAACTTGTTTTTCTCACCTTCATCGTATAACCTTTCTGTTCTAATACGCTGTAACGCAGTGGTAGACACAGATGATCGATGGCGCCAACGCCTGAATAGACCATTAATTCGGCGTAAAACCAAATAATGATCCGTTCCTACGTTAGAACCCCGGTAAACCCTTGTATCCACCACTGCGCCCCTCAATCTTTCATCCACAATTATTAAATCTATCATGCTTCTATCGTCACCTCTTTCCCAAGTATACATGTGAATCCTCTTGTGGCGAAAGCAAGTGTTCGTCACAAAAAGATTCTTTTCCATACATACGGTGAGGAGACTTTCACCATTCTCATTTATACTTTCATCACCAAACGTTCCCAATATCCTTTCATAACCAAGCCTCCTCACCCCAACCCTTCCATTAAAATCTCCTAGCATAATAATATTTTCATTTCCCTTACACTTCATTAACACCATCCTTACCATTTCCCAAAACTGCTCTCGGATATAAGTGGGCTTAGACATGTCTGGGGCGTAGAGCCCTAACACAAACAACTTCTTTAAGCCCACTTTCATTCGTATCCATAGCAGTCTTGGGCTTACACATTCATACTCTTTCACACATTGGCCCATTCTTTCTGAAAGGATGATACCTACCCCCTGGCATGCCCGCTCGATCTCGTCTACACCAGACCAGTATGCGGTATACGTGCCATGTGTAGTGACATCCTTCCCCTTCCTTTTCGTCTCATTTACACATAACACATCTATTCCTCTATCATACATCATATCGCATACTTCATCCATTTTATCATTCATTGCCCCACATACATTCAACGTAGCCAGACGGGCCTCTGCAACCCACTTTTCGCTTCTCCGGGAGACAGAACGTGACGGGTGGCGAACCTCGTCGCCGGTTTTCCTCCCGGAGATTCTTCGCACCCCTGCCCCATTAAAGGGGCGCCGGGAACTCGGGGCCATTTCTTTTACATGGTTCCTCATGGTGCGGATAAAGGGTAGTATATTTTACGCCTCTACCACGGCGTGGAGCCAAGTCTGTGCTATCGGCAGAATGAACTAACTGTATTTTGAAGTCTTGCAGTGGTATGCTTGGGTTTAGTTTTAATTTTATTAATTATAGGATCCCAAGCAGGTGGTAGTACCCAGCCTCCTTCTCTATTGAAATTAGGATGTTTTTTAATTTCAATAGCCTCACGTATCATCCTTGGTAGGAATCGATGGTCTTTCACGAGGATTTGTGGTCTATCAAATCTGATGTAATGGTTGGGGCCATCTAGAATATGATCGCAAACTGCAGACTTCCCGGAACGTTGATGCTTCACGTCAGCTATGTGTTCTTTTACGCGGGTTCTAATTGATCTCTTTGTTTGCCCTATATATGAGAGACCACGATCACAATCAAGCTTGTACACTCCTGCATCTTGTAGAGGAATATGACACTTGACGGATGGTAAGAAGTGACTAATCTTCTTCGGCGGCTTGTAGAATGTTCTAATAGAAGCTCGCTTCAAGATGTAGCCAACCTTGTCTGTGACTCCTCTGACATATGGTAGTACAGCAGGTACACGCTGGACTGTGGCCGGTTTCACTCGGTCACTGTGACGGAGGCGCGGGACCCGAAGCTTGTTGTCATGCAGAACCTGCTTGACGTGCTTCAGCTCGGCCGCCAAGTGTTTGCTGTCACAGATCCCTCGTGCTCTCTGAAACAAAGATTTGCCCACGGTAGCTAACTGTGAAGGATGATGGTGAGATTCACCATTTAAGTATCGGTTTGTATGGGTCTTTTTTCCATACACAGTATGACCTATGGTGTTGTTAGGATTTCGGATGACTAACACATCTAGGAAAGCTAAGGAATTATTTGCCTCTAACTCCATAGTAAATTGAATTTTAGGGTTTATGGAATTAAGATGTTCTAAAAATGCAGTTACTTTGTCTGATGGTAAAATTGTGAAAGTATCGTCTACGTACCACTTGTAGAACCTTGGGGCAACAGGTGCAGTAAGGAGGGCTTTCTCCTCAAAGTCTTCCATGAATATATCGGCGACAATGGGAGATACAGGTGAGCCCATCGCAACACCATCTACTTGCTTGTAAAACTCTTCCTTCCACAATAGATAGCCAGATGTAAGGCAATGTCTTAGTAATACAGCATATTCTGGTGGCATGTTATTTTCATCTAATTTCCTAGTTATAATTGATGCAGTCTTCAACAGGTAGGCATGTAAATAGAGACTGAACATCAAAACTGACCATGGTTTCATTGTCAGCAAGACGTAGGTCTTTTATCTCACTGAAAAAATGGTATGAATCCTTAGTATGTGCTCTTGTGTGTCCTCTGAGTGGTGATAATATTTTGGCTAAGTGTTGAGCCAATCTGTACGTTGGCGAATCGATTTGACTCACTATTGGACGTAATGGAGCGTTAGGTTAGTGTATTTTTGGTAACCCATACAACTTGGGAGGTTTTGCACACGAAGGTATCATCGAATTGACGTCTAGATTCAATTTATCGGAGTATTTCTAAATTAGATCGCTAGTTGTTTTAAGCGTATTAGTTGTAGGGTCTGTTTTGACCTTACGGTATGTACTTTCATCCGACAAAAGTTGTTGTATTTTAAAATTGTAATCCGACGTATCCATTACAACCGTAGCATTTCCTTTATCTGCGCGGAGAATCGTAAGCTCTGGTCTGTTGCGTAAGGTTTTTAACGCGTTAAATTCATTTTTGGGAAGATTTAATTTCGGCGCTGTACTTCGACGTAACATAGACGAAATGTCTTGGCGTATGGCCTCTAAATCTTCATTACCAATATTATTTTTATACAGACAATCCTCAACACTACAGATAATGTCTTCATACGGAAATGCTACGATTGTAATGGATACGTCGGATTACAATTTTAAAATACAACAACTTTTGTCGGATGAAAGTACATACCGTAAGGTCAAAACAGACCCTACAACTAATACGCTTAAAACAACTAGCGATCTAATTAAGAAATACTCCGAGAAATTGAATCTAGACGTCAATTCGATGATACCTTCGTGTGCAAAACCTCCCAAGTTGTATGGGTTACCAAAAATACACAAACCTAACGCTCCATTACGTCCAATAGTGAGCCAAATCGATTCGCCAACGTACAGATTGGCTCAACACTTAGCCAAAATATTATCACCACTCAGAGGACACACAAGAGCACATACTAAGGATTCATACCATTTTGTCAGTGAGATAAAAGACCTACGTCTTGCTGACAATGAAACCATGGTCAGTTTTGATGTTCAGTCTCTATTTACATGCCTACCTGTTGAAGACTGCATCTCAATTATAACTAGGCAACTAGATGAAAATAACATGCCACCAGAATATGCAGTACTACTAAGACATTGCCTTACATCTGGCTATCTATTGTGGAAGGAAGAGTTTTACAAGCAAGTAGATGGTGTTGCGATGGGCTCACCTGTATCTCCCATTGTCGCCGATATATTCATGGAAGACTTTGAGGAGAAAGCCCTCCTTACTGCACCTATTACCCCAAGGTTCTACAAGCGGTACGTAGACGATACTTTCACAATTTTACCATCAGACAAAGTAACTGCATTTTTAGAACACCTGAATTCCATAAACTCTAAAATTCAATTTACTATGGAGTTAGAGGCAAATAATTCCTTAGCTTTCCTAGATTTGTTAGTCATCCGAAATCCTAACAACACCATAGGTCATACTGTGTATAGAAAAAAGACCCATACAAACCGATACTTAAATGGTGAATCTCACCATCATCCTTCACAGTTAGCTACCGTGGGCAAATCTTTGTTTCAGAGAGCACGAGGGATCTGTGACAGCAAACACCTGGAAGCCGAGCTGCAGCACGTCAAGCAGGTTCTGCATGACAACAAGCTTCGGGTCCCGCGCCTCCGTCACAGTGACCGAGTGAAACCGGCCACAGTCCAGCATGCGCCTGCTATACTACCATACGTCAGAGGTGTCACAGACAAGATTGGCTACATCTTGAAGCGAGCTTCTATTAGAACATTCTACAAGCCGCCGAAGAAGATTAGTCAGTTCTTACCATCCGTCAAGTGTCATATTCCTCTACAAGATGCAGGAGTGTACAAGCTTGATTGTGATCGTGGTCTCTCATATATAGGGCAAACAAAGAGATCAATTAGAACCCGCGTAAAAGAACACATAGCTGACGTGAAGCACCAACGTTCCGGGAAGTCTGCAGTTTGCGATCATATTCTAGATGGCCCCAACCATTACATCAGATTTGATAGACCACAAATCCTCGCGAAAGACCATCGATTCCTACCAAGGATGATACGTGAGGCTATTGAAATTAAAAAACATCCTAATTTCAATAGAGAAGGAGGCTGGGTACTACCACCTGCTTGGGATCCTATAATTAATAAAATTAAAACTAAACCCAAGCATACCACTGCAAGACTTCAAAATACAGTTAGTTCATTCTGCGTAGATCGGACCAAAGACAATAATTAAAAAGCTGAAGGTACTCCGGGTTAACTTTGACATCGGGACGTCAGTCACCTCAGTCCCCTGTGACCATGGGTGCTGGAAAGCACCCGAAACGTCGGGTATTAAAATTAATATAAATAAAACGCGATAAAATCTGTAAAAGTAGTTTAAATCAATGTTAGGTTCATCTAATCATTAAAATTCTTACAAATATGAAAACATTATCCTATACCTTTTGTTGGCGACGCGCCCATAAAAATGTTTCAGTTTATTAAATCAACCGATGACGTTGCTATGAAAAAAGGGGTAGTCACGAGCAACGACGCTCTGATAAGAGAATGCTTAGTTAAATCTTTAAGAAATGTCGAATTAATGATATGAAGGTCTTGGGTTCGACTCCCAGGCCGGACTAGTTTGTTTGTTTTCCTAAGTAATATCGCTTAATAAATTCGTAAGGAATTTAAGATATAAATTATGTTACCGGATTTGTTCCCCGGTTGAAATCATCTTTCAAATGATGTAAATTCATAAGAATATTAAAGTGAAGTTAAAGATCGGATTTGTTCCCCGGTCGAGATAATCACTCTGTGCATAGGCAGAATTAATGGATATTAATTGCATAAATGTTGTTTTGTATAAGTTTGATACGTTTTGTACGAAAACAAATGCCTATTTGTTATGATTGATTAATGAGAACATTCATTTATATTGTTATCTGATTAAAGATAGTTTCATACAGTTCGAAAATTGTATAAAAGCATTTAATTTGCCTAATATGGTCAAAATTGGTGTATTTCATAATTTAATTTTTTCTGATAGCCGAGAGCCGTGCAAAGTTAGTTGTTCACATAGCGTGAGTACACGGAAGCACGCTGGCCACGCCCTTAGGAGGCCGAATATGTAAAAATTTAAAATGTTTGTAATTCAGTGATTTATGTAAAAATTACTTGTAAAATATTTCAGGTTAATTGTACGTGCTAAAAAGGTAAATTCTGTGTTATTTTCATGTGAAAATTCCTGTGTATAAGTGAAATAATGATAGTTTTGTATAAGAAATTTAAAAGTGTTTTAAATAGTGAAATAAATAGAAAAAATGTAAATTAAACTATTGTATTGGTTAGCTTATGTATAAATTCAAGTGAGAAACATTGTTTTAACTTTCTGTGTTAAATATTTAAGAAATTTCGATTTCGAACTTGTGAGTAAAATAGGCAGTTTTCGTTTAATAAATAAAAGGTTTTTTATGATATGAGGATATGATGTATATCATGGTGTAGATATTGTTTTGTACTACCTATATTGATAAATTGTATTTGTATATGATTTGAATAAATAAAGATATTGAGTGAAACGTGAGAGAGTAATAGTACAAATTCATGTAATTAAGTTGCGCAAGCGCGCAGATGGCGCGGCTCACTTTCGCGTTTAGCTTAGGGGTAGGATAGTAAATTGATTTTATTGCAATTCGTTCGGGAATGGTTCGGGAAATATGCGGGGTTTCAAGGAAATCGTTCGGGAATGTTCGGAAATCGTTCGGGAATGGTTCGGGAAATATTCAAGGAAATCGTTCGGAAATCGTTCGGGAATCGTTCGGGAATGGTTCGGGAAATATTCAAGGAAATCGTTCGGGAATCGTTCGGGAAATATTCAAGGAAATAGTTCGGAAATAAATAAGAAAATCCGGGAAAAAGTTCAAGAAAAGTGAAAAACCAGCAGTATAGGGAAAAGTGATTACTCTCTCACGGAACGGTTTGAAGATAATTGCTGTTTCATTCCCAAGATCCTTTAAGTTATACAGTCCACATCGAAGAATTAAGGCGTCGGGACCGGGACGACTTCGGAAGACCCGTAATCCCCGTCTGAACCTACTTGCTGAAAAGGAAGAGGTTATCGCCCTAGTGTGTTACTCCGTTGCGGAGATCACATACGTTGTTCCCGAACCCAACGTAGGCGTGATAGGAGGCCGGATCGAGAGAAGCCTCGATTCCTGTTTCTTAGTACCCGATCCGCTAGGTCCTTTTCAATTGGTCCTTTTCAGGATCAAGAGGGACACCGACCTGGTCCTTTTCAATTGGTCCTTCGAGCCGGATTGAAGACCACCCGAACCCCGCCAGCTGGATCAAGGAACCAGCTGTGGACTGCTGGTTGTGGAAGAAGAAGACCTTCGGAAGCCGAGTGAAGATCAGCAACCGAAGGAAGCCAGAGGTTTGAGCTGAAGCAATAGGACCAAAGGCCTGAAGACCAGGACGGCAGCACTGAAGGGCTGGACCTGGAACTACCGGAAGAAAGAAAACCGGGATTGCAGCTTGGGGCGTGTGCTCGCATGGGGCACATATCGCAGCCGGGCGCAGGTGTCTTGTGAAGGCACTCATCGTGGCCAAGCAGGGCTTGGCATTTTTCCTGTCGGGCAAGCGTGCTCGGCATTTCCTGTCAGACGATCGTGTCTGGCATTTCCTGTCAGACGATCGTGTCTGGCATTTCCTGTCGGACGACCGTGTCCGGCATTTCCCGTCGGGTCATCAGGGTGCAAAAAGCATCCACCGCTGCTGCTGCCGGGCGAGGGTGCGCGTGGGCACCTGACTGCATCGCGGCCGGAGGAGGGCGCTTGGACGAGGCGTCACCGGCAACTGGGCGGCGAGCACAGCATACATCCCGACCACCTAACGGTGCCAAACGGTTGGGCTCTGGCATAACACCTTCGGGTGGAGCAGTTCTCTCGAGCGAGACTGCGCTTGCACTACCGCTCGACTGTTTCGTCATATTCCTTGGCGGGACAGTTCCTAAACCTTTCCTCCATTCCATTCCTGCACGACTCCATCCCTGGACGGCTCACCTCGGTAGGCCCCGTTCAGGATTGATAGGGCTGATAGGGCTGTTAGGGTGGTAGTAGGGTTGTAGGGTTGGGAGATAAAGGGGGGGAGGGGTAGTGGTGTTAGGTTGGGGTGTAGAAGGGTTGTAGGTAAGGGGTTGTAGGGACCGTAGGGACTGTAGGGACAGTTAGGGACCGTAGGCCAACAATCACCTTCCTGCAAGATGAAGAAGGCACAAGACCAGACAGGGAGAAGCGAAGGGAGCAGGACAAGGACAGGGCTCTCAAGAAAAGCTAAAGAAGCGGAATCATCTGGAGCGACCACAGCTACTGCGTCAAATGGAGCAACTCCTTCAAGTGGAGCCACCACAGACACGTCCACATGCACGTGGGACTCAGGGACGTCCATGGCAACGACGAGCAACAGGACGGACACCAGTGGTACACAGGCCAGCACCGCACAACAATCCGTTATATCCAGGAGTGAAACGGTGGTCGAAAAAGTAGGTCAAAGGACCGAAGAAGCGGCATCGTCAAGGACAGTAATCGGGCACACTAGTGATAAAGGGTCACAGAGAGGTAGTAGGTCATCGCGATCGGCGAGGCTGAAAGCCGAATTAGAGGCGCGGATTAAATTCGAACGCTCAGAGCTCGAACGAGCACAGGCAGCTGCTGCCTTAGCCAAGTCTCAATGGGAGTTGGCACGACTCAACCGAGAAGAGGAGATCGACTCGAGTGAGGATGATGAAGAGCGGAATACTCAGGTGGAACCTTTCGTAAGGAGTTGGGTTCAGCAAACCATAATGAGCGCGCCGGTTAGTGTAGCACAACCCGATATTACTGATAAGGAAGCGTGTAAAGGATCACGCCGCAAAGGGGCGGAGGTCGAGCGCAACCTAGGAAATGCACAGAAAACACACGCGAGTGAGGTGTCAGAATTGACCGAAGCGATTGTGAGTGCAATAAAAATAGCTGGTAAAGATAAATCTTCCCAGCTTCATTTCCTCCAGGAATTACCGGTGTTCGATGGAGACCCGGGTGAATGGATAATTTTCAAAACGGTGTTTGAAGACACAAAAGGCCAATTTTCAGGGGTGCAAAATGTCGCACGCCTTAGGAGGGCATTAAAGGGCACCGCTAAAGAGGCGGTTAAGTCGCTGTTATTTACTTTATGTGAACCTGAAGAAATAATGAACGCTCTCGAAAGAAGATTCGGTAGGGTTGAGATGCTCATTCTAGCCGAAATCGAGAATGTAAAGCGTATGCCAAGATTGGCAGAAGATTGCCGAAATATAGGATCTTTTGCAAGTCGTATTACGAACGTGGTTGCCACAATACAAGCGTTGAATCAACCACAGTATTTATACTCACCGGAGTTAGTGAGCCGCATAGTGGAGAAACTTGGAACTATGATTAAATTTAAATGGTTTGAATATCGAGCTCAATATCCTTTGGAGCCAGAGTTACAGAAGATGGCCAAGTTTTTAAATTTATTGAGTGAACAATTTGGAACGTCCTTAAGCAATGAAAATGCGCCTGAAAAAAGGAAGCGTCCTGAATTCAGGAAGCAAACTGTACACACTGCAAAGGGAGGTGTACGCAGCTGTGCCGAGAGCGAGCGCTATATGCGCCGAAGTAATATGAGCGAGCGTTTAGAACGCCGAAATAATAAAAGGCACAACCGACAAGTGGTTATGATAACCCAGGACAAGCCTGTAAGTCGGGTAACACATAAGTGTGTTATATGCAACAAGGAGCACTCTATAGTGAGTTGTTACAAGTTTAAGGACATGAATATTCGCGAGAAATGGGAAGCCGTCAAAAAGGCCAAAGTATGTTTCCAATGTTTGTCACCTAACCATAGGAGGTTAGAGTGCAAAGCGAAAAAATGTGGTGTAGAAGGATGTAGAATGTCACATCATCGAATGCTACACCGATACCCCAATGAAAATACCTCGCCACAAGGGGACGAGGGGGGTAAAGATGCTCAGATTACAACTGTTAGTACAGTAAATGCACTGGCATGTGCATATTTAAAGATCATACCGGTCGAGTTGCATGGGCCTAGAGGAAAGGTCAGGACAACAGCTCTTCTGGATGAGGGATCGACCATGACACTCATAGAGGAGTGGATGGCTCAGAAGTTAGCGCCTCGCGGACGTAAAGAGGGATTACGTATCGAAGCCGTGGGAGGTAAGCGAATTAACGACGATAGTTCGTATCGCTTAAACGTTAAAATAAAAGGCATTTATTCGAGCGACTTAGAAGAGATAAGTGTACAAACAATTAAGTCACTTAACCTCGCTCCTCAGTCGGTAAGCCGAGAATTATTGCAACGGTGTTCTCATTTGACACCGATCAAGGATGAGTTGATGTATGAGAGGTCCAAGCCTACCATATTGATTGGTCAGGACAATTGGCATCTCATAGTTACTCGTGAATTGGTTTCGGGAGGTAAGAACCTACCTGTAGCATCGCTCACCAAACTGGGGTGGGTTTTGCATGGTCACATATCGGGTGGCATTAAACCAATCAAGATTGTTAACCACATTTCCACCAAGAAGGAGGAAGATATGGATAAATTAATCAAGGATTATTTTAGTTTGGAATCTCTGGGAGTATCGGCTAGAAAGCCCGTGAACGACCCAGAAGAACGAGCTTTAAATATTTTGAACAAAACGGTACGTCGTATACCTAATAATAGGTACGAGACTGCTTTGTTATGGCGCGCAGACAATGAGTGCTTGCCATCGAATAGGGCACAGGTTGAAAGTCGCCTGTTTAATATTGAGAAAAAGCTCGACAAAAATAGCGAGTTGAAAAAGGAATACGAGAAGCAAATTGAAAATCTCATCGTTAACGGTTACGCAGAGAAAGCGAACCATATTTCCATTTCCCCACGTACGTGGTACCTTCCCTCGCTTCGCAGTGACTCACCCACAAAAGAAGAAAATAAGGATAGTTTTCGACGCCGCCGCAAGGACGGGCGGACGTTGTCTTAACGATGCGTTGTTGACCGGACCGGACTTATTGAAGTCGTTGTTCGGAGTTCTGCTACGATTCAGAGAAGGAAGCGTGGCAGTAATGGCAGACATTAAGGAAATGTTCCTGCAAGTGAAAATCCGGGAAGAAGACAGGGATAGCCTTCGATTCTTATGGCGGCACAATCGTGACGCGCCACCGGAAGAGTATAGAATGACGTCACTCATATTTGGAGCGGCATCATCACCATGCATCGCTATATATGTAAAGAATAGAAATGCGCAGGACAACGCACATATCTATCCAGAAGCAGCTTCCGCTACGGAAAGCAATTTTTATATGGATGATTACCTACAGGCATTTCCCGACGTGACGACGGCCGAAAGGATAGTAAACGATATGTATGAATTACATAAGCATGCTTCTTTCCAACTGAGGGGATGGGCTAGCAACCGACCCGAAGTTTTAAGTAATATGGAAAATAAATATAAGAGCGACAGTGCTTCGCTTGGAGATAAAGAGCACACAGAGCGCACGTTAGGTTTGATTTGGAATATCAAACGGGATATAATAAGTTTTTCCACAAGTCTTCGTAGCACACCGGAAGAGGTGATGGAGGGTTTACGACCGCCTACGAAGAGGGAGATAACTAGCGCTGTGATGTCACTCTTCGATCCTTTGGGACTCGCATCACCCATAACGATTCAAGGGAAGTCGCTGATCCAGCAAGTATGGAGGACAGGCATCTCTTGGGATGAAGAAGTTTCACACGAGTTACACGTGTTATTTTGTAAATGGATATCGGAAGTGAAGAAATTAGGTCACTTAGAAGTACCTAGACCCGTTGCTGAAGGCATCGGCAAAGGAGAGTTACATACTTTCACGGATGCTAGTGAAAAAGCATACGCTGCCGCGGTGTATTACGTCACCACGGACGAGCAAGGAATAAGGCGGATTACGCTGATCGCCGCAAAGGCAAGAGTAGCGCCATTGAAACCAATTTCGATTCCAAGGCTTGAATTGCAAGCAGCTCTTATGGGCAGCAGACTGGCTGCTTCGGTTAGTGAAGAGAGCAAGTACGAGATGTCCGAGAGAGTGTTTTGGACAGACTCACGTACAGTGTTAGCGTGGATTAAGTCGGATCCTCGCGCTTTTAAACCATTCGTTGCTCATCGATTGGCTGAGATCGAAGATCACAGTAAGCCATGTGAATGGCGATGGGTTCCAACGTCACAAAACGTGGCAGACGACGCCACTAGAAATTTTCCTTCCACCTTCGATGTAAGTCATCGCTGGTTTCAAGGACCTGAATTCCTCAGGAAAAGTCCTGATTTATGGCCCAAACAAGTGGACACCATAAATAGCTTAGAAACAGGTGAAGAAAAATCGCCAAAGGGCGTAAATACGTTAAGAAAGCAAGAACCGTTAAGTCTACCCGACTACGGACGATTTAGCAGCTTTAAGAAATTCCTTGGAGCAACTACACGCACCTTACAAGCGGTAGAAAAATTCAAGAGTTTAAGAAAGTCGGTTAAAGGACCCGACGACGCAACCGAAAAGTCGGTTATGTGTTCCAACAAAGTTTTAGCAAAGTCGGTTAAAGGACCCGATAGCGCGTTGGACACAGCGCTCTTGAAAAAGGCGGAAATATTAATTTGGAAATTCATTCAAGACGAGTGTTTTCATTCGGAAATAAAATGTTTGAAAGCAGGCAAAAGCGTTGAAAGAAGTTCACGCTTAAGTAAATTATCTATGGAAATAGGAGAGGATAACTTACTCCGTTTAAATGGACGTTTACCTTTCAAGTCTAATTTGACCGAGGAAAGTAGAAAACCTGTCATATTAGACGGTAAACACGAAATCGTTAAAATGATGATTAGAGAAGTTCATCATCATTTTGGACACGCCAATCACCAGACGGTGATGAATGAGGTGAACCAGAAATTTTACGTCTTGAACTTGCGTAATGTAGTACGAAGTGTGTCACACCATTGTCAGTGGTGCAGGACATACAGGTCAAAGCCGCAAAACGTGCCACAAGGAAATATTCCTCTGGAAAGAATAGCTCATCATGAGCCACCTTTTACATGCTCAGCTGTAGATTATTTTGGTCCTATGAGTGTGACTATAGGAAGGCGACACGAAAAACGTTGGGGCGTTTTATTCACGTGTCTGACCACCAGAGCAGTACATCTGGAATTAGCAGCCTCATTGACACCAGCGTCAATGATAATGGCGTTAAGGCGATTTATCGCCAGAAGAGGAAAACCAGCCGTTATATACAGCGATAACGGGACAAATTTCAAAGCTGCAAATAAAGAATTATTGAAAGCATGCGAAGAATGCTATGAGGGCATGACAAACGAGTCATTTAAGAAATATATTAAATGGAAATTTATACCTCCGGGAGCACCGCACATGGGTGGCGCCTGGGAGAGGTTAGTAAGATCGATTAAAATTGCGTTGACCGCTACGCTTAAGGAGAAGAGCCCACGAGAGGAGGTTCTACATACGTTACTTTTAGAAGCAGAGCATACGGTAAATTCCAGACCTCTGGTAACATTCAGTATGGATAGTCCTGAAGAGGGTTTGACACCCAATCATTTTCTTCTGGGACGCTCATGTGGTGATCGACCACCTGGATTATTTTTAGAGCGACATCTGACGGGTCAACTCAATTGGAAAGCTGCACAGAGGTTAGCCGACCATTTTTGGACAAGATGGCTGAAAGAATACATGCCTACGTTAATACCTCGAACAGGTGATAACGGCAAGTTCCTGGACCCTAAAGAAGGCGATATTGTTTTGATAATAGATCATTCGTTGCCACGAAATACGTGGCCAAAAGGTAAAATTAGTAGAACGTTACCGGGACCAGACGGTCACACCAGAGTGGTTGACGTCATTACTAGCACAGGTATCTTGAGGAGACCTACATCCAGAATAATAGTCCTGGTACCCGCGACGCCTCCCAAATGATGGTGCTAACGCACGGGGGGGGAGATTGTTGGCGACGCGCCCATAAAAATGTTTCAGTTTATTAAATCAACCGATGACGTTGCTATGAAAAAAGGGGTAGTCACGAGCAACGACGCTCTGATAAGAGAATGCTTAGTTAAATCTTTAAGAAATGTCGAATTAATGATATGAAGGTCTTGGGTTCGACTCCCAGGCCGGACTAGTTTGTTTGTTTTCCTAAGTAATATCGCTTAATAAATTCGTAAGGAATTTAAGATATAAATTATGTTACCGGATTTGTTCCCCGGTTGAAATCATCTTTCAAATGATGTAAATTCATAAGAATATTAAAGTGAAGTTAAAGATCGGATTTGTTCCCCGGTCGAGATAATCACTCTGTGCATAGGCAGAATTAATGGATATTAATTGCATAAATGTTGTTTTGTATAAGTTTGATACGTTTTGTACGAAAACAAATGCCTATTTGTTATGATTGATTAATGAGAACATTCATTTATATTGTTATCTGATTAAAGATAGTTTCATACAGTTCGAAAATTGTATAAAAGCATTTAATTTGCCTAATGTGGTCAAAATTGGTGTATTTCATAATTTAATTTTTTCTGATAGCCGAGAGCCGTGCAAAGTTAGTTGTTCACATAGCGTGAGTACACGGAAGCACGCTGGCCACGCCCTTAGGAGGCCGAATATGTAAAAATTTAAAATGTTTGTAATTCAGTGATTTATGTAAAAATTACTTGTAAAATATTTCAGGTTAATTGTACGTGCTAAAAAGGTAAATTCTGTGTTATTTTCATGTGAAAATTCCTGTGTATAAGTGAAATAATGATAGTTTTGTATAAGAAATTTAAAAGTGTTTTAAATAGTGAAATAAATAGAAAAAATGTAAATTAAACTATTGTATTGGTTAGCTTATGTATAAATTCAAGTGAGAAACATTGTTTTAACTTTCTGTGTTAAATATTTAAGAAATTTCGATTTCGAACTTGTGAGTAAAATAGGCAGTTTTCGTTTAATAAATAAAAGGTTTTTTATGATATGAAGATATGATGTATATCATGGTGTAGATATTGTTTTGTACTACCTATATTGATAAATTGTATTTGTATATGATTTGAATAAATAAAGATATTGAGTGAAACGTGAGAGAGTAATAGTACAAATTCATGTAATTAAGTTGCGCAAGCGCGCAGATGGCGCGGCTCACTTTCGCGTTTAGCTTAGGGGTAGGATAGTAAATTGATTTTATTGCAATTCGTTCGGGAATGGTTCGGGAAATATTCAAGGAAATCGTTCGGGAATCGTTCGGAAATCGTTCGGGAATGGTTCGGGAAATATTCAAGGAAATCGTTCGGAAATCGTTCGGGAATCGTTCGGGAATCGTTCGGGAATCGTTCGGGAAATATTCAAGGAAATCGTTCGGGAATCGTTCGGGAAATATTCAAGGAAATAGTTCGGAAATAAATAAGAAAATCCGGGAAAAAGTTCAAGAAAAGTGAAAAACCAGCAGTATAGGGAAAAGTGATTACTCTCTCACGGAACGGTTTGAAGATAATTGCTGTTTCATTCCCAAGATCCTTTAAGTTATACAGTCCACATCGAAGAATTAAGGCGTCGGGACCGGGACGACTTCGGAAGACCCGTAATCCCCGTCTGAACCTACTTGCTGAAAAGGAAGAGGTTATCGCCCTAGTGTGTTACTCCGTTGCGGAGATCACATACGTTGTTCCCGAACCCAACGTTAGGCGTGATAGGAGGCCGGATCGAGAGAAGCCTCGATTCCTGTTTCTTAGTACCCGATCCGCCTGGTCCTTTTCAATTGGTCCTTTTCAGGATCAAGAGGGACACCGACCTGGTCCTTTTCACCTTTAAACGAGCAATTCTTATATATATATATATATATTTTTTTTTATACTCGGAAACGGCTCCAACGATTTTCATAAAATTTTGTATCCAGGGAGTTTCTGGGGCAATAAATCGATCTAGCTAGGATTTATTTTTTAAAAAGTGTTTTTTTTTCCGTGTTTTCAGGCAATGAAAAACTGCTACAATATAAGAAGGTAAATTTTGACACTGTGTTAATGATCGTAATAGCTCAAATGGATATAGAGCGGTCGCGGAATCGTAAGGCCTTGGTTCGCGTCCCTTCTCCGGTCCAATTTTTTTTCCTTTTTTTTCGAGTTACCTTATTTTGTGAGAAAATCTATTATTTCGAGCCCTTTTTTATTATTTTTTAAAAATACGAAAATTTTAATTAAACTAATTGCACTCATGATTTTTTATTCAAATAACCAGTTCAGTTTTTTCTATTATGACAATAAGATCAAAAAATATTATTCATCAGTATGTAATTTGTATCTAAATGTAATTTCAAAAAAAAAACGAGCAAAGCTCGGTTAACCGGGTAAAAACATTAACACGAACTATAATTCAGTTAATGACGGTCCGTAAAAACTTATGTTTAAACTAAGTTTTTACGTTTAACGTCGACTGTACCAGATCACGACCTTCTAACCGAATACCAGCATAAACAGCAGACCAGCGTTTCGTATAGTCAGTGTAGAGAACTGAAGACTCTTTTTACTGGAAACAAGGCATTCCATTTTATTCTTATGGGGTAACAACGTATCTGCAATTTGTATCGCATTAAATGATAGATGGACCTCAGCATATTATGGTCATTCAGACCGAATTTCGGTCACGGCGGCCAGTCTTCAACAGAGACTAGCCATCTGCACAGGACAGGATTATACCCCAGAGTTTGTACCTGCGCATGCACATGCGCACGTACACTCTCTATTCCCCCACTTCCGTCCTATGGCACGGCAAACCAACACGACCGGAAAGAGTTCAGGAGCAGGGCCTACGGATTCACGTGGTTTCCGAGGAACGCGGATGCCGTCAACTTCCTGACTCTGGGCTGCTACTGAGATTTTTTTGAGAGGAAAACTCAATAACTGTTTATTACCCGGGCTTTGAACCCAGGACCTCATGATCAGCATTCGCGTTTAAGACCACTAGACAAACAAGGTAGTCAAACCATCCGTTAGTTACATACATGTGGGGAAATTATAAATTTAAGAAAGTTAAACAAAAACTGCGTCATCATTGCTTTCTTATCCTGAATTCCTAATATGTAACTGAAGACACAGAACCATAAACATATGCAACAAGTTGCCTCAAGATGTGGTTGACGCTCCTCCGTGATGCCTAATATTACATAATAAAGCAGCTGACCTTCATCAGCACAAGCCCTTGACTTCACCCGGATATGATTCTGTACCTGAAGCACGGGGTATAGCATGAGTCCAATGGGGACCTCCTTCATGGTTGCGGATTTCTCCTTGTACTGCGGTAAGTGTGCGAGGCGCGCGTGAGTGGCGAGACAGGCGAGGAGCCAGCACAGCTCCGCGTGACGCGGCACCGCAGACTGCACGAACAGCACGCTGCGCTCCGGGTCTATGCCTGCAGCCAACGCCAGCGCTGTCATGTCCAGAACGCGCTCTTCCAGCAGCTGGCCATCCTGTGACCATAATCTTATGTGTACACCATCACCCATTAAAATCAATACAAAGACAAATCTATCTTTACAAACAAACACAAGTTATATCTGAGTATTTTTTTACGTGGTAGAGCCATGCTGCAGCTATATTAGTAGTAAGTATAGTTGTAGCATGAATAGATCAGCTTGATCGGAGAAGGACCATTCTCACAGAAAACCAGCTTAAAATAGCTGCTCAATGTTGCTGAATTTTGTATAGTGAGTGTAGATAACTGGAAACTATTTTTACCTGGAAACGAGGCATTCCATCCTAATCCTCAGGGGTGGCAACACATCTGCATTTTGATTCTTAATTGAGGATAGATGTTGTCTGTGAGTCACAGTATCCACCTACCATGAGGTGTATTGTGTGCTCGCTAGTCACCCTCATTCTACAAATTCAAATTCATTTATTTGCCAGAATGTATGTGTACAATAAAGTATGATCTTAAATTATGTGGTGTAATTATGTAATAATGGCCCATTTACATTCTACCACTTTATATGGTGTGCAAATATTTTATAGGATACATGCAAAAAAACAACAAGTGGGAATTCAATTTCGTATATTTATGATTAATTGATGTCAATATCATGTCATTTAAGTAATAGGTTTTAAAATGTCACATTGTGTAATGATTGTTCTTAATTGTTAATGTCCACACTTTCAGTTTGTTTGTAATTAATTAATTATTAGATATATATCAATATTACTGACTTCGGATTTATTTTCCACAAAAAGACATAAATTCTTTCAAAATCAGAGTTCGGCGCAGGTCGCCATCGTATTCACACGTTTCTACGCGAATCCTCTTGCAAAACCAGTAACCAAGACCCCTGTCTTACGGCGCTTAACACAGACCTCCGTGTCTACGGTCGCTAGACGCTTCCATACCGGAAAACCAACCGTCAAGACCCCTGGCGTATGGCGCTCAACCCGGGCGCTCAGTGTCTCGTTTGTCTGGTTATTTCCGAACAAAAGCAGTGACCACTCGGTTACTCGGTTACTCCGTGTCGCACGGACGATACTACGCTTAAGTGTAAGTGAAACAGTGATTGTGTGGTGCATAAGTGACTAGACAATTATTGAACAGAGCGCTTGCGCATTTGTAAATAAAAATATCGTTTTGCATTTCTATTATATCGACTTATTTATAAACTGATACAACATGATTCGATCACCAAATGGCAATGAATCAAAATACAACTCACAACCAGACTTGTCCAGAAGGACGGAAGAAGAAGTAATGTTAGTATCCGTAAAAGAAAAAAAATGGACCACGACTGTGACTGCAAAGCTGAGATACAAGGACTACGCAGTGAGGTATCGCGTATGAATAATCTATTAGAAAATTTCGTTATATCACAGGAGAAATTAATGACCGATATGCGTGAAAATATAAAAACATTGAACGAAGAGATCAAAGATATCAAATCCTCGACTTCGGGGATAGTAAAAGACCAGGACAACATCAAAGGATGTATAACAGATTTAAATAGCAAATTTTCTACGCACGAAGACAGGCTCACTTGTCTTGAAGGTAGTCTCAAGACATCTACCACTACTACCATTGATTCATCAGAGCCGAATCAGTTGAGGAAATATGAAGAAATAATTCAGGAAATTAAAGAGAGAAAAAAGAGAGAAAAAAATATTATTATAGTTGGCATATCAGAACAGACTGCTACCAGTACTGAGGAGAGGGTTGCAAAAGACGAAGCTGAGGTTTTAAACATAACAGCCGTGGTAAGCAAAGACATTCCCAAGCCGATTAAAATTTTTCGTATTGGCAAATACAAACCTGAAAAGACTCGTAGAATTAAAGTCTGTTTTGACAAACCAGAGCCTGCAATGGTACTACTACGTAACAAAGCCAAATTACCATCTAACATCAAAATTTTCTCTGACCAAACTCCTGCTCAACAAAAGCACTTTCTAACCATAAAGAATGAACTTACAAGACGCAAAAATAACGGAGAAGATGATATTAC
This sequence comes from Parnassius apollo, assembly GCA_907164705.1. Classification (NCBI taxonomy): domain Eukaryota; kingdom Metazoa; phylum Arthropoda; class Insecta; order Lepidoptera; family Papilionidae; genus Parnassius; species Parnassius apollo. Next base: position 396,037 of record CAJQZP010000620.1, on the reverse strand, counting down.
GATAAGATACATAAATGGCATACCAAACATCGTTAAATCTGTCTCAAAAAACTCCAACGGCCAATAAGGCATACAAAGAATTCTGATATATTATATCAAATTGTAAGTGACTACAGACTCATACAGACAAGAAAATCAGGTGTTTCATTTCTCTACCTAAATGCAAGAAGTATCAGAAAAAAAGGAAAGTTAGACGAACTTAAATGTATTCTAAAATCGACACCAACACCTATACACGTAATATTAGTAACAGAAACCTGGATACGAAATGAAGAACAAGCCCGACAATTACAGATCGATAACTACACTCATTATTATAACTACAGGAACGATATCATAGGTGGAGGAGTATCAGCGTACATACACAACAACTTGAAACATCACTCTATAGAATCGACGTATCTAGAAGGAAACAACTTCTTATGGATACACCTAGAAAAATTCGGAATCAATATTGGCGTGGTATACAAACCCGGACATACCAATGTTGAAAAGTTTTTAAAAATATATGGTGCACAATTGCTACAACAAAAGAGATCGATTATATTCGGAGATTTCAACATAGACCTACTTACAAATGACAAAACTTCAACTAAGTACAAACATACAATAAGAGAATCAGGCCACAAGTTATTAAATAAAATTCACAAAAAATATTGTACTAGAGAGTCAGAGACGAAGAAATCTATCATAGACCATGTCAGCACAAATCTTCAATGTGAACAATTCAATTTTGTTATTATTAACTCGTCCATGACAGACCACAAACAGATCTTCCTGCAATTGAATAAATATGAACCACACAAGAATTTAAGAACGACTTATGAGGCAATAGATTACAAAAGAATGTATACTGAAATGGAATCATATGAAACGGAAGCCACTGCAGACACTTACGAATATCTTGAAAATAAAATAAAGCAATGCGTAGCACGTAATCGAGTAGTGAAAACGCAAACACTGAACCCGCCTAAAAATGACTGGATCAACAGTGATATAATCACTGGGATTACCCAAAGGAACTACCTATGGTTGCAACACAAAAAAAAATCAGGATGACAAGAGACTAGAACAAGAATACAAGCAAAAAAGAGACACAATAGCTAAACTGATACAAAATACGAAAAATTCCTACTACTATAAACTATTTACAAAATATACTAATAATCCTAAAAAGATGTGGGCTCTTATAAATAACCTAGCAAATAACAAAACAAAACAAAGTAGTGCTCCTCCAAAGCTCTTAATAGACTCTGAACTAATTAGCGACACAGATGAAGTTTGTGATATTTTTAACATATATTTTTCTACTATAGGTTCTCTATTAGCAAACAAAATACCTAACAAATATCACGATAGTACTATGAATCCTGATTTCATACAACAAAAAATAAACGATCATAAACTGTCTGCCTTTACCCCATGTAATGCAAATGAAATAAATAAAATTATTCACAACCTAAATCCCAATACTAGTAGTGGAATAGACAAAATCAGCACAAAAGTCCTAAAATGTTTGCAAGATCTAATCTCTGAAGGCCTGGCACATTCAATAAACAAACTTATGACTGACGGCGAATTTCCCGATACTTTGAAGGTTGCAAAAGTAACACCAATTTACAAATCCGGGCCCACAACTGACCCAGGAAACTATCGTCCTATTTCTGTACTACCAATATTGTCGAAAATCCTAGAAAAAGTAATACATAACCGATTATCAAGTTACCTGGATTCATTTAACTTTATATCTCCACGTCAGTACGGTTTTCGGTCAAAAAGCAATACAACTGCGGCAATAGTAGATTTAACAACAAAAATTAAAGAAAACCTGGATAAGAAAAGGATTGTTCTAGGCATTTACATCGACCTGAAAAAAGCCTTTGATACCGTAAGTCACCAGTTACTTTTAAAAAAGTTAGAGCACATTGGTATCACAGGTAGTGCCCTTAAAATGTTTGAGTCGTACCTAACAAATAGAGTACAGATAGTCAAAATAGATAATAACCAAAGCAATACCCAACCCATTACATATGGTGTCCCACAAGGGTCCATATTGGGACCGCTTCTTTTCCTTATCTATGTTAACAATATAACGAATTTAAGACTACACGGCCATTTAACTTTGTACGCAGACGATACATGCCTATTCTATTTCGGTACAAATATGGACGAAATCATCTCAAAAGCTCAAGAAGACCTTAACATGTTGTTTGAATGGTTTCAGTCCAACCTGTTAACAATCAACATCTTAAAAACATGCTATATTATCTACAAGTCGAAAAATAAAATAATTCCCCCGCATGCTCCTTTAACAATTGACAACATTCCACTCGAACAAAAAACTTGTGAAAAATATCTTGGTCTGAGAATGGATAGTAATTTAACATGGAACAAACAGATAGAATATATAAAAAGCAAATTATCGTCGCTAACGGGTTCACTCTGTAACATAAATCAATGTATACCTAGGAAACTACGTTTCAATATTTACAATTCACTTATCAAATCTCATATATTATATTTAATAGAAATATGGGGCAGTGCCGCCAAAACGAAATTGCAGGAACTACAAAGAGCTCAAAATAAAGCAATAAAAATACTTTTCTCCTACCCATACTTAACATCGACTCGTAAAATTTTTGATGACACAAAAATAATGAACATTCGACAACTTTATATATATAGCACTTGCATTCTAATTAGGAAGATCATGAGTAAAAACATCCAAACTAGTTTGTCCTTTACCAAAAAGTCACAAATATCCAAACGCAGTCTTCGTCGACCTAGCTTGCTCGTATTGCCAAAGACACGTACCAAATTAGGGAAAAAAAATATTACCTTTGAGGGAGCACACTTTAATAACAGCCTACCTTCTCATATTAAAAATATAGATTCCTTTAACAAGTTCAAGTCTCAATTGCACAACTACATTCTTGAAAGCTACTGACTTGTAATTTCGGAGAGTGTCACGATGGAACTGTGAATACGGTGACCGTTACCTAGATTAAGTTTATATTATTGTTCTCATGTAAGTGGATTATGTAATCTTTTTGTGAGAATAAATTCTTTAAACCTAAATTAACCATTGTATCAACTTTTTTTAAACATGGTTAAAGGTAACTCTTTAAAGTCGTTGGGTATTTTGTTATACACCTTTATAGCATTTACGTAAGAGTTCCTTTCATACAATTTGAGCCTACATTGAGGTAAGTATAATTTATGTTTACATATAAACCTACACGCTATAAACACACACACACACACACACACACACACACACACACACACACACACAAACATTTTTCGTATTTTTCTTCTTCTCTTGTTTATCATACACTTAATATTACCTAGATTATAAGATCTGAAGGTGGAGGCTGGTGATCTGTCATACAGGGAATCCTAGTACGGACACCAGTCTCTCACAAATTAATTGTAACATATTAATATTAAGTTGTATGTTTATCATTATTACTAAATTTGTGAGAGGAAAGAATAAACTTATTATTATGTTTATTTCTAGGAGTTACATTTCGTCCAGTTACATCTATATGCCTTTCAGTGTTCAGGATGTTGTTTTACAAATATTCATATTTCTTTAATGTACATACATGTTAATGTCAAGATATTGTACTTTTTAAACAAGGGCTTACAGCTATCCGTATACCCTGCTCCATAGATTGCACGCACACATTTTTTTTGTACTCTAAATACTTTTATTATATCTACTGAATTGCCCCACAATAAAAGACCATAATATGATAGTACTGACGAAACATATCCGTGATATGCACATAGAGCGGCATCAGTTGATTGATACCGTGACATGTGTTTTCCAGTCGCAATTTTGATCCAACTATACCCAGAAATTTAGTACTTGCTACTTGTTAGATGATCTTATCATTATATTTAACATTAATATTCAATAGTTTTCTTTGATACATCTGAAATTGGATCATTTTAGTTTTTTCCATATTAATCTGTAAATTATTACAATAAAGCCAGTCTATTATGTTTTGGATTGGTTTATTTATCTCTATTTCATATGTATCTGCATTTTCACATTTCACGATAAGGGTTGTGTCATCAGCAAATAAGATTGTGTTATGGCGAGTGATATTAAGGAGATCATTAATAAACGTGATGAATAAGAATGGTCCCAATACACTGCCTTGTGGCACGCCAGTCATTTATCTGATTGTCGCTTCTGTATAACACTTTTTTGTCTTTATTGACTTTAGATATTTCCACACATTGTTGTCTCTCACATAAATAGTTTCTCAACCGGTCGTTAGCTTTACCTCTTATCCCATATTTTTCTAATTTGTGTAAGAGCAATTTATGGTTCATGAAATCGAACGCCTTGCTCGTGTCCAGGAAGATTGCCGCAACTGAAAGGCCATCATTTATAGCTTGGGTGACTATTTAAATCAAATTAAAACATGCTAACGAGGTTGTACTATTCTGTTTAAATCCAAATAGCTCCTCTTTAAGTAAACGATGACTTAACTGAAAGGTACCTTCTTCAAAGGACATATTAATTAAATAACATAGCGGTTGACATAGGTATCGTACGGATAATTTAATTGCAGTGGTTGTTACGTTATCAAATCCTACTGCGTTCGTATTATTAAGACCTTTTAATTATCCGAAATATTTCCATAGCATCAGTAGGTTTAAGGAATATTGTATGTGTATTATTAGTAGTGATAGTTTTGTTTATTTCGTCAACATTATATTTAAAATTATTGTTATTTGTCAAGTTTATATAAAAGTGATTAAATATGTCACTTATTTTTTTTGGGTCGTCATATATCCGATTATTTTTTATTATTCTGTCAATTTGTGTTTTCGTATTTTGGTCGTCAATATTTTCATTAATTACCGCACATGTGGCTTTACATTTATTTTTATTATTGTAAATATATTTCTTACTTTGTATCTGTCTCAATTTATATATGCACTTTTTAAGTATGGAACTATATGATTTATATTTTTTGTTGAGTATTTTTCCGTTTGTTTTATTATATTGTTGACTAAGGTAGAGATATCTTTTCCTTATACACGATTTTCTAATGCCCTTCGTCAACCATTTATGGTTCCCTTTTTATTGTGTGTATTGGGAAGCAAAGATCAAATAATAGTTTAAATAAATCATGAAATTCTAACTCCTCACAACTCTTATTTGGTTTTAAGATGTCCATATTTTTTATGATTTTCAGTAACTCTTGCTAGTAACTGTTTTAGATTTTCAAGAAATATTTGTGGATTGCTATTAAGAGTTCTATATAAACAGATAATCGTAATCTTATTTACTTCTACGCCACAACATTCAAAATTAAATTTACATGTCAAATCATTAATATTAGTCACTTTTTTATATTTCAAATTGTTATTTAACCTTATACATACCCCTCCTCGTTTACTGTCCCGTGAATATGATGCAACTAGTTTGTAACCAGGCATTTTAAAAAGCATTTCTGTACCTTTTTAAGGAAAGTTTCTGTCAAACACACCATATCTATCTTTGAACCTTTTTGTGACAACCCTTGGATTGCAAATGTTAGTTCCTCAGTTTTATTTACAGCGCCGTCAACGTTCTGGTGAAATATTCTAAAATTTAATTCCAATTTAGGGACGAAAACATTTAGTTGTTTCTAAAGGCAACTGTGTGTCAGATTGTCCATTTAAACACTGTATTGATTTTTTAAAATAATAGGGTATTGTTCCCTTCTTATAAGTTTCGGTATTTACCGTTTGCTTTTTGTTCAAAGAAGCAGTAGCAGAGTTCAATTCCTGGCAATTATCACCTGAATGTACATTTTTACAAGACTTAAAGTAGAAAGGAATTGTGCCCTTTTTTAGAATAGTTTTGCATTCTGTTTTAGCATTTTTCATTAATAATAACATATTTTTGGCACATAAAAAATTATTTTTATAATAGTTTGAGTCAATCCTAAAATTAATTTTTTACATACATCTAATATGTAAAAGTAAAAAGTTACATACGTCCCACTGCTGGGCTCAGGCCTCCTCCCATTTCTGAGAGGGTTTAGGGCAAGGAAGTGTCCGCCGCGCTGCCCCAATGCGTGTTGACGAACTTCACGTCTTCGAAATATTTTTTTCTTATTCCTCAGACATGCAGGCATTTATTTGATCACGATGTTTTCCTTCACCACCGAGCACGTGGTAAATCAGCACTTAAAATTGCAATTAACAATTTCATTGGTGCCGGTGGGGATCGAACCCGGGTTACTCGCATTCTGTTATATTTACAGCAAGCATTAACCATCTGAGCTACCACAGCTCTCTCTGAGCTATCACGGCTCTCATCTAATAAGTAGTAATATTTATTGTATGGATAGTCACATTCTGTATTAATAAATGAGCAATTTTTAAAGTTGTTACATATAATTTTTAAATTGTTATTTAACATATTTTCATTTAAATATCTGTTCTGTAAAACATTAAATACTAATATTTATAAGTTCCGTTCGGAAATAGTTTTTTCTTTAAAAAACTATTTCCGAACAGAACCATTATTTGTATCGACTACAAATAATTTTATAAAAAATGTGGAAGTATAGAAAGAAATCATGATATTTTTAAAAATGGAATAAAGTACGATTTTTTAAAAAATCCTAATTAATCACGATTTTTTTGATTTTTCATTTTATTATTTAATTTAACTATATTTTTGTGCCAAACGGAAGGCATGGCATCCCTCAAGGATTGCGCGGACACAGCGCAGGGATTTCTCTTTTGTCTGATATGTGAATGCCAAGCAAAAAGGAAATCCCTATGCACTACATAGGGATTTCCTTTTTGTCCATTTTGCTTGCAATTACAGTCTAACTTTCGTTCAAATAAGCAGTTTTGTTTAGTATTGTCATTGTTGTGATGCATGCATGTCAAATTTATTATAAATAAAATGCCTCACCAATTGATGGGAAATGGATTTGGGAACATTTCATAGAAAAAAGCACTATCAAAACTGGCTGTCGGTCTAAATGTAACTGCAACTGCAAATGTCGACATTTCTAAAGAGATATAAGCAAGCAATGTCCCCCTGTCGCTTTTTGGCATTTTTATTAGACCCAACCCAAACAGAATTCACACTGACAGATGAAGAAGAAGAAAGTGCATTGGAAGAAGAATGAAATCACTAAAACGGTTTAGTTTTGCTACCATTGATGAAAACCATTTAGAAGTGTGATGTTCGCAGAAGAAATAGTAAAAAATGTGACACCACTGGAGTGATGGATGTCACAGGAAAATATATTGAGTGAAGAGGAACAGTCAAAAATTTTTCCAATAGTGAAGCAACTGTTTGAGGCGATACCTTCTTCAGCTGTATTGAAAAAGCTCATTCATCATGATATTGATTTCTCAGACAACCCTAGTTTGTAACTTAATTACAATTTCTAAATTTGTTTTTTTTTTTATGTTGATTTATTTCTGTGAAAGAAAGTGAAATTAAACATTTTTGATTAAATCATTGTTTTTCATTGAAAACATCATTTGATTTAAATCATGATTTAAATCATGATTTAAATCAAAATGATTTATTCATGCCAACCCTGGTGGACCCCTACACTAGGATTTACTTCTGTAGGCAGTTTACATACATAAATTGCAACAGGACAAACATATAGACCTGGAATGATTATTTGTTATTTGTAGGCCATACAAGTACTTATTCTGTGTAGGATTCGAACCCGCATACCTCAATGCCATAACTCATTGCAAGAACCAGCATATGCTTTAATCAGCTTAATTTAACAAGTCAGTTTGTCTTTATGCAATTTATGTATGCAACCTGCCTATAATACAGGTAAAAATCCTAATGTATGGAACATTTATAAAAATAAATTAAAAAAGTCCAAGACAAGTGGATATATTATGTACCTAGTTTTCAAGATATCTTGAAAACTAGGTACATAATATAACCACATCCCAGCGATATACATTGTGTAAGAATTGGAACAAACGCAAGCTAGTGATACTTAGTTACTTGACTCCACACTGAGTAATTCATTTATTCATTCATTCCAGAAAATATACAGTCTCCTTATTACAGGATAATTTTTACAAATGGTTATTTATGTATTAATATCATACAAATAACCCCCAGAACTTCATAAAAGACAGTTATGTCGATATTAAATACAGACACTGCAATTTTATCTAAATGTATAGATTAGCCTATGTACATCCCATTTTTGAGAGGGTTTTTGGGCAAGGAAGTGTCTGCCTCGCTGCCCCAATGCGTGTTGGCGAGCTTAACATGTCTTCAAATATTTATTTCTCAGAAATGCAGGATTCCTCACAATGTTAGATAGATGTGGGATAATATGGAAAATGTTTAAAAAGTAAAACACTAGAAAGTTTTGATAAGAACCTGGCGAACTGTTAAAGCATGTAAATCAGCAATGAACAGCATCACATCATCGCCTTGCTGTTGCAGCCGCACACAACGCCGCAATGCACCAAAATAGTTGCCTACATGCAACTCGCCAGTAGGCTGGAGCCCTGACACCACACGTCTTGGCCACGTTCCTCCACTATCACTTTCCGCTGTGGCATTCTGGAATACTATGAATGATTGCAATTTCTTCCCTGACTTAAAACTCTGTTAGCAAAAATATAATCGTACCTTACTACAGAAGGGTCTAGTTGTACTGCTATAGTAAAATATTAGCCGTCGTTTAGTACAAATTGAACTTTTAGTCATAAACCTAATTGAAGGCGATAATTTTGACTGTAATTCACTAAAAATGCCCATTGTGGAATTCTTCAGCGCCTAATAGTACTGATAAATATATTTGTTCTCGTAAATAGTAAGTTTAGATAAATATCTGCCTCTGTTATCTAAAATATCTGTCTCTGTCCTAATACTATTGATAAATATATTTGATAAATCATAATTAAAATCTGAATTTAATTAAAATCTATCTAACTAATAACTTAACTTGAACGATAAGCCATAATTCTAATATCGCTCTCGTCGGTTTTAGAGGAAAATAGTAAAATTTAGACAGCGCAGCGCACGATAATCACGTTTTCAATTGACACTTGACATGCTTGATAACTTCATTGATTGTTGTTGTTTTTATTATTCGCTCGAGAGAGCAGGCAAAGAAACTAAGCCATACAGCCTTATCTTTTTTAATTTGAATATACATAAAGAATTTTGAATTGTAAAGGCCCACTGACCTCTATATATACAAATACGCTGGACTGGCTATACACCGTAACATGATAAGGCAATTTGATTTGCGCCATTTTGGCGCTGACAGCAGAAGTGCACGTCTTCGGAACTAATAATAGGGACAAGACAGTGTGACAAAAATATCGATAAAAATGCTATACCCTACCTATAACTAAATAAATAGAATGGACTCTTTGGATAGATGGACTCTACCCGTAACGTCCATTTTATTTATGTATCATATTAATATAATGCCACTGTCATTTATCATCATTAAAGCCCTTCACAAGTCCACTGCTGAACACAGGCCTCCCCAAGGAATGCCACAAAGCACGGTCCTGAGCCACTAGAATCCATCAACTTCCTATATGTCTTACCAGGTTTTCACTCCATCTAGTGGGGGAACTTCCGACACTTCACCTGCCGGTACGAGGCTGCCACTCGAGAATCTTTTTTCCCCATCGGTTATCGGTTCTTCGAGCTATATGGCCGGTCCATTGCCATTTCAGCTTACTAATACATTGGGCGATGTCGGTCACTCTGGTTCTACTGCTGATATCCTCATTCCTAAGTTTATCCTCCTAAGCTTTCCAGCTTCGGCAATTCCACGTATTCTAGGGGGCTTGACATATCGCAATCCATGGGTTCTTGATCGAACACTTAATTGCCTTTATCGGTGAATGTTGCGGAAGAGGAAGTTGCCAAAAACCGTGAATGTAAACGATGTCCAGATTCGTAAACATGAAATAAAATAAAGTAGGACCACTACGAAGTTAAAGCACAAATTGAATCTTGAAACTTGAGAGATAATTAAATCTCTAGACTCGCACTTATTAAAACCCCATGATGTTCTACCTCCGCCGCAAATTGATAGGGCCACGGAAACGCTTTCATGTACATCCGTGGCCACGGAAACGCTTTCAATGGCAGCTCCTCCTTAGTTACTGACTTCTACCCCCCGTTTTTCTTCTCAAATAAGGCGCACCAGAAACACAAGGCACACTGTCCTTCGCGGCCTCTGACTCCACCTGCACTACGGGATCCCCAAGCCCGATATGTGAATGAAGCTAGGAAAAAACGAGCACTTGGAAGCATCAAGTGGTGCAACCTCACCAAAGTCGCGAAGGATAGTCGAGAGTCGTAGGCATCGCATCGCCAATCGCCATACCAACACTCCTCTTCCCTGACGACTCCACCTCAACTACAGCGGTACTGGGAGAGGAATCTCCTCTAGCCGCAGCCTACTAACACACATCCAACGTGGCTCGACATCATCAGGCGACCTTCCGACACTTGGCTATGGCCCTTGAGTGTGGGGGAAAATGAGGAAAGAAGAAATAAAAAATACATTTGGAACAATAATCTAATACTTTTATACTTACTGGTACTGGTACTACCAGAAAATATATTCGAAATACTGCACAAGAGTCGTCTGTGAAATGTTCAGAACAAATGTGATCATTTTGTTACAGACGCCAATTCACAATATTTATGCTTTTAAGCCATAATTTTAGTCTAGGTTCAGTTGGAAACCTGTTAATTAATAAACATTTGATAGTCATCTTTTGTTCTCCCGACTCTGGCGACTTTGTTTGTTAACAGATAACATTGATAAGTATTATAGACAAGGAACTCGACAACCCTATTGAATTTTATTGTTTATCAAAACTCAGTAATATACAGTAGACGTGGGTCGTTACGTCATTTTCAAGAAACGTAACTAAACCAGTGACTTGATCGGCGTCACCTGTTTCAAAACTAGTGATTTTTGTAATTGGCTATTTTTATTCGGCTACTGTGATTGTTTGCATAAATATCACCAGTCACCACCAACTATACAGTTACACACGAAACGAAAATAAGTTTTATCACAATCTGTGTTTGTAGCTGTACAGTAACTGTATATTGTTAAATTAATAAATTAACTTCCCTTCATATTTTATTCAGGTTTAGGAGTGACTGCATTAAATGTATTTATGATTGATTTGCGTTTACTATGACACTAAGATTTTCATAAAATTATTAATACAGGCATATTTACAAGTCAATTTGATTGTATATATAATGATTATTGATATTTACAGTTTATTTACATTTTTTCAACGTTTTCACTATCATTTGTTTTTGCACTTTTATTTACACTGTACGATTAATTTGTTTATTTGTTTGGCTATTTACACACTGTTTTTAAGTTTTATAATATTATAAACATTTAAATTTTTAAATTTTTTATACACATTTTTTTGTTTTATTTTATGAATAAACGAGTTCATGACTCCGTCAAAAATGTTTTAAAAATTATTTTAGTTAAATTCAATGTATATACAAATGGAGATTACTCTATTTTATTGTCAATGTCTATAGTCTTACGTATGAAAATTAAACGTACAATAATACTGTTACTTACGATGTTTTGTTCATTTTTTGTATGCCACATGTGCGCTTTGCGCTCGACCGACCGACAGTCGACTCCCGCAATAATCATGGTTAGTAACAGTAATCATAATCACGCATTTACAAAAATCACTACTTGTAACATGACTCGAAACGAGTGATTCGGTTACATGCCGCGTAGCCAGTTACTGTATCTAGTGACTTGAAATAACGCCCACGTCTAATATACAGCCAAACATGTTGGTATATATGATATTAAGATTGGTAACAAATTTTTAAGTACTTATACTATGAAATAGTTTTAATTTGTTTAATATTAGCTGCAAATTCACTTACTTGTGAAATGTTATACCACTTCGCTTTTGGTAACGAATTTTACAGATTACGCACACTTATTGTTATTAAAAATAATTCTTATTATGTAACTAATATTATAAACAATCAAACAACATAAAATACTTTCGTTTTTTAATTTAAAAGTTCAAAATACGAATTTTGTAAATATGACCATTTAAATAAGAGAACAAGACTTTGACATATTATGTCAATTTTAGTTTCCAAGACAACCGTTAGGGGTGCTTCAAATTGGCACAGACATTTTGTATGGTATAGCCAGTCCAGCGTACTTGTATATATAGAGGTCAATGTAAAGGCCGGAACCAAGTCTTATTTTTCTTCTTTCCATCTCTTCAAATTCCATAAAGGCCAAAACCAAGTCTTATTTTCTTTAATTCTTCATATTTTCAAAAACTATAAAGGCTAAAACCTAGTCTTCTTTATATTATCATCTTTATAAGTTTCAATCCATATAGATTTATCAGTCAAATATTTACAAAAACAGGAATACCATATTTCATCTTGCAGGGCACGCGGGACGCTTTCTGAGTTTTCATAAATTTGTATAAGTTTTTTAATGAGTAGCAATCTTTCTATGGCGTACGCTGGGCAGTTAAATATTATATGTTCTGCAGTCTGATCTGCTTCTGTATCACAGAAGTTGCATTGGCTAATATTTCCAATATGGATCATCAATTTCAAAGCCCATATTTTTTTTGTAGATAGTACTCACTAAAAGAAAGCGTTTTGCAAAGTTTTAGGTTGCGGAAACTTACGGTTCATGAGATATATTTTTTTTAACTTTTCATACAAATTGGCAAATAGCACGAAATTACAAAATAAATTTGACAAATGATTGATGTCAAACGTCAATTAGTGTAGGGTTCTGAATATTTTGAAAGTATCGATACCTACTCGATATCAAGTATCGTATCAAAAGTATCAATACTACTTGGTATCGAGTATATTTCGTTAATTTTGGAGACGAAAAATTATGACAAACTAATTAGATGCATAGGAAGAGCTGATTGCTTGCTTGTGAAGTGCAATAATATATGTATGTAAAGTAGAATAAAGTTTACTCTATTTAAGTTCCACCTTAGTACTTGTATTTCATTGTTTGCAACTTGTTTGTATTTCTTAATTAGTACAGCTTTTGTACTTGTACTTTATTGTTTGCAACTTTCTGTATTATCTAATTCTTACTACAATAAAGTGTATACTTACTTATTTAATATCCAAAAAGTACCCAAAACTGAATCAGAGCACCCCACTATCCACGTGGTCTTGTCTGCCCAACCCCTAGAGTGTATATAAGAGCCCGGAGGCGTGGAGAGCAGTACCCGCCCGCCGTAGGGAAGCGCAGGCACCGAGATCGCCGTAGCGATCTACAAAAAAATATGGGCATTTAAATCGATGGTCCATATTGGAAATTTTAATCGTTGCATGTTGCAGGTGCTACTATTCTCATCCTGGAAAGATGAGCGTTCAGTTGATAGTGGCCAAATCTAAGTCTGCACATTATTGTATAAAATTTTCTGCTATGATATCTCTTGTTGCGAGAAAACCAAGGGATACTTAATTCTGAATTAATTGATATATACCAAAGACCTTTTCCTGCAATTAAAACAGCATTCCATTGCATTTTCCATTCTTCTTTTATCTGTTGCTTTAAAATTGAATATAAATCTGTATGTGGTATTGCTATACCGGTTATTCTGTTTATGTCAGCTGTGACTATACTTTTAGCTAAATGATCTGCGCTTTCATTTCCTTGTACACCAATATGTGACGGAGTCCATAAAAATTTTACTTCCAAATTATTTTCTTTCAATTTCCACCACAAACTTTTGATTTCATATATGATGAAAGACGTTTTAGCATCTAAATTTCTTGCCTTCAATGCCTTCAAGACCATGCTATCAGAGATCAGTAACCATTTATTGGATACATGTGGGTGTTCTTCTATATATTTTAAGAGCGATTAGGACAGCATAACATTATGCAGTGTATATGCTTGCTGATGCAGGAATGGAAAGGCCGCGTCCAGTTTTCAGATGAGGTATGTAAAATGCACAGGCTACTTTATTTTCAATTTTGAACCATCTGTGTAAATTTGTCTATATTCATCATTTATGTAGATATAAGTTCATAAACCTCTTCTTTTCTTTTCAATTTTTCGTCAATATTTATGTGTATATCACTGAATTTACTTTCATAATTCTCCTTATAACAAGGCCAAGTATGTGTGCTTTTGTGAATTTTATATATCACTTCATGAAAGTCGTGGAGTATATATGGGGCTGAGTTAGATGTAGGAGACATACTATTATAGTAAAATAATACTTTTTGAAAAAGAGGATGACGAGACAAAGAATTAATATTTAATAAAAACCTAAATTTCAGATATTTAAACCTAAGTAAGATAGGAGGAGTAAGACATTCAGCCTGTAAAGAAACAGTAGGAGTTGTTCTCATGGCGCTGGTAATAATTCTTAAATTCTTATTTTGTATAATGTCTAATTTGTTTACTAGTTTTTTATTTGATGCAAAACAAAGGAAGCCATACTCAAAATGGCTCCTCACCAAAGACTTATATAACATTAATAATATTTCTGGATCAGCTACCCCGTTAGTACTAACCAAAGCTTTTAATACATTAAAGGCCTTAGAAGCTCTGGCTGAACTAGAATTCACGTATTTGGTCCAAGATAAATTATTTGTAAAAATTACACCTAAGAATTTTGCACAACTTTCTATTGGTAAAAATGTATTACTATAAATTATTCTAGTGTTAAATGGACGATTTTTATTAAATATTACAACTTTACTTTTCTCAGTACTAATATCTAAATTTAAGTGTGAAAAGTAAATGTGCAATTTCTTTAAAGCCTCATTTAAAATAGTTAACAAGTTTTTGACATTTTTTCCTGAGGCATATATGACCAAATCATCTGTATATTTTAAATTAGTAACATATGATCCTAAAATATTGTTTAATTTAAATATGTATAAAATAAAGACAAGTGGACTTAATATTCCTCCTTGACAAACACCTTTATAACTGAGCCTAGGACCAATAATTGTACTATTATTATTAACTTTAGCAAAAACTTCTTTCACGTAAAATGTTAAATAACCATTTTACATTTGTTTCAGGAATGCCCAAAGACCTCAACTCTGCGGCGAGTACCTGAAGATTAACGCTATGCACCAACAATGTCAAGAAATATACTAATTAATACTTCATTATTTTCCATAGCTTTAAAGATGTCTAAATGAATAAATGCAATACTTTCTTTAGATGACTTGCGGCATCTGAATCCAAACTGATTTGATGGTAAAAGACATTTTTTTCTAGATAAGATTCTAATCTGGATTTTATAAGTTGCTCAAATATTTTCCCATACAAGATGTAAGTGCTATAGGTCTGTAAGATTCTGCAATGTGAGGTTTTTTCCCCGGCTTTAAAATGGGTATCAAACAGTCTTCTTTCCAATCGTTAGGAATAAGTGTATGAAACTATAACATATTATATATTTTCAAAACTAGTACTCTACATGCAGTTTTCATATTTTTAAAGCTTTATATGGGACAGAACCTAAATCACAAGTAGTGTCATTTCTAGAGCTAACAGCTGAATTGAATTCGGTCAAGGTAAAAGGTTTGGTAAGATAATCAAAAAAAAAATCTTAAATACTAAATATGCATTTTTACAATTTAATACTGCGTCTTTGAATCTTAAATTCCACTAAGGTAGAGAATTTGTTTTTATTTCTTTTAAGAGATTGCAAGTTGATGTTAACATTTCGATTAGAAGACTGTTTGGATGGTGTGGATTCATGCACGGCTTGTTTAACTAGTTCTATTAAATCTGTATATCATTGTAAAGGATTACTATAATTTTTATTAAATTATCTATTAGTTTTGGATATTTTGACCAATCTACCAATTTTAAGTTTATGTTATTTGAAATAGCTGTTTCTTGAAAATTTTGATTACCGACCGTAATTTTTGTCTTTACAGAGAAATGATAGCTTCCTAGAAAATCATCATCACATACTTGCCATTCACAAGACAGAGCCAGTGAAGATGAAACAAGTGTCAAGTCTAATGCATTCTGCCTCCATCTGTGAGATCCTACTGTAGTCATCTGATCATCATTCAAGATTACAAGATTGTTGTCGTCTATTCTTGCAAGAACGTCCCTACCTCGTGAATCCGATTCAGTACATCCCATAACGTGTGATGGGCGTTGAAATCACCAGCTATAAATACTGGTTGTGGCAAACTTTGGATTAAGTTAACTAATTTGGATTTATTATTATTAATTGGTGAATTAGGGGGACAGTAAACACTAACTAAAGTTAATAATTTATCATTGCTTTGTATTTGTACAGCTATATTTTGTAAGGAGTCATCAGAGAATGTATTGATAACACGAAATCCAATTTTGTTATGTAGAAGTATTGCTACTCCATTATGATCATTAACTGAATCTAATCGTATAATATTATAACCTTTTACTCTAAAATTATGCTTAGATTTAAGCCAAGTTTCACATATAAGAGCAACATCTATAGTGTTCTCATATAAAAATTGTGTAAATTGAAAGCGATTTTTAATTAAACTCTGTGCATTCCATTGTAAAATGTTAAACTTATCCCTGAAATATTAAATACTTAATAATGAAATATCTATTTTGGTTTCATTGTATCTATGAGAACATCTTTAATAAGCTGAGAAGATATGGTGGTTTGTTCATTTGATTTATTAAGAGTTAATATTTTAATGACTGTATTTAAAATTATATTAATAATATCATCATTCTTTAGTACTGACATAAGAGCATCTTTAGGATTTTTTTTTTGTTTAATTCGGGGAAATCGTTTTTATTGAAAAGGTCTACAAACGGGGTTTTCTGTAATTTAGCCTGTTTTTCTTTTATCTTTTGTTTCTTGAAAGGACACTGTCCAGAAATTCTTATATGGTTTCCTTTGCAATGTATGCATATCGCTTTATCTGAAGAGACTTGGCAATCTTTGTAGCTGTGATTTTCAGTACAAATTGAGCATTTCACAGAATTTTTACAATACTTTGCTAAGTGGCCAGTGACCACGAACCGCCAACCATGGAGATCGACTTGGCCCGGAAAAAATTTAGAAGGGAACGTGATGGCCACGGTGCCCATCGGCTGCATAAAATTGCGTCCTGCGTCATTATTATGTTTACTCATTATCCTTTTAACACATATTATCTTCCTGTAAGTCGTTAACATACCAAAAATCCTTGAATTAGAGAGTGGGAACATTAGTTATGACTGTTATTACTGTCCCTACAGTAATAACAGGAGTCATAGGGATAGCCTTCATTTTGTATTCATTGAGAAATGTAACATTATTTAAAAATGCATTAGCTAGAGAGGACTTTTCAAAATGAACGCCTATTTTGTATTTATTCATAGATTGCAAATATTTAATGCCTTTATTGAACCTCTTCGTATGTGTGGACAGAGACATCATGTCCCGCGTGCCGATTGGCCTTCTTTCATCATTTGATTCGACGAAGACAACAAAATCAACGAGGACAGAGTCCTCGGGGTACCTCCTGTTGTAGTCAGATACAAAGTAGGGCTTCTACTTGCGCTGCTCTTTCTCAGAATCGTCCTCAGTACTGGTGTCAACTTCTTCCTCCTCAGTCGTTTCTTCAAAGACTTCTTCTCCCGGCAACTTTTTTTCTACGTTTCCCCATGATGATGAAACCCAGTAACAATAAAACAATAAAAGTTTAGTGCCTTTTAACTAAACAAAATCGCTTCACTTTTACGTATCAAAATTTACTCCAAACCCTATTTAAACAATAAAACAGGAGCAACAATTCGTCGACTATCAAGTTCTCTCCAAAACTCTACAGGAGCACTATCGACTGTATAACATCAGAGAAATTAGATACATATATAAGGCAATCAATAGTAATATATCTTGTCTAAAACTAAAACATAAATATAAATTCACTAACTAAGCTAACTTAGCTATTCATCATCTTATTAATACGTCGTTGACCAATATCAATGATAATTATTTGACTACAGGACTGTTTTTCGACTTAACTAAGTCATTTGACTTCGTATCACTCGATCTATTATTAAATAAATTTGAAAAAAACAAAATAGGAATAACTTTTCAAAATGAACGCCTATTTTGTATTTATTCATAGATTGCAAATATTTAATGCCTTTATTGAACCTCTTCATATGTGTGGACAGAGACATCATGTCCCGCGTGCCGATTGGCCTTCTTTCATCATTTGATTCGACAAAGACAACAAAATCAACGAGGACAGAGTCCTCGGGGTACCTCCTGTTGTAGTCAGATACAAAGTACAGCTTCTACTTGCGCTGCTCTTTCTCAGAATCGTCCTCAGTACTGGTGTCAACTTCTTCCTCCTCAGTCGTTTCTTCAAAGACTTCTTCTCCCGGCAACTTTTTTTCTACGTTTCCCCATGATGATGAAACCCAGTAACAATAAAACAATAAAAGTTTAGTGCCTTTTAACTAAACAAAATCGCTTCACTTTTACGTATCAAAATTTACTTCAAACCCTATTTAAACAATAAAACAGGAGCAACAATTCGTCGACTATCAAGTTCTCTCCAAAACTCTACAGGAGCACTATCGACTGTATAACATCAGAGAAATTAGATACATATATAAAGCAATCAATAGTAATATATCTTGTCTAAAACTAAAACATAAATATAAACATAAATTCACTAACTAAGCTAAGTTAGCTATTCATCATCTTATCAATACGTTGTTGACCAATATCAATGATAATTATTTGACTACAGGACTGTTTTTCGACTTAACTAAGTCATTTGACTTCGTATCACTAGATCTAATATTAAATAAATTTGAAAAAAAAATAGGAATAAGAGGTATAACTTTGCAGTGGATTGCTTCGTATTTAACAAATCGTGCTCAATGTGTCACGATAACAAAATTGATCAATAAAGAAGTTAGAACATATAATTCCAACCACCTTAAAAATAATAATGGGCTTCTACAAGGCAGTATCTTAGGGCCCATATTGTTGATATTGTATATCAATATCATATCTGATGCGACACCTCATGAATGTATCACATACGCTGATATAACATTTCGGTTATAGTTAGGACTAAAAAAATTCAATATATAATCACGAATTGGACGTAAATAATACAATTGATAAGACAATTGAATGTCTACAAGCTCACAATTTAAAATTAACTTGGCAAAATTTAATTTTATTCAATTCAATAAGTCAAAACATAACCTGTATTTCAAGTTAAATATTACAAAATCGATGAAATCGAAAAAACAAAATTTTTAGGTATATTATAGACCAGATTCTGAACTGGAAAACACATATTGATGATTTTGTAATAAACTAAACAAATATTCATACGCGCTCTACTGAATAAAAAAATGACTGACATGAAAACGTCTGTTATGACTTACCGAGCTTATGCCAAGTCTAAATTACTTCGTTACGGACTGGTGATGTGGGGAAATAGTTCGGATTGGAATCGGGCATTCCTTGCGCAGAAAAAGTGTATTAGAGCAATCTGCGGAATACGAACTGACGAATCATGTCAGCCTCCATTTGAAGGTCTTGGAATACTGCCACTACGAGCTATTTTTGTTCAGAGACACAAACAATTATTATTTGAGTACGCTTGTGAGGTGCAGTCTACTCGATCACGTAGGGACCCACACAAGCTAGTACTTAAGGGTATACCTAAATCACAAAAATACGGCACAAGTTGCCTTACCATGTGTGTTAGAATATATAACAAAGTTCCTGACGAACTTAAAACCCGAAAGATTACATTACAATTTAAAAAACTTAATATATGAAAATATCACATTAATTTCAAAGTTAGATCATAAATCAGTTTACATATTTTTTTTTCTAATCATTTGGTTCCAGAAATATCCAAATTTGAGATTATTTTACAGTGATTTACTATTGTAATCCACGCAACAATTGTAGGGTTAATTGTTTAATTGGAAATGGTGTCATATTGATGTGCGATGTGACTGTGATGTGCGGATCGATATCGATATAATTTTTCATTATCATTCATTAAAGAAGCATTAAAATTTATCATCAAACACTCAACTAAAGAAGATGACCTATTATTATAATAGAAGTGTGAATGAACAATTTTTCTCCTTAGATTAAATAAATTTAACAAAAAAATTAAATAGATACGTCTATGCTAAAACTTCTTTTAAATAATATATTTAAAATATATTTACTTATTTTACTTGTTATTTAAATGATACCTGCGAATTGTAACCACGTGGATAAGGGAAAATTAAAAAGGTCCTGTTAACTTTTTAAATTTCCGGGACAAATGTAGCTTGTGTTAATTCAGAGTATCCAAATCTGTTCAGTCGTTGTGGCGTGAAGGAGTAACAAACATCTTGAATCTGTTTGAATGCAGTTAAGCATAGGAAAAACTTTTACTTACATAGCGATAAGGTTTTGGTTTGTATTACTTTAGTATAAGGGCGAAACATCTTAACTTTGGGGAATATTATTTAGAATATTATTTTCATTTATGTAGATAGGATTGATCAAGTACAAAAGCGTGAAAATTTCATAATTTGCCTCTGTACGAGCGTAGGCGCAGAGCAGATATGATTTATCTTTTTAAATTGGCAAACGATAAATTTGACCGTCCCAATTAAGAAAGCCTCGCTTACTCCATGTGCCGCATACCTTAAACACAGGCAAAGACAGGCATAAGACTAAATACAGGCAAAATTCTTTTATGATACGAGCATGTAGAACTTTTAACGACATTTTCAATAGCGTTGACTTGGATTTGTTTAATACCAGTGTTTCTCGAATCAAAAATGTCTTAGGGAAAAAATTATTTTGTTGAGTGCTCTTTTGTTTAATTTTGTTAATTTACTGTATTTGTCTTAATCAATGTTTATCTTTTACCGACTAGAATTATTGTTTTTAAGTTCATAATGTCTATAGTTGAACACTTATAAATGGCCTTCTAGTTGTTATTCATTTATTTACTGTAAGTTTTCCAAAAGAAAATTAGTTCTGGATAGTTTTCCAACGTTACTTCTAAGTTTCTATTAATTGTCTCTTTAAAAGTTCGGTTGCTTCAATTTTTATCTTTTCTAGGACCTGTTGGTTTTATCTATTCACCAAAAATGTCGCTGTCAGCAAATCTAGTACTTAATGCAAACTTCTAACTTTTTTCTATGATTACCGTTTTAAAATAGACGATGTTGTCACTAAAATCGGCCTTAAATAAATTTTGTTTAATTTTAATCATAATTTTATTCCTTTACATTTATTGTACTAATTAATAAGTTGAGACACTATTTTTGTTTCGTAAAAGCATTTTATTGTAGTAATATAAATGTTGATTTTAAAATTAGTTTTTTTTGTGATGAGGGCTTGTTATTTAAAATATAAGTTCTTCCACTTTTTGTTTTTGGTACTTAGAGCCTATTTATTTCTGGTATTCATGCTTAACCATGTTTCTTTAGAAGCCTCTGTATTAAGCCACGGACCAACCGACAGACAGCTAAACTTGGTGAAACTATTAGCGTTCCTTGTTTTGTAGCTATGTAACCCTAAAAAACTTGCTACGCTGACCAACTAAAAAGATGATTTTAATTGTACGAGTGCATTTGAGTGCTTGTGAGTTTTTTCTTTTTCTTAGGGAAACTATCGTTAAAAAATATAATAATATAAAAGATATGGTAGCGTCGCAATTAATTTGTCCGTCTTACACTCATAAATTTTTCTATGTTCATGTATTTAAACTACATGTGTGCTTAAAATGTAGCAGTGTTGGAGATTTAGATTTGTGTATGCCATAATGACACAAAATTTTATTGAGTAGGTGTGCAGTACTTTCTATGTAGTATTTCTTCCCCCACACCAAAAGTGACAGAGTTTTTTGTTCGTAGCATTAGGCGCATTACTCGTCCATTGGGTTGAATAGTCTAAGTTGGAAATAGAATAATCTACGCGATAATGATGGACGATATTATAGATCAATGTATTAAAAACACTCAATGTAAAGTATCGATTCGTCGAATCAATTCGATGTTTTGTTAAATCTTCGATCCTCCGCGGCTTACGCTGTAAAAAATTCTCCGTAGGAAAGCGCTAAATAAGGGTGGCGCCACTGTAGCTACAGTCTAAATTTTAAAGAACTTTTTGTATTTTTTTATTGCACAGATTTTCACACTATTTGTTTTTACAATAATTATTTTATTGCTTTCAAAATTTTTATTTTCAAAGACACTCTCAACGTATTTTACGGCGATTTATCATTCCCTGTAGCTACTCAAGCGCTGTTGTGGAGAGTTTTTGAACTGTTATTTACTGTTTACAGATCGACACATTTTTCAACTAAAGCGCTTATTACATTATACAATTTTTAGGAAATCTAATTAGGAAATAGGAAGGTGTAATCGTAGTTAGAACAGTTAGGATCCGATTTAGTCAAATTGGAGGTCCCAATCGCTCTACTTCCTAAATTGTTTACAATTTAGGACAGTGTAATCGCAACGTTACGATTTAGAACAACCAGTCGGCGCCCGCGCTTTGATACAAGCGGATGTCTTGAAGTTTTGATAGAAGTCTGATATCAGAGAGCAGTACTTTAAATCTTAATATTAATTTCCGGTGGCTATAAAACGTAATGTCACCATCAGACATTCTTTGGTACTCACACTTTATCGAAATATCGTGACTTCTTTTTCAATATGTTTGGATACCAAACTTAACAAATATTCAAACTTTTTATAGGTGGTAGAGCCATGCTGCAGTTATATTAGTAGTATAGTTGTAGCACGAATGGGTCGGCTCGACCGAGGAAGCACCACGCTCCCACAGAATACCAGCGTAAAATAGTAGCTTAATGTTGCTGTGTTTCGTATGGTGAGTGTAGAGAACCGGAGACCCTTTTTACTGGAAACGAGGCATTCCATCTTAGTCCTCACGGGTGACAACGCATCTGCATTTTGATTTGTAATCGGAGATAGATGTAGATGTCTACGGGCCGCAGCATCCACTTACCATCAGGTGGACTGTGTGCTAGTTTGTCACCCTATCCTATAAAAAAACTGCTTAGAATCTAAAAATATATAATTATATTCATATTGGACAGTTTTTTTTCAATTACAAGTTCTCTTTTCTCTTTTTTTAATATCCATTGTTCCCACCATGGCTAAGGCAAGTCCTATTTTCTGCTGTTTTGGCAAATACGGCGCCATCGATCAAACGTGCAACCCCGTCGATACTTCTTTACGAATGCGGTTCGTCACGATTTAGAATTCAATTTAGTGTAGTGTGATCACTAGCTTCCAATTTAGGTTCCTAATTAGATTTCCTAAAAATTGTATAGTGTAATAAGCGCTTATGTCATATGGGAGATTGTCCTCCTTATAGTGCGCGCAAGATAACTCTGCGCGCGACTGATGGCGTGCTTAATGTTGCCAGCTTAACTAATATTTTTTCCTTCGTTTAATCTTATTACTGGAATTGTATAATTATATCAAATTACATAAATTACCTAATTGATTACCAAATCTCAATTAAAAAAACTGTAATGTTCAGCTTAAACTTACAAAGACCTAATAATTTTTTAAACCCCATATTTATTGTTTAAGATCCGCGTAATAAATATATTTCTTGATTCTAACTTTCATAAGTTTGATACCTCACTACACAAGTTTAACTACGCCACTACAATTTTTTTTACACAATTACAGGTACCTATTATATGCGTGTATAAAAAGGACTAATACTAAGACTAATGACTACTGATATTTTGTCTATAATAAATTTTTCCAAAAAGGTATTTTGAAACAACTGAAATAGCATTATAATATTTATTATAAAGAACGAAATAAAAAGTCCAAGGAAACCTTGTAAATCTTTTATTGAATACCTATTATTATTTATAAATTTGGTGTAACAATGGTCCTGCAGTGGATCAACGCCTTCCATTCGCATATCTTCATCAGAATCCATGCTAGAGTCTTCATCAGATGACTCGGATGTGTCACCTGTAACATTAATTACAAATTCATCCATTTCCATATCCATCAGCCTATCTGATTGGAAATATTTATCTTCTATTTTTTCTACATGTTGGCATACGTTGAACCATTCTTCTGTCGTTACTGTTCTAAGCGCCGCCTCAGTAATAGCAGCTATTTCGCTAGGAGCTTGAGTGATATTTTTCTCTGCAATGCGTCTCTTTACTATTGCCCAAATTTTTTCTATGGGATTTAAATCGCAGTGGTAAGGCGGCAAACGGAGAACCTCATGTCCATATTCATTTAGCATTTGATCTATTTCGTACTGTGGGTCTCCTTTGTATTTTTTAATTAATTCGTATAATTGCGCTTTTGTCCAACAGTCTTCAAATGTAATACCATTTCTCGTAAGCCATCCTTGGAGCTCTGCTTTTGTATTGCCAATTGTAGGCGCCTTGTTAATCTGTGTGCAGTGGTATGACGCATTATCCATCACTACAATGCAATTCGTTGGAAGATTCGGCACAATTTTTTCTTTCATCCACCGCATGAAGTTAGCTGAATTCATATCGTCATGATAGTCCTTCGATTTGGAGTTAGACCTGAATAGCAGCAGTCCGTTTTCAACAAACCCAGTTTTACCTCCACCATGGGCTATTATCCATCTTGCACCGACGCTATCAGAAGCAAGAATACCAGGCTGTTCCTTCGATTGCCAACATTTTTGAAGGTGGTATGAAGCATGTATATACGTTTCGTCAACATAAATTACCGGTCGATTTTCTTCCTGACGATTCTTGCGCAACCTCAGAATATATTTTGCTCTCCAAGCTGCAATATCACTGCGTTCTACCAATACTTTTCGTTTAGACTGGCACCTTTTGTATTTGTAGCCCATAGTCTTTAAAATACTCCTCAACGATGTTCTGCCATATTTAAAACCAATATCAGTTTTCAATTCCAACCAAAGTTTATTTATGGTAGGAATCTCCTTCTTCACGACGTAAAATGATTGAATTAAATGCCTTATAGCGCACATATCGAAATCGTCTAAATCATAAATTTTTTTCCTTCGGTTCCTAGTTTTTCCCGGCGTCACAATTTTAGAAGATGAAGCTTCTGCTATATTACCCTCTTGACTTATCTGGGTGACGGTGCGTTTAGAAATACCTAAAACAAAATAAAAACAATGCATTATAAATACATGATATTAATGACACGAGGAAATTAAAAAGGAATAAATAGAGAAAATTGGGGAATTTTACTGTAATGGCATCCCTAAAAATTACCTGTTAAATATGCAACGCGGGCTCTAACTTTGGAAAACGGTACTATAGGCCCGTTATTGTCTCGTTCTTCTTCACAAGCACGTTTGACCTTCAAAATAACATCCCTGCCAGCACTTTTAATCACTTTCGGCATAATGATAACGATTAATTACTGCAAAAAAGAATAAAAACAGGACACCTACCACTCTGTTTTGACACTTGACATAAACAGTAAGATGGCGGCACATTTTGGCCGCTAGAGATGGGCTTAAACGTTAAAAAATAATAACACTGCTAAATGCTAATGCTAGAAATAATTTACAGTTAAAATTAGCAGTTATTTTTAGCAACTGTTAAATTTAGTCACAGACAGATTTTTAACACATAATTAATTCTCATTTCCTTCATACTTTTCACAGGCTTAGGACTGTCAACTTTTTCTGTTGGCGTATTTATAATGAGAATCAATTTATTTACAACGATTTCTTTTTTTCATATCTGCTTTTTTGGTATTCGTAATTTGTATATAATTATCTTTTTTTTTCTTGTTTTTTTTTTTATCTTTTGTTTTTTTTCTTATATCTACTTATCACTTAGTAACATAACATATCTTAAAATTTTATATATTTTTTATTTCCATTTAAAAATGATAATTGTTAATGACAAATTACACGTACCAATTTTTTTACGGTATCGCTATCCGTAAAAAAGTTCCATATTTCACCTTTTTTTTGGCGTTGTATATCCATTTTAGTTGTTTTCTTCCAATTTGTAAGTATTCTGTTTCAAACGTAAACAACACTACACAAACAGTCAAACAATTGGAATTTTCACTCACAACACTAACTACCTACCTACTACCTAGATAAAAAACTCGCATAAACCTTCGTAACGAAAATCAGTCTTTATTTAACACTAGTTAAATATTATAATAAATTATTTCCAAATTCGGCAGTTAGCACTTAGCAGTTAATTAAATGAACTCGCTCGACCTTAACATTCTAACTGTGACTGAACACTAAATACAAAATTAGTAGTTGCTAAATAAATCACTATGTTGAAAACAATTCAATAGAGACGGAAACGGAACACGTGCGTCGTGTGTCCTTTTTTACGTTAGTATCTACTCTTATTAGTTTGTGTTTTCTTTGTTGTTGCCGTCGCGTCTGCCTGCGGTCTGCAGTAGTGGGATAAAGCGAGACAAATATATATCCGGCGTCCGTGTTTTGTGCGGATGAGAGCACTGTCCATGTCCAGCCAGCAAGACCATTATTGTTTTGTTGTGAGTTGTGACTGCTAAATTTAACAGCAATTTCAGAACTTATTTATGTTGACACTTAAAAAAATTAGCTGTGTTAATTTAGCAGCTTATTAATTTTAGACCCATCTGTATTGGTCGCGCGCAGAGTTATCTTGCGCGCACTCTACCTCTTTACTCCATGTTTCATAACTTTTATTCACAGACTAATTAGAGGGTACGGTGTATTATTATTATTGTTAATAATTTAGGAAAGGAAATCTCATCAGACTAGGCTGTATGACATAAGTTATTTACTGACCTTAATTTATGAATCGTAACAACAACAACAAATCACAGTTGATTTTGACAGCTCAATTTATATGTAAAATAAAAATAAAAATTAGAATTTTTTCTGTTTTCTGATAATCCTATTTTCTTACTTGTTGTTCTTGATTTTGTAGCATACGCTACAACGATTGCTTAAATATCAAATGCTTGTTTCTGAAAAAAAAAACATTCTATTTACGTATATTAGTAAGTAACTGTTGCTATAATTGTTAATGTTTATGAATCTCGTATTAATTAATAAAAGTTTAAGAAAATTATATCTACTACGTTATAATATAATTTTATTCTGTTTTTTATTATTGTTTACTACAAGTGTTTTGTGTTTGAGTTGAGTGTTTTAGAAAAAGTCTGTTAAATATTATTATTCAAAATTGGCTTTCAAATAGCATTTTTGAACTGCTAGGAGATCTATTGAGAAAAAGTGGCTAGAAGCCTACATGTGAATTGTTTTTCTCCCACCAGTTACAATTTAATATTATTAATTTATATACTTAAGTCAAAAAAATGTATGGAAGTCTATTATGTTTATGCATTCTTACAGATAGCATAAAATCCTTTCTTCTCAAGAATACTTTTTATATGTGCTTTCAATTTATGTATAGGCAACTCGGTAATATAACAGGAAATCTTGTTATGAATAATAATTCCCAAAAATGAGTGTACTCTGGAACAGCAAGTTTTGATTTATTGCGCATTCTAAAAAATCAGGGTAATAAAATAGTCCCTTACATATATAATATGGTCGAAAATGACTTTTATTCAATAGTTCAGAATTAAAATGTTTTTTTCCATAAAACACTATAATACACAATAGAATGGCAGTCATCCTTATTTTGTTCAAAAACCGGTGTCACTGGAAGCACACATACAAACGGTTAAGTCGTATTATCACTACTAGAAACCCAATGCGCTCCTTGGTCATATAAATTTCAATAAATAAATGTACAAACACATTTTTAATATTACATAAAATTAGACTTTATTTCAAGGCAATAATAAAAGATTCACAATAAATCTTTCCCGACTGTCTCTTTTTTAAAAGAAAGAGAAGGAATAACTGTGTTGACAGGCTGAGCGAATTTGCAGTAGTTCACAACAAAAAAAAAGGAAATCGCTTATATATTTAATACATATTTATTTGTTAATAATGTGCAAACTAATTGCAATTACTATTGCAGTAAGTATTATTTTATTCTTACTGTAAATAAAATGTTTTTGAACATGTTTAAGATGCGTAGGATCATATTAGTCTGTGTGTTTAAGCAAACTGTAGTATATAATGATATCATAGCCAGGGATGTAGTCTTGTTTAGTGATTTACTGGTAACCATTAATCACCAGTAAACCTTGTATATATTTGAAATATTTTGATAAAATATGCTATTTTATCATTTATCACCATCATCAACACAAAAGATAAATACCAAAGTATTTCTTTGTAATTTAAATGCAATGAAAAAATGTTTTGTATGCTCTAAATATACGATTCTTTATAATTTTATGTGTAAAAAATCCAAAATCAGGTATATACCCAATATATTGATGACTTTTCTGTTTTTTTCTTTGTCAAAAAAAAATAGGGTGTAACAGGTGAATTTGAATGAAATAAATAAATTAATTAAAATTTATCAAAACTCAAATCATACCCACCCTATTTTTATGCGCGGCAATAAAACAATAAATTCTTTGTCAATACTATAAATAGGTCGATTGATGGGAGTAACATATCTGTAAATTATATGTTCCGTCATTGACACAATGTTGCAAAATGTTCTTCTGAGCCATCTGCAAGGAATGTACATCCAGCATGATGGATGTTCAGCTCATTAGGAACGATTTGTGCGCGCATATCTGGACAGCCAATTCGATGATAGGTTGCTGTTGACCTGTGAACTGGCCGGCGAGATCATCAGATCTAACATCTCTAGACTTATTTGTAGGCCGGGCTAAAATAATTAGTGTACATAGAGGAAGCACAAAGTGTTAGTGACTTAAAGCTGTGTATAATAGACGCATTTAATGTGATAAAAAGTGATGGAGACACGCTTCGAAGTTTAACAAACAATTTAAAAAGGTGTGATAGTTTGTGTTTGGAAAGATGCGGCAGACATTGAATGACACATGAATTTGTTTTCTTTGCAATCGTAAACACGGCAAAGCCATGCTGTAGCTATTTTATAGTTGTAGCACACTCTAACAGAATACCAGTATAAAAGGATAGGGTGACAAATGAGCATTCCACCTGATGGTAAGTGCATGCTGTGACCTATGGGTCTATATATCTATGGGTATGTTATCTATGGATATCTACATCTATCCTCGATTACGAATCAAAATGCGGATGCGTTATCACTCGTGAGGGCTAAGATGGAATGCTTCGTTTCCAGTTAAAAGGGTCTCTGTTTCTCTACATTCACAATACGAAACAGCAGCATTAAGCGACTATTTTATGCTGGTATTCTTCCCCGGTCGAGCCGACCCATTCGTGCTACAACTATACTACTAATATAATTGCAGCATGGCTCTACTACGTATAACAATGTTTGTGTTTCATATGGTAACTGTGTGTGTGTGAGTGAACCGGAGACCTTTTGTACTGGAAACAAGGCCATAGCATACACTTTCCATTAGATGGACTTTTACTCATTTGTCACCCTTACTCTATAAAAAATACAGAAAAGTGATGTGTGGCAGGTGGTGTATAGATCGGTAGGATCATGCAGCGGGAGGCTGTGACGAGCGCGGCGCGGATGATGGCTTGGCGCACGCACTGCTATGGGTCGCTGGCGGAGCTGCGGCTGGAGGAAGCGCGCGTGCCACCGCTGCGTGCGCCCGACCAGGTGCTCGTGCGAGTGCGCACCACCTCCATCAACCCACTCGATGTTGCTATGGTTGGTCCGTATTAAACACCGTATTTATAATGCTTTCTTATATTTGCGTGAATACTACGCATCAAATGAAATCAATTTTATGGATTTTATCACGTTTAATTTTAACTTTATGATACAAAAATCTTATATACTTCTTAGTCAGTACAAGAAATAGCATTTGCTAGAAATATGTGGCACACATACTCACATTATACATGGTTGAGTTATGCTGCAGCTTTATTATAGTTGTAGCACAAATGGGTTTGACTTTACGGTGGTAGTAACCACTTATATCAGCAGCTTAATGCTGTTGTATTTTATATAGTATGTCTGTATTTTGTATAATATGTCGAGAACCGGAGACCCTTTTTACTGGAAACAAGGCATTCCGTCTAAGTCCTCAAGGATCACAATGTATCTGTATTTAGAATCATTAATTGAGTGTAACATGAGGGGTGAATCATTGGTGGCTAGGGGTTGAGGATCTTAGTACCTGTCGATTTAACCTTCCTGTATGTTGTGTGTGATATTCAGTGGTTCAAAAGTTATTTGGACTTTAGTAAAAATTTTGTCAAAATCAGATTTTAGCCTAAACTTCGCCATTTACAGCCAAACTATTAGGTCTGCGACCATGATTTTTTTCAAACAAGATAATCAGAGAGGCTTACATTTATAAAAGTCAGAATTAAAATTATAGTAATATTTTTTTCAAATTCTAAATGTTGCATTAACTTTCTATGGTTCTAAAATAAATATTTTATATATTATTTTTTCTACATCCTATCTTAAAAATTGTTTGAATTAACCCAGAAAATTTCATTTGGTTAGTGCTGGAGCATCATGTGGAAAATTGTACCTAAATAGTCCATGTGCCAATAATCGAAATTTTTCTTTAAATTAAAGTTTACTAAAAACGTAAGGTTTATTTTGTTAAGCATACTCTACGCTAGTAAGTAGAATTGTGGGGTCACAACATGGTGCACCAATACTAGCCAAATGAAATTTTCAGGGTTACACCCGTAATTCCTACACTTGATAATAGATGATATAAACTATATAAAACTTGCTATAATACGATATATATTGATAATATGATACTAATATAATTGACAAGTGATACGGAAAACGACTACTTGATGTGCGTGCTTGAAATACACTGCTTGTCGAGTGTTCGGCTGTTCGGTCCAACCGTACATTTCTGCTGGCGTTAACGTGAAGCAATCGCTATAGTTCAACAATTATAAAAATTGAGTTAGTTCACGTAATCACCGTAACCGCGACGGACGCGAGCTCATAAACATAACATTATCATTAACATAACATTTAACATTTTTTAACATATTTTAATCTTATATTAAACATACGTCCAATACCCGAACATTTTTTGGTTCTTCGAGCGAAAAATAAACATTTTTGGGTTCTTCGACGAGTGCATTGGACCTCGTGTGTTTCGAAGACAGTGACTGACAGTGAGAACTAGCGAACATTAAAAACTCAAACATAACAGTGGTCATCTTGCTCAACATCCACAACATTTGGCTTGGCCAAGCAGCAGCTTGTCTAGGTCAAGAAGCAACGCGTCGACAAGTTGGTCAGCAGCAGCAGCAGCAGCAGCAGCAGCAGCAGCAGCAGCATCAGCAGTAAGCAGCCGTGTCAAAGTAAGATCTTTCCTTTCTGAACAGTTCTGCATTTAATAGCAGCGTGGAAAACGTACACGCTAATCAGGTCGAGATTGTAGGAGCTATCCGTAAAATTGGATGGGTCAGAGCGTAAAACATTAGATTATTTTAAAAGAAAACTTGAGGTTTTGAAATCGTACTGGCAAGATTATCAGAAAAATCACAGTCAACTAGTAAAAAGTGAGAGTCGTACACATCCCTACTTTACAAACTCTCGAAATTGCAAGGAAGCAATATAACTCGGTAAAAGAAATCATAAATTTGCAGTATCAGGATTTTCTGGCTACCCAGAAGTATTATCTAGCCCCTGAAGGTAAAACAAGTCAACAAGTGGAACAGCGTGGATTAGGTGAACCGTCTTCGGGAAAATCGGCGGAGCCACAAGAGGCTCTCCGCCCACAGGTACCTCACTTAAATCAGGAAACACACCAGATTCAATACTAGTATTAAAAATAATAGATAGTTGAGGTGCGATCGCATCTATTATAGACGCAATAACTTTAACGGAAATCCCCCACAAATCGGCGGTTTTCTTAATATCAATAGTCTTAAAATATTTTACAATATCTTTTGATGACACTTTATGAAATGTAAAATTCTTTGTACACACATTTACATTTTGTTTAAGTAATGATTCGGCGACGGCAGGAGAAGAATTCAGTGACTTAGTGGTTAAGATCGGAATATCACTAAAATATTTCTCAAAAACCATTGCAAAGTCCTGATCTGATTTAGTTAATTTATTGTTAAAACTTAACTGGTAGTTTGAATTGCGAGAGTTGACCTTACCAGTTTCACTATTAATTATACTCCATGTCATTTTAATTTTATTAGAAGTAGTCTTTATTTTGTTACTCAAATACAATGACTTGGCTAAGGAGCACACTCTTTTAAATATTTTGGAATATTTTTTTACATATTTCCTAAATTTGACGCTAGGGTTATATGACCTTTCATGGTAAAGTTCATATAACCTTTGTCTACTCTTATGGACTCCTACTGTCGCCCACTCATTAAATGCTTTGCGATTGTTCAAGGAGAATGTTTTAGAAGTAAAAGTATTATTAAATTCATTGCAAATAAGCTTAAATAATGTTCCATACAAAAAATTTGGATTATTTTGGTATGAAAGTAATGGAAGGTTCTTTACTATGTTACTTCTAAACTTCTCCAAGCGACGTGCATTTACTGGAACAAACACTACTTTTTTATCTACTTGCTTTTTGTGAACATAAGGTAATGAAACTAATTGTCGACAGTGATCAGAGCTCAATTTTTGAATTATACATTTATTGAACTGCTTAACATTTGTAAAAATGTTATCTATACATGTTGCACTAGATTCAGCAATACGTGTTGGCTCCAAAAATAAATTAACGAAACCATGAGATTTAAACAATGATCTAAATTTAATATTGGTGGAGGAAGCTTCTAGGAGATTGATATTAAAGTCTCCACATATTACAACACATTTATTCTGTTTATTAAGCTTAGCGTAAACGCTTACAACAATGAGGTGCTCAAACTCAACACATGCCATTTCTACAGTTCGCTCAACGGAGAGGCTCACAATATCTTTACGTTCTTTACATGATAATAATTTACTAGCTAAAATTAAGGAGCCACCTCTTAAAACCATTTCTCTATTGAAAGAACTGACCACCTGGTGATTACTGAAGTTAAACATTAAATTATGAGCTTTTAACCAATGTTCAGTAATACATATAATATGAATATTGTTGCTATTTAAGAACAATTCAATTTCTAGTTCTTTGCCTATCATGCCTTGTATAGTCTGATGCACCAGGTGTAAACAATTTTTATTATCATTTTGTGGAGTTATACAATTGCAACTATTCAGGATTTGAATGATTTTGTTTACATAATGAGTCACCTGATTAAACATTTGCCAAACAAATCTTTCGAAAAGCCTTCATGATCATTTATAGAAAACGTAAACTTGGCTGATCCTGAGTTTTATAACTGTCGTCCCATGGACTTACTCTTCGGTGCTGATATTTATTCTACATATGATCATGTTAGGTGGCATTTCAAAGGGAGATTCATTACAGCCTATCGCACAACAAACGCAGCTAGGGTGGTCGTTGTGTGATAACATTTCAATGTAATGTTATCACAAACGACATTGAAAACATTCAGACATTTTGGGAAATAGAACAAATAACAGAACATTCAGAGTTATCCTTAGAAGAACAGCATTGTATACAACACTATACATCAACTACAAAAGTCATGAAAATGGTCGTTATGAGGTCCGTTTACCCTTAAAACCAGAAATCAAAACAAATTTGGGATCAACGAAATCAATGGCAATTGCACAGTTTCGGAATTTAGAAAAAAAAACTTGTAAAACGTGATAATTTCGCGGAAAAATGTAAATCCTTTATTAAAGAATATGAACAATTGAATCATATGAAACAATCGGACGGTCATACGATGCCGGAGTGTTATCTACCTCACCACGGTCACGGTAATATTAATAATATTACCGTGCCACGGTGTAGCGCGTGCCGAGTCAATGACCACAAGCCTCCGTGTCGTTTTTAACGCATCACCAAAAACTTCGAGTGGGTATAGTCTTAATGACTTAATTATA
The DNA here is from genome assembly GCA_907164705.1 of Parnassius apollo. Lineage (NCBI taxonomy): Eukaryota > Metazoa > Arthropoda > Insecta > Lepidoptera > Papilionidae > Parnassius > Parnassius apollo. The sequence goes on along the minus strand of CAJQZP010000620.1, from coordinate 362,004 downwards.
AAGGGCCTAATTTACAACAAGATTTACAATGTTTATTATTAAAATGGCGTCAATATAAATATGATTTCACCGCAAACATTGAGAAAATGTATCGGTAGATCATCATGAATGAACAGGACCAACGTTATCAAAACATTATTTGGACAGAATCACCAGAACAACCTTTGCAATCTTATCAACTTACCACCCTTACAAAAGGCATAAAGGCGCCATTTTTAGCAATGATGACGTTAAAACAGCTAGCAAAAGACGAACAGGCTGCCTACCCGGAGGCATCAACGGCTTTAAAAGAGGCTTTTTATATGGACGATCTCGTTCATGGAGCCCACAACATTCAGCAAGGCAGAAAGTTGGTTAACGACTTAAACAAATTATTACAATTGGGGGGGTTCACCTTGAGAAAATGGGCGATGGGGCGCGTAGTGGAACTTCACCCCAGTAGCGATGGACATGTATGAGTTGTAACATTGAAAACAAAAAACGGTAAACTTAAAAGACCGATCAGTAAATTGTCATTATTACCTGTAGAAATATCACCACAACAAAATGAAGAAAAAGAAAGGTCGAGTAACTTCATACAAAAGAGAACCTATAACAAGGAAAATAAGGCACACCATCTAGATTTAGTTCTATTGTTATGAGTTTAATGTTTTTATATGTTTAATTACACCTGCATTTAGTACAAGCTCTTATAATATTACTACTTTTAACAATAACCAGTCTATTTACTTTGATCCACTGGGTAAAATGCAGATAATCCAGGATAAATGGACACTAATTGTGTATTACAACTTAGAACCCTATTGGGAAGGAATTAAGGCATTTGAAATATTTTTAAAACATTTAAACGAAAGATGTATGAACTTAAACGCAGATCACTTATGCCATATGATATTGTTTACAACTACAGCACGAGTTCTCGGAACTGCAGTATTACAATGACCTGATATTGAATCAGCATTTCGTCGGACGCTCCAGACTGCGACGGGGACTTGTGAATGGAATAGGCTACTTAGCAAATAGTTTGTTTGGCGTATTGGACGAACGTTTCGCGGAACAGTATAGTAAGGATATTGAACTTGTTAGACAAAACCAAAATCATTTATTAACACTACAGTACATGCGCCCCTTTTTTTTTACTTGACTACACTCGTGGCCTACTAAAGTAGGCCATATTAAAATGCCAATAACTTGAATATTCCTAATTATCTGATTGAAACAACAAACGGAATGTAAAATGTATTTATTTACTTAGTTTTACAACCTTACTCTTTAGAAAAATTATTAAGAAATTATTAAGAATCAACAATTTAGTAAATATATAAGAAAAAGTATCAAAAATGGCACTTCTGAGATCAACGTAATTTTGTAATAACTTAAACTAAACTTTATTACTATTTTATTTGTTTTCATAGCATTCAGGACACACTACTGCTTGGTGATCGGGACAAATCCATTTATTACAAGTTTTGCACCACTTTTTCGTAGACCGATTTCGGGCTCTCGAGCGGAGTGCACATTGACCGACTCGTCCTATCTTTGAAGTGAAATCGTGTTGAGACTCTTGGGGTTCTTGAACTGTGTTGCCCAAAAGTGCTTCTATCCTGAATTTAAGTTGTCGTGGAAGTGTTTCAATTGATGCCCGGCGAATCAAAAGCGGTTTTATCAAATTAAAGGATAATTCCTGCAAAAAAATACGACTGACAATTTTTTCGGCAGAGGCGTTCATTTGGTTGATTACCAGAGCGTTGATTCTAACAATGTTCATCAAATCAAAAAATATTACTAGGGGCCATCGACGGCAGTTACGCTGAACACTATACTGCTTGCACATTTTGTCGAGAATGTCTACACCGCATTTAGTACGATTATAAAAAGTTATAATCTCCGGCTTGCGTTCTTCATTTGTATCGGAATCGATAGCTGCATCATAATGCATTGTAGATAGTAAGTTGACTACCTTGTTTATTTTTGGAACGTAGGACACAAGTGTAGCGTCTTTTTGAAATCCAAAAAGAGAACTTTTGCTAGTCCTAGACTTCGAAGCTTTGAACTCCTTAGGAATTTCCTGTCTATTTGCTTTCATAGTACCAACAATCGTGATTTTCTTCTGCAACACCTGTTTAGCCAGAGGTGTTTTGTAAAATAATTGTCCATTGTTACATTGCAACCCAATTCATAAAGTGGATCCAACACTCTATGGACGTCATTTACCTTGTTGGACTTTTGAAACGGATCTTCTGGTTGGGTACCAACATATATCTCAAAATTGTAAACATATGGAAACTTTGTATTTACGACCATGAAAATCTTGATTCCGAATTTGTCCGGCTTATTCGGTATGTACATTATGAAGCCACAACGTCCTCGAAAACCGACAAGTTGTTCGTCTAACGTCAAATAATCACTAGGTACATAGTTGTTGCGACAATTGTTGGTGACCAACTCCACAACTTGTCGAATTGGTGCCATTTTATCAAGTTCTCGGCGCTGTTCTCTGTCGGTAACGTCGTCAAATCTTAGGGTACGTATCAAAAACCGGAATCTATTTATTGCCATTGTGGCATATACAATTTCCAAACCAGTACCCTGAGAGTTATCCCAAAAATCCTTTATGTTACGCCATCCATTTCGCGACACTCCCATGACGTATAATATGCCCAGAAATGCTCTCATTTCTACTACATCAGTGGGTTTCGCATCCCTGTTTCTTTGAAAATCGACTTTTATTTTATCTATATATATATTAGTGCATCTTACCAAGATGTCCAAGATATCTTGCGTGAAAAATAGTTGAAAACAGGATAACGGATCCTTAGCTTTCCTAGCTGCATCTCCTTTTGGGCCTGGTGGCCTTATCCTAATGTTTTGGTGTCGAGTTCGCGTTGCTGGTGGAACATCTTTGTGCCAAATAGTTCCGTTCGTCGACTCTAGACCGCGCCTTCCGGTTGCTAGTTGCGAGAGTGGAACGTCATCTGAACCTGATGTTTCGTCAGATTCACTCAATCTTTCTTCTTCATTTTCACGGAGTTCTGACTCACGGACTAAGTCCTGCAAGTCTGGTTCTGGCTGGATTTCATCATCTTCACTCTCAATCACTTCTTCATCTTCAGTATCTAGCTCATGCAGCCACCTTTCCACTTGTGAATCATCCATGATGTAATCGGATATATAATTCTGTAAAAAAATACTAATAATAAGAAAAAATATACATTTTACAAATTGTAACCAATATAAATAATAATAATAATTAAACATATATAAACATAAATATACTATTAATAAGTAAAGAATATTATAATAACGTTATAAATCGATAATACACCAAAAGTTACATACCTGAATTTGGTACACCAATACACGCGCGGTCTACTTTAGTGGGCCCACGATTTTGGCGCCAAATTGCTTGTGCGTGTGTACGCGCTGGGTTCGCGCGGGGTACTGAGGTCGTGACAAATATACCAAACGAGGCTTACCTGGAATTACAAGCTCCTAGCACTCTTAAGTAAAAAGTTATTGCAAAAAAAGTTACCCTGGTCTACTATAGTAGGCCGCGCGTGTACTCTAGTGTTAAATTTATGGAAGAACCAGACGTCTGTATTGGAGTCAGAATATAATTTATTAAATCGTGTCGAAGATTTGGTAGACAAACAACATAAAACTGTTAACAGACATTTGATAAACCTGGACAAACAGACCAACAACTTGCAAGCGGAAATAAAAAACATGTCAATTGCGCTAGATTTTACGTTGTTCTCCCATCAAATTGAGATGAAAAAGGACTTATTTCTCCCAAAAATTGATCCATTGAATAAAATCATCAAAATAAGCATAACCTCAGAACCTCTAAACGAAAATGACTCCAACATATCAGATTTGAACAGCTCCTTACATAACTTAGACCGTCAAATACAAGACCTAAAAGAGAATAACGTGCAATTAACCACATTATCGTCGCACGACATCCATCACTACGCAATCAACTACGTGTTAATCGGAGTGGCAGCAGTCGTAGCGGCGGTGTTCGTGTGGCGATGGCGATGGCGGCGACGGCGGCGGCGTGCGCTCATCTCCCCGGACTTGGAGCTGCAGTCGGCGAGTAGTGTCAGTGCAGTGAGTGCGGGAAATAAAAGAAAGGCTAACCGTAAGCCTAGTGTTTTCACAGTGAGTGCTAGTGTGCGAAATTGTGATGTTGACCGTCAACATATGGGCCATAGTGATGTGTCGTGTGAAATTGAAAAACAAAACAAAGCGTGTTCTCCCATACCGCATAGACGTTTTAATGTTTAAATATAAAATTAATTGTTATATCATAAATTAGATACTGTTATCATTTTCATTTAACAAAATAACAATCATTAATTAGATTAAGTTAAAAATTGTTTATCACCTTGTTACTTAGATAAGATCACCTAACACACATCAAATTAACTTTATAATCATTTTTTTACATTTTTGGCCCGGCACCATGTACATTTCTGCTGGCGTTAACATTTTACGTGAAGCAATCGATATATTCAACAATTATAAAAATTTAGTTAGTTCACGTAATCACCGTAACCGCGACGGACGCGAGCTCATAAACATAAAATTAACATAACATTTAACATTTTTTAACATATTTTAATCTTATATTTTTTAGCTTCTTTATTAAACTGTTTTTATATAAAATTTTAATTATTATTAAACATACGTCCAATACCCGAACATCGAGTACTGGCGCTTAAAAGTGCTGTGTTATAAAACTGCCAAGTTAACAATATTGAATACATATAACTCATTGTAAAATATGTACATTTCACCGTACAAGAATAATAAGATTATTATACGGAAGGTAGATACGCCTCCCAACGGAACTAACGAAGGTCTTAAGATGAACATGGACAAAACAAAGATCATGTTTAATGTCCATGTCACACCTATGCCGGTAGTTGTTGGGAGCACTATGCTCGAAGTTGTTGACGAGTATGTTTACCTGGGACAAATAGTCCGACTAGGTAAGTCCAACTTCGACCGAGAGGTCAATCGATGGATTCAACTCGACTGGGCAGCGTTCGGGAAATTACGACATATCTTCTCGTCAGGTATACCTCAATCTCTAAAAACTAAATTGTACAACCAGTGCGTGTTGCCAGTGATGACTTACGGATCTGAGACGTGGTCCTTCACTGCTGGCCGTATGAGGACGCTCAAGGTCGCTCAGCGAGCTATGGAGAGGGCTATGCTCGGAGTTTCTCTGCGTGATAGACTCAGAAATGAGGATATCCGCAGTAAAACCAGAGTGACCGACATAGCCCAACGAATTAGTAAGCTGAAGTGGCAATGGGCCGTTCATATAGCTCGAAGAACCGATAACCGATGGGGAAGAAAGGTTCTCGAGGGGCAGCCTCGTACCGGTAGGCGTAGTGTAGGGCGACCCCCCGCTAGATGGAGTGACGACCTGGTAAGATATGCAGGAAGTCGATGGATGCAGGTGGCTCAGGACCGTGGTTTGTGGCATTACTTGGGGGAGGCCTATGTTCAGCAGTGGACTTGTGAAGGGCTGTAATGATGAATGATGATGATACGAAATGACAAGAATGAGTCCATTAAACACACGAATATGTACCGTTAAAATATTATTTACTCAAAGGCGGGTACGGCGCGCGCATGCTGAACTTGGCGCGGTCGCTGGAGGGCGTGGGTGGTGCCGGGGGCGCGGAGGTGGAATTCCCGCTGGTGGTGGGGCGCGACGTGTGCGGCGAGGTGGTGCGCGCGGGCGCGGGCAGCCGGCTGCGCGGCCGCGTGTGGGGCGTGCTGCCGCCGCACTGGCCCGGTGCGCACGCGCAGTACGTCGTGCTTAGGGACCGCTGGGTACGTGCGCAGCTGGGCTGTGGGGCGTGGAGGTGGAGGTGCAGTTCCCGCTGGTGTAGGGGCGCGACCTGTGCGGCGAGGTGGTGCGCGTGGGCGCGAGCAGCCGGCTGCGCGGCCGCGTGTGGGGCGTGCTGCCGCCGCACTGGCCCGGCGCGCACGCGCAGTACGTCGTGCTTAGGGACCGCTGGGTACGTGGGCAGCTGGGCTGTGGGGCCTGGAGGTGGAGGTGCAGTTCCCGCTGGTGTAGGGGCGCGACGTGTGTGGCGAGGTGGTGCGCGTGGGCGCGAGCAGCCGGCTGCGCGGCCGCGTGTGGGGCGTGCTGCCGCCGCACTGGCCCGGCGCGCACGCGCAGTACGTCGTGCTCAGGGACCGCTGGGTACGTGCGGAGCTGGGCTGTGGGACGTGGAGGTGGAAGTGCATTTCCCGCTGGTGGTGGGGCGCGACGTGTGCGGCGAGGTGGTGCGCGCGGGCGCGAGCAGCCGGCTGCGCGGCCGCGTGTGGGGCGTGCTGCCGCCGCACTGGCCGTAGCGCACGCGCAGTACGTCGTGCTCAGGGACCGCTGAGTACGTGCGCAGCTGGGCTGTGGGGCGTGGAGGTGGAAGTGCATTTCCCGCTGGTGGTGGGGCGCGACGTGTGCGGCGAGGTGGTGCGCGCGGGCGCGAGCAGCCGGCTGCGCGGCCGCGTGTGGGGCGTGCTGCCGCCGCACTGGCCGTAGCGCACGCGCAGTACGTCGTGCTCAGGGACCGCTGAGTACGTGCGCAGCTGGGCTGTGGGGCGTGGAGGTGGAAGTGCATTTCCCGCTGGTGGTGGGGCGCGACGTGTGCGGCGAGGTGGTGCGCGCGGGCGCGAGCAGCCGGCTGCGCGGCCGCGTGTGGGGCGTGCTGCCGCCGCACTGGCCGTAGCGCACGCGCAGTACGTCGTGCTCAGGGACCGCTGAGTACGTGCGCAGCTGGGCTGTGGGGCGTGGAGGTGGAAGTGCATTTCCCGCTGGTGGTGGGGCGCGACGTGTGCGGCGAGGTGGTGCGCGCGGGCGCGAGCAGCCGGCTGCGCGGCCGCGTGTGGGGCGTGCTGCCGCCGCACTGGCCGTAGCGCACGCGCAGTACGTCGTGCTCAGGGACCGCTGAGTACGTGCGCAGCTGGGCTGTGGGGCGTGGAGGTGGAAGTGCATTTCCCGCTGGTGGTGGGGCGCGACGTGTGCGGCGAGGTGGTGCGCGCGGGCGCGAGCAGCCGGCTGCGCGGCCGCGTGTGGGGCGTGCTGCCGCCGCACTGGCCGTAGCGCACGCGCAGTACGTCGTGCTCAGGGACCGCTGAGTACGTGCGCAGCTGGGCTGTGGGGCGTGGAGGTGGAAGTGCATTTCCCGCTGGTGGTGGGGCGCGACGTGTGCGGCGAGGTGGTGCGCGCGGGCGCGAGCAGCCTGCTGCGCGGCCGCGTGTGGGGCGTGCTGCCGCCGCACTGGCCGTAGCGCACGCGCAGTACGTCGTGCTCAGGGACCGCTGAGTACGTGCGCAGCTGGGCTGTGGGGCGTGGAGGTGGAAGTGCATTTCCCGCTGGTGGTGGGGCGCGACGTGTGCGGCGAGGTGGTGCGCGCGGGCGCGAGCAGCCGGCTGCGCGGCCGCGTGTGGGGCGTGCTGCTGCTGCACTGGCCCAGCTGCTTGCTTGTTGTCTTCTGCGTGGGCTAGTGCTCAGCACGTTGCGGGCATCTGGGCATTCCCCTTTACCCCGACTTTCATCACGGTCCACAGCAATGGGCCGGTCCTGGGTGCCTTGTTAAAAAAGTGTTGCTAGTTTCTATCGGCTATATAATTTTTCCGAAATCGGTTAAATTTTACCGTTGTCAGTTAAATTACGAGAAAGGTTGGTTGTCTATTTATAAGTCGTAGTTGGCCTTTCTGTGGCATTGAGGGTTTTACTCGAGTCTCTAATCTATATTGAGAGGAGTTCTCTTAGAGGGTAGAGGTCACCCGTTTGGGGCCGGACATGTGAAGGTGCCAAGTTGTGTTTAGGTAAGGGTGTTGCCCGTTGTCAGCGCGGTTGTACATACCGCGCGCCAGCCGGACCACAAATTCCTTTATGGTTTCCATCTTAAGGTTGGCTATGATGTCGTTCCGGACGTAGCAACCTGCACCGACGATGGTTCGAAGAATAAGATTTTGCTGTGTCTGCAGACGCTGCCTCTGCCGTTCGCTCAGGAGAGCGTACCAGGCTGGTGCAGTATAAGTAATCCTGGGTCTAATATAGATTTTGTAAATACTGATTTTCGTCCTCAGTGACAACTTGGATGCCAGGACAGGACGGAGCATTGCCCGCGCACCTCTGGCATTGCGGATTAGGATGTCAACGTGCGCAATCATGCGCAGTATCCTATCTATCCGGCATCCAAGGTAGGTTCTAGCCTTCTGGTACGCTATCTCCTGGCCTCTCAGTGTCAGCGGCGGTGAAATGTTTCTGAGTCGGCGGGTGAGCAGAGCGGTCATCTTGCCAACATTAACGGCCATCTTCCACTCATCATTTTATCAGTGGCGACTTGGGGTCTTCTAGACGATGTTAAGTAGGCGCTATCATCCGCATATAAAGCCAATTTTACACCGTCTTCCCATTTGCGTAGGTTGTCCTTCAGTGTAGGTATGTCATTGGTGTAAGCCGGTACAGGATCGGCGATAGACAGCTTCCCTGTGGTACGCCGGCTCTAATTGGTTTTGCTGCGGACTCAGCATCTTTGACACAGACGTAGAAGCTCCTGTCGGCTAGAAACGATGCCTAAAACAAAAACGAAAAACATTAAGTATTATACAAATATATATATATATATATATATATATATATATATATATATATATATATATATATATATATATATATAAGTTTTGTGCCAGATTGTTTTCCTTAGTATATTGACACAGCATTTTCATATTTTACTACAGGGGAGATCAAATCTACGCTTAACAATATTAATGCCGTATATTACTACATAATACAAAAAACAAATTTTACAAACAACACATTTAAAATCTATGTGATATGAGAATGAGTGTGTATGATTGTAAGCTCTTTTACTACTCTTTTGAATATCCTTGATCTTGGGTCAAAAATATCCAAGCCGGAATCTTTCATGGATATCTCGTTGTAAAGTCGACACATTCTTATTATCGGGTTGTAAAAAGAAGTATTTTTCTAGTAAGCCTGCAGGTAAAATGTTTTGCTAGGAATTCGAGGAACGCGCTTTGTAATTAAGTTTAATTTACTTACTTTTTACTTACTTACTTAGAGGTAACCGGAATCGATCTCACTATGGAGAATTTTATGTAAATATATAAGGTCATATTCCTTACGACGAATTAGTAAAGAGGTCACTTTAAATTTGTCGAGTCTCACTATAACCGACAACACTGCGAGCAAGACCACATTTGTAGCTAAGTATTTTAGGGATTCTTTTTTGGACGCTTTCTATACTATCCTAATGCACCGTGTAGCAGGGAGAACAAATGACACAAGCATATTCAAGAATGCTACGAACAAGGTTATTATAAGTGCATCTCATTATGACACCTAGTAACTGAAATGCTTTGTTTTTAATGTGAGCATAGTGCTTACGAAATGGTAATTTAGAGTCAAACTGCACACCCAGATCCATAGATATAAGAAATAAGGAGATATGCTCAGTAGTTGAAAATGTATCGGAACCCGATGTCTCCAGTTGGCCCCTACCACGCGCCAACTACTACATATGCACATCAGTAAAGGCAATAGATACACAATCGCGCACACACTCGCATTTTATAAATCAGAACATACTACACAACCAATTATAAACCTTATCTCATCATACGCAGCATGCATTTACCAAGCACCGTACAAAACTTATTCACACAAAAACATCTGTCGCTATCATTCACTCACAAAAGCCGGCAGCGGCTGCTTCACGAAACTATCGTGTGAGTGAGAGTATCAGTAAAACACTTATCCATTGCGCTATTAGACCAGCTGATTCACAGGTCGATTTGTACTAAGCAAGCAATGGTTTTTGTTCCCAATGAAAACATTTGATTTGGTTTTTCATCGTGTTTCTAGTACCACGAAGTAATGTTTTAATAAATTGAATAAGAAAAACATTAATATTTTAGTACTTACGTGTGAAATGAGATGCCATCTTTCATGTAATTCACAATACAGCTGTTATTTTTGCAAACAATCACAGAACAACGCAGAATTTTGTCAAAAATCATGAGCAGTGAAGACGTCACAAGTTGACATTCGACTAATTACCGAAACTGGCATCAGGCCGCTTTGTGGCCAGATGCGTTCGCAAGTGCCACACCTCCTTGCCATATCTCCTGTTGTTTATATGATCTGAGCCCAGATCTTTTGCTACCGTTTTTCTATCTGATGAATTTTCTTTAATCTTATAGTCATATGTCTGTTTATATCTCTTATTTGTGGACGTTATAATAAAACACTTTTCAACATTGCGATGCATATCGTAAAGCCGGCACTATTCGGATATTGAATCAATATTATCTTGTAGCTTAACGCAATCAGATAAATCCTGTATCACACGGTACATTTTCAAGTCATCTGCATATAGAAAGCAAGGACTGGATAGTTTACAAAGCAGATCGTTTATGAATACAATAAAAAATAACGGACTGAGATACACCCTGTAGAACACCGCATTTAACTATGACAGGAGATGACGTGAAACCTTTGAGAGCGAGAAGTTGGCTTCTATTATCGAGGTACGAATGAACCCAGCGCAGTAGATTTCTATGAATACCCGAAATAGCTAATTTTTTACAGAGTAAAGAATGATTTACTTTGTAGAAAGCTTTTGTAAAATCAGTGTACATGACGTCAACCTGCCCACCCACGGCGGAAACCTCACACAAGTAGGTTTTGTATTCTAAAAAGTTTGTCACTTTTGATCTACCTCTCACGAAATCGTGCTGCTTGCTAGATTAAATGGCTTAATTTGAGAGTAAAAATGATCATACAACGCAGATTCAAAAACCTTAGCAACACTGCACAAAATGCTAATAGGTCTATAATTTTCGCAGTTAGACTTATTTCCGGACTTGTGAATGAGTACGAGTGAGCCAATTTCCAAATGGAAGGGAAAGCACCAGACTTTAATGACTTATTAAACAATAATGTTAGTGGTTCACACAGTTGCCTTGCACAATTTGAGAAAAAAATAGCGGAAATACCATCATACCATGAACCTTTGCGAGTACCTAATTTCTTTAATTTATCCAATATTGTATCCTGACTTAGTTCTACAGTATGTTAGTGTAGATACCGTTATCTTTGAAACCAGTGGTTTGGTTTCACTTATAGAACGTAAATTCAATGAATTAAAAAAAATCTATTTTGTTTCATAAAATTTAAAAAGTTTCTGTCCGACACCGTCAGTAAATTCATGGGTACCCTATGCGCCCGAGTGACGTAATCACTGTAAAGATCACCGCCCGCGCTAGCCACCTACACAACATTCCAATAAAAACACAATAGGTACACATAACCTGTGATGTAACCTTTCCTTTTACTGTCATCCTGGCTTAGGACAGGCAAAAATTGAGGAATTAAGGGGATATAGTAAGTCAGCTCAAATTCTAATTTCGCCCCCACTTCCCCGCGCGTCGTATGCTATGTACCGACATGTTTGTAATTACTAATACTGTAAGTAGATAGGTCGTTAGATACTTATTTCATTAGGTTTATCATATTTATGCCTGTTTCTTAACGCCAACCCAGTCGCTTCTTATTTTTATTACGGTCATTTCCCATTTTAATTTTACGTCGTCCTGTTGCGTAATGTGTATTCTAATCGTAAGGGACACAACTTCTCCCTTCAAAAGCCTAAGCGATACTAACGAGGCGACAGGAATCAAGCTTCAAGACGCCGATAGTTTAGGTAATTTATTTTTACAGTGAAAATAATGGTACTTTAAAAAAGTAAATAACATAAGCACTGCTTTATAGTTAGTTCAGTTAGTATGCAAAGTTTCATGATCTTATTTAAAGTATTTTATGAATAACAGCGGTTTATTGTTCAGTTTGGAGGTAACTATGGATTTTTTTTCTATCGAGAAAATTTTACGGAATTGTGTTGTCGTCTAACATAGTCCTTAACATTAATCCTCAACTTTACCATATATTTATTTCAAAGTTAATTTCGGCTTAACAGAGGATCTTGCTAAGCCATTTGAGGTTATATTTCTCCTTAAGGAAAAATTTAGATTTTGCTAAAAAAATGTTGTTATTTTTCATTGAATTTACGTTCTATAAGCGAAACCAAACCAATGGTTTCAAGGATAACGGTATTTACACTAACACCCTGTATATTACACATACTGTACTAATTACAATAACTATCACAATCTACGATATTATTAGTAACAAAATCCTGGTTAATGACAAGTTGAGAAACTTCGAAAGCTGAACTGAAGTACCGAGAAAAAAGTTCACATATTCATTGTGTGTCAGAAGAAGATTCCGTACCAAGAGTCATAGTCTGTGGCATACCTGAGCTACCTATTTTACTGCTAACAAAATTCCAAAATATCTTTATTTTATCCGATAGACCTTTCATGGAGATAATAAACGATGCGTGCACAGATTCCATGAGTTTTTTAAATCTCGTGCGTAGCAATGCATAAGTGTCGTCAGTTTTTTTTCTATGAGACATTTTATTAATGCTGAAGTATACCATGGTGGATATTTGTTATTGGTTTTATTTACAAGCGGTGTGTGTTTTGCAATTAAGTTTTTCAAGAGAGTGTAAAACTTATCGACAGCCTCGTTTATATCCGGTTCATTTAATAAGAACAATCAACAGTTGTTAGATCCTCTTTTAAATCAGGATAATTATATTTGCGGTAGTTATATCTTATTGGTTGCGCACGTTTATTTATTTTTTAATTTAAAATTTTCCATTAATACAATTTCTTGGGGGGTGATGTGAATCTATTCGAGTAAAATGCTTGTTGACAAGACGAGATCAAGAAGAAAGCTATTCACATTATAGACTGAAGTTGAACTAGGTTACAAAGATTCATAATATCGCAAGACAATTAGATTTAAAGTCGAATGAAATACCAGGTGTCATAACGTTACTTACTATAAGTTCTAGGGGACCAACTCAGATGTGTGGTGTTAAAATCGCCAATAAGTAAAAATTTGTCTTTATCCTCAACACGAGATACGTTTTTATGAACATTGTAAAAGGCATGCAAGTGGTCGCGAGAAATATCGGTAGGTAGATAACATAAACATAAGTGGAGCTTTCGACAGGAAAATTGCTCGGAAGGATAGTCACCCAAAAATCTTCAACTTCACATTTCTAACTCGTTTGTCTAATTACATGATACTTGTCCTTAACAGCAATTAATACGCCACCGCCATCATGCTTAGAAATACAACTTGTATAACGGTCCCTTCTGAATACAGTTAACTGGGAATCAAACATTTCAGAATCATAATGATTTCTTAAATTTACGCGAACACTACACATTGAATAAAACTAAATTTACGGATTTTATCGCGTTTATTTCACTACTTTTACTTATTTTTAATTCCCGACGTTTCGGGTGCTTTACAGCAACCATGGTCACGGGGGGGGGGGACTGAGATGTTTGACGTTTATCGGACGAAAGTACATACAAAAAGGTCAAAACAGCAACTAGCGATTTAATAAAGAAACACTCCGAAAAATTAAATCTCGACGTGAATTCGCTAAAACCATCATGTACCAAACCACCGAGGTTGTATGGGTTACCAAAAATACACAAACCAAACGCTCCACTACGTCCTATAGTGAGCCAGATCGATTCACCAACTTATAAGCTGGCACAACACTTGGCAAAAGTACTGTCACCACTGAGAGGACATACCAGAGCACACACAAAGGATTCATACCATTTTGTTAGTGAGATAAAAGACCTACATCTCGCTGACAATGAAACTATGGTCAGTTTTGATGTTCAGTCACTATTCACATGCCTACCTATTGAAGACTGCATATCAATTGTAACTAGGAAGCTAGAATATAATAACATGCCTGCTGAATATGCAGTATTACTCAAACACTGCCTCACATCTGGCTATCTATTGTGGAAGGAAGAGTTCTACAAGCAAGTAGATGGTGTGGCGATGGGCTCACCTGTATCTCCCATAGTCGCCGACATATTTATGGAGGACTTCGAGGAGAAAGCCCTTCTTACTGCTCCTGTAAATCCAAGATTCTACAAGCGGTACGTAGACGACACTTTCACAATTTTACCATCAGACAAAGTAACTGCATTTTTAAACCACCTTAACTCTATAAACTCTAAAATACAATTCACAATGGAGTTAGAGGCAAATAATTCTTTAGCTTTCTTAGATGTTTTAGTCATTCGAAATCCTAATAACACTATTGGTCACACTGTGTATAGAAAAAAGACCCATACCAACCGATATTTAAATGGTGAATCTCACCATCATCCTTCACAGTTAGCTACCGTGGGTAAATCTTTGTTTCAGAGAGCACGAGGGATCTGTGACAGAAAACATCTGGCCGCCGAACTTCAGCACGTCAAGCAAGTATTGCAAGACAACAAGCTTCGGGTCCCGCGCCTACGTCACAGTGACCGAGTGAAGCCGGCCACAGTCGAGCGTGTACCTGCTGTACTACCATATGTCAGAGGAGTCACAGACAAGGTTGGCTACATCTTGAAGCGAGCTTCTATTAAAACATACTACAAGCCGCCGAAGAAGATTAGTCAATTTTTACCATCCGTCAAGTGTAATATCCCTCTACAAGATGCAGGAGTGTACAAGTTAGATTGTGAATGTGGTCTCTCTTACATAGGTCAAACAAAAAGATCCATAAAAACCCGCGTGAAAGAACATATAGCTGACGTGAAGCACCGACGCTCCGGGAAGTCTGCAGTCTGCGAACATGTTCAAGATCGTCCCCACCATTACATTCGTTTTGATAAACCACAAATTCTCGCAAAAGAACACCGATTCCTACCAAGAATGATACGCGAGGCTATTGAAATTAAAAAACATCCAAATTTCAATAGAGAAGATGGTTGGGTGCTGCCATTTGCTTGGGATCCTATAAGTAACAAAATTAAACCCAAACCTAAGCATACCACTGCAAGACTTTATGATACTATAAGCTCGTTTTGCGTAAATCGGACCAAAAAGTTAATATTCAAAAACTGAAGGTAGCCGGACTAACTATGACATTGGGACGTCAAACATCTCAGTCCCCCCCGTGACCATGGTTGCTGTAAAGCACCCGAAACGTCGGGAATTAAAAATAAGTAAAAGTAGTGAAATAAACGCGATAAAATCCGTAAATTTAGTTTTATTCAATTTCAGAATCAAATACACTATCATTTAAATTGGTTTCCGTAAAACATATAACATCAAAATTACAACTTGAAGTATTAAAATAAATATCAGTAACTTTCGTCCTGAATCTATTTACGTTTTGGTAATAAATATCCATTAATAAAGAATTTATCAAGTATTATATAAAAATTAAAAGTTATATTAAATAATAAGAAAGAAACAAAAAAAATCTATTGTTTTAGAGTGTCAAAAGTGTTTGCATTTTTAACATGTATGGCAGTTGAAATATCATCTTTTCTCATAAAAACACGGCCATATTTAACCCAGACATGTTTATGTTAATCTTTCCGCCCTAGTAGCGTCATATACTAATATCTGTCTCTATTTCTTTGAAATCGCCTTCTATTTTTAATAAAAGTACAATTTTATGTATGAAACTTTGTGGTACTTTGTTTCTAAGAGTTTTTACATTAATTGAGACCCTAGACGATGGTAGACGGTATAAAGTTTGAATAAAACCCTGAAGAGTCGGAGGATCGAGCGTGGTTGTTCGTATGCTTGGCAGACTTGTATACGACTGGACCGGCAATTCAGAATGAAAACTGCGTTACAGCTGTGGATCGCGTGGACGTGCCCCGTTAATATCCTGCGTTAACGTTCACGGTTTACAAAACAAAGAACTAGTTTTCTCGTTCGCTCGCAGTCGACTAAGTATACATAGAAAGAATTGACTGTGGTATTCTGTAGTGTAGTGGTGCGCAATGTATTAAGGGCGCAGAGCCCGTATAGTAATATACATAGGGAGAATCAAGTGTAACTTAATGCGCAATGTATTATGGGCGCAGAGCTCGTCTAAGTAATGTAATATATAAAAGTGTTTGGGGTGTGTAGGCGAGCGAGGCGCCGACGTGTCTGAGCGACGCGGAGGCGGGCGGCGCGCTGTACGCGGCGCTGTCGGCGTGCGCGGCGCTGCGCGCGGCCGGCCTGCCGCCGCGCCCGCCCCCTCCCGCTCCGCACGTTCGGCACGCGTGCTGCTGCTCGGCCTCGGCGGAGTCGGCCACGCCGCGTTGCAGCTGCTCGTCTATTCCGGTGCGCAGGTACGACCACACGTTTCTTAACCTTTGACAAACGAACTTACGGTCCACTTGTGAATTGTGGTGCAGCAGTGGATGCTGTGACCGATATATATATATATATATATATATATATATATATATATATATATATATATTGTCTATATTTATACTCGATTAAAGATCAAAATGCAGATGCGTTCTCACCCCTGAGAACAAAGATGAAATGCGTCATTTCTAGTAAAAAGAGTGTCCGTTCATCTACAATCACTACACAAAACACAGCAGTATTAAGCTGCTATTATACGCTGGTATTCTGTGAGAGTGGTCCTACTCCGGTCGAGCTACATTCGTGCTACAATGGTGACGTGACATGGCTCTTGAAACTAACACGGCACTTTAAATTAAACGAGAAAAACAATCTAATCTCTTTTCATTAATTAATATCGGTAGAACAGTATTAGTTTTTCTATACGTAACGAATTACTAACAATTATGCATATAAATGTTGTTTTTTCTATTGTTTTCTTTTATTTACATTTTTAATTTTTTATAGTAGAATTAAAGAGGTTTCAATGTGTATATAAACTTTTATGGTAACTCAAAAGATTTTAAACTATAAAGTCGTAAATAATCTAGGTTCTGTGGATGTATATATTATATACAAACCAAGTGTTGTCCGTTAGTCTCACTCTAACTCGAAAACGACTCGAATGACATTGATGAAATTTTTTGATTACGTTTCTCTGGGTCCCTGAATGGTTTAGATTCACAATCGAACCGATAAGTGGCGCTGTTGTCGTGACCCACAAATCACCCGTGCGAAGCCGGGGCACATCGCTAGTTGTGTAATATTTTTCATTAGCGATCACTTTACTTATAGGCTCAATATATATTTTAATAAAAAGAAAAGAAAGATTAATATTGCGTGAAATATATTGTGATGTATTATTAGCTGCCTTATAAAACTGAAATCACTAACGGACTTACAATCGACCTGATGATTAGTACCACAGATTCAGTATAGACTGACGTTAGAATAGATTGGCAATGTCAAAGAGAAAGAGCATAGTATACGCGTATGTTGAAATGAGAACGATAGGAAAGATTATTCATATTCACGCTATCGGCCTGTATAGGCCTAACGTCATTCGTGATCAAAACAAATCCTGCCTGTATTTGCAAAATATCGGGTTTTAAAGTAAAAATTTGTGTTTAAATAGACGTAATTAATTGTGTAGTACCTAAATATAACTCACTTCAGAAAGAATCATCATTATTATACATTTAACCCGAAGGTACGATTGAATTGTTTAGCTGTCTAAATGCTGTAGTGTAAAGCAGGTACAAACAATTTGTACACAAATGGATGGAAACAATTATCAAATTTTTAAATATTAATGATCTGAATGAAAAGGAATTTAATTAAAAATTTATAAATACGTGAAATTCTCTTAATTATATCCTCATTTTTGTAGAGATTAACGCTGTCGATAACATCTAATCCATTTGTTCCTAATTGGCAAAGGAATGCCTAGCATGCAGCCTTATTCAACGTCGTAATATTTTTTTAATTTTTAGAGTTCCATACTGAATATTCTTCTTATTCCAGAATTTCTTTTTAATAGAATTAGAGTGTTAAACGAACACACATAGTCCACATGAAGGTAAGTGGATGCTGTGGCAGATTTTCACAAAATATTGTATAATATGTTTAAAAAATAAGTAGAGAACAATGGATACCGAAAATAAAATATTCGACTATATGCTGCAAGTACTTTGAAGAAAAATGTGTTTTTTCTCATGGAAGTGCTCAAATTGAAAAATCTACAACATATTACACCATAAATACTTACTAATAAAATTACCTATTGATACTTATTTTATTGTTAGAATAAAGTATGTAGCCAAATTGTAAACCATCTTTAAAGAGAGCTCACAACATTTTTGCAATAAATAAGTTTTCTTTAAAGAGAAACCTACAACTTTTGTTTTTACTTTTCCTGTACTTTCCCCAACTATATTTCAGGACATCTAAGTAAAAACGTTTGACTATGGCTACTTACAATTTTTCAAGGTACTCCGGGTTTAACAATGACATCGGGACGTCAGTCACCTCAGTCCCCCGTGACCATGGGTGCTGGAAAGCGCCCGAAACGTCGGGAATTAAAAATAAAAATGATTAAAAGTAAAATTAAACGCGATAAAATTCGTAAAAGTAGTTTTAATCAATGTGTAGTGTTCGCGTAAATATAAGAAATCACAATCAGACCTGTCAAGATCGGCCATATTCTATCCCAAAATAAGGTTTCCAATATTGAAAAACAAAGTATTACGAATTTAGGTCGTAACAGGGTCTCAATAGCTTTCAAAACTGCTTCAGATGCCAATAACCTTATCGAATCATCCTTTCTTGCCAAATACAAACTATCAGCAGTCATTCCAACCTTTAATGTTACCAGAATGGGTGTTGTTAAAGGTATACCAACCGATATTTCCATCGAGGAGTTGGTGTGTGAGTCGGAACTACCTCCTAGTAGAGGAGAATTTATAAAGGCTCAGAGATAACATCGAAAAGTAAAGAAAGGTTCAGAAAACATTTTCAGGCCAAAAGCTTCCTTCTCACTTATACAGATTTTACACATCAATTCCTGTCGAAACCTACATACTCCCTTCCATACAGTGTTTGAAGTTCTGTCGCTTAGGACATGTGAAGGCTCAGTGCAGATCAAAGCCACGCTGCTTCAAATGCTTAAAAGAGCACACTGGAGATAATTGTGTTACAGATACCCAACCCAGGAGCGCAGTCGTAGATACAAGGGTTTACCGGGGGTCCAACGTAGGGACGGATCATTACTTGGTCTTGTGTCGAATTAATGGTCTTTTCAAGCGTTGGCGGCATCGGACATCTGTGTCTACCACTGCGTTACAGCGTATAAGAATAGAGAAGTTACAAGATGAAGATGTGAAAGAGAAGTATAAATGTAGACTGAGAGGAAATATTAGATGTTTGAATGAGTTGTGTATGAATGATTTAGACTTGAATACTGTGTGGGATAATATTAAGAAAGGTTTGGTGGATACTGCCACCGAAGTATGCGGTGTAAGTAAGAGAACAAATGAAAGGAAAAGTAATACGTTATGGTGGGATGATGAGGTACGGGTGGAAGTTGAATCAAAGAAGAAAGCATGGTTAGATTTACTAGCAACCAAAGCTGATAATTCTTCTGGTATGAATGATGAGATTGAAAGAAAAAAGGCAGAATTTAGACGTCTAAATAAGAGAGTGAAAGAAGTTGTTGAAAGGAAAAAGAAAGAAAGAACGGATAAGAATGATAGAAGGATATCTGATAATTTCCAGGCTAACATAAAAATGTTCTGGAAACTCGTAAGAACTGCCAGGGGAAATACAAAACAGCCTATAATAAATGCTATAAGAGACGAGAATGGATGTATTCTGAATGATGAAGTTTCGAATTTAAACAGATGGAAGGAATACTTTGAAAGCGTGTTTATGAGTGAAGAGTCGTATGAATTAAATGAACTAGAAATTCCGAAAGAAGTGGAAAGGGGTATGGAGATAAATGTAGATGAAATAATGAAAGCAATGAAAAGCATGAAAGCAGGTAAGGCAGCTGGATATGATAGAGTATCACTCGAGATGCTAAGGGCTGGAGAGGGAGTGGTGGCAGGCCTGCTGTACACCTTGTTTAATTTATGTTGGGAATTAAAACGGGTACCGGATGACTGGTGTAAAGCAGTTATAGTACCAATATATAAAGGAAAAGGGTCACAGCAGGACTGCAAAAACTACCGCGGTATCAGCTTGCTTAGTATTGTGGGTAAACTGTATGCTAAGGTGTTAATTGAAAGAGTTATGAAAGAAACTGATGGAAAAATTTGGGATGTGCAAGCGGGTTTTAGAAAGGGAATGGGGTGTACAGATCAAGTCTTTTCCATGCGCATGATTGCGGAGAAGTTTTTGGCCAAAAACCAGAAAGTTTTTTGTGCGTTCATGGACTTGGAAAAGGCTTATGACAGAGTGGACAGGAATGTGTTATGGCAAACACTGAACTCATATGGGTTGAGCGCTGGTTTGATACAGGCATTAAGGTCTTTTTATAGGGACTCTAGTGCCTGTATCAGGATCAATGGGGTCTACTCGGACTGGTTTGGCATCCAAAAAGGTGTCAGACAGGGCTGTGTGGCTTCCCCTTGGCTGTTCAACCTATTTATGGACCGGTGTTTGCAAACTTTGAAAGATGAAGAATGTGGGTTAAGAATGGGCGAGTTAACCGTCAAATGCCTTTTGTATGCCGATGATCAAGTCATACTTGCGTCATCGGCGGCAGAGTTGCAAATGATGGTTACATTAATGAACTGGGAATTAAAAGAAAGGGGAATGAAAGTGAACGCAAGTAAGACGAAAGTGATGGTTTTTGAAAGAGAAGAAAGCAAAACGGTATGTGAAATAAGAATAGAAGGAGAGTTGATTGAGCAAGTGGATGAGTTTGTGTATTTGGGATGTGTATTTAGCAGGGATGGTAGATATGATAGGGATATAGAACGACGAGTAAATGCAGGGAATAGAATGAATGGGGCACTACACTCTATTATGAAGAACCAGAATTTGTCAAAACAGGCACGTATGGTAATTCATAATGCTGTGTTAGTCCCTACTTTAATGTATGGTAGTGAAAGCTGGGTGTGGCAGAAGAAGCACGAAAGTAGAATAAATGCTGTAGAAATGCGGTCTTTAAGGAATATGCTAGGGTGTAATCTGAATGACAGGGTGAGAAATTGCGTGATAAGAGATAAATGTAGTATGCAAGATGATGTTGTGACCAGGATTAAGAAAGGAATGCTTCGGTGGTTTGGTCACGTAGAAAGAATGAATGAGGAAAGAGTGACAAAGCAAATTTATATGGCAGATGTGAATGGCCAAGTCGGGAAGGGACGCCCTAGGAAAAAGTTTATCGACCAAATTGGCGATATTTTGAAAATGGGCCACGTTAGAAGTACCCTTAACCGACGAGCATGTATGCGTAGATATATGGATGTAAAGGAGGCGAAAGAGGTATGTCAGGATCGGGCCAAATGGAAGTCCGTAGTCTCTGCCTACCCCTCTGGGTGACAGGCGTGAGTGTTTATGTATGTATATGTATAGATACCCAACATGCCCGTTCTGTTCTGCTAACCACTTGGCAACTGATTAAAGTTTGAAATTTAAAAAATTCTAATAAAATCTAATATGATTCAAATAATTTAATAAAAATTCAACTATGCTAATTATAATAACTATAATAATACCTTAATAATGTCAAAATGAATTCATTCATAAATAATAACAAATAATATAATAACCGTATTTCAAATTCAACGTGTGTATGTTTAAATAGTATAATAAATGTTAATATTAAATAATTATTCAACAATAATAATAATCTACTGGGACCGGGCCATCATCACAGACCGGACTATTCTTGCGAATAAGCCTGATATTGTGCTGATGGACCGGGCCACAGTCAAGAATATTTTTGGTCGACATTACCATTCCGTATGACGAGAATCTCCTGAAAGCCGAAACAGAAAAGCTAACAAAATATCTGGACCTGGCTCACGAGGTAACTGACATGTGGGGTGGTCTGCCGGCCTAAATTATTCCTGTAGTCGTCTCTGCGAATGGGCTAATCCCAGTCAGCTTCTCGGGTCATCTGAGGCGGCTGGGACTCCGTGACGGACCGCTCCGGGCTCAAATGCAGAAGGCGGTGCTCCTCGATACCGCCCGCATCGTCCAACGGTTTCTTTCCCTTTCCTCCTAACCCTCGGCCGTTTGGTCTCCACTGCCGAGGGCCTCCATCTGGTTGGACCTTTATATATTTATGAATTTCTTGTAATTATTTTATTTTATTGATATTTAAGTATATTTATCTTTTCTTTTAATTTATAATTATATATTTATAGAACCCAACCAGATGAGAAAACTATATAGATACCCCAAAAATAATAATAAAACAAACTAAATGTTCCTCCTTAATAATATTGCTGTGCCCATTAGAGATACCATACAGCTATGTAATACCTTTTGTAACCTATGGAATGTAATAAAGTTATTGAGTATTGAGTATTGAAGTTGCCCCAAACATTCAAGAAAATAAGGCATTAAACTGGTTATGTCCCAAGAAAATGTTTCATACCTAGAGGCATCTGCTCGCTTCCCTGCAGTTAGAAGACCTTACGCTGATGTAGCTGCATCTTTAGAGACACCCCTCTACACTTTATCTCAACAGTTATCAAGTATTCACCATGCTCTTCCTGCTGCTCAATCTTAAAGAACGACTGCTTACACAAATAACCCAACTAGACCTGTTCCAAATTCTGTAGGCTATGATAAGGTAGCACACAACAATATTGTTCTTTATATGGAAATCCGCTCGTAAGTCTTAACAGACTCAATGACGTTTTAATAACCTTATATTAACCTCCTGTGTGCCCACGTTTTATAACCTTTCCGAGAGCTATAGCAAAACCTATAGCTCAAATCCAGAACCTATCTAACTACTTACGCAGAACCCAAATATAACCTTCATAACCTTAATTTAACGTTAACACAACCTTGCAAAGTAGCTTCTAAGTTCTAAAGAATATATCTATACCCCTAATGATACCCCCAATGATAATCTCCTGGAAATCCTTGTGTCCTCTATCTCTGATATAATTGGCAAATTTGACGACATATACCTACCGTTTAACGTGAGAAATGAACTTGATGTGCTCTTCCAAAAAATCTATTAAATTCAATCGCCTCCATATCCTTCAGTGAATTGTCGGAGCATCAAGAACAAGAAATCTGAACTAATCAATTTGATAAATACTCATAATCCCTCAGTCATTGCTATTGCACATACCTGGCTAAGACCTGGTTGTAGATTCAGAATCCCTGGTTTTTCCTGCATCCGTGACGACCGCAGCGATGGCTGCGGCGGCACTATGATTCTTCTAAATAGAAATCTTTCTCTTCTTCCCTTTAATTACCCTCCCCCTTTGCAAGGGAATACTAATGCAACAGCTGGCCTGTAATGTGTAATGGACGTCACAATTGTGTCAATATATACTTCCAATCCTACCTGTATCCCAGATCATAAGTTAATCCTGTCTAGTGTATCTCCTCCTTTTATTGTAAATTGGTGGCAGAATTATAAATGTTTGTGTTGTCTTTTGTTGTAGATTGGAAGCCTATCACAAAAAAATATAAAAAATAGATTTTATTTACTTTGTTGTCACTTCCATGATTTTTATTTAACTGGCTTTACGGCTCTGGGTTCTAGCCCTTCTGAGCCTAACAATTCTTTCAGAATCTTCATTTTTATATTTTTTCTTGACAATATGCTGATGCGTCACATTGCGAAGCCCTTGAGAGATTTTGCCGACAGCTCAACCCAGCGGACAGTTGATGACGACAGCCACTTAAGTTCATAAGGCGCCCAAGCGATCAAAGTAACTTGACATCAAAGCACTTGTTTCGTCGTTTTTTCTAATAGTTGACACGCGCGGACATTTAATTCACTAAATCGCATCACTTTTACGAATCAAAATCCACTTCAAACTATTATTCAAGCGACAAAACTGGAGTGACAATCCGTCTACGGCTAAGTTCCCGTCAAAACTCCACTTCCATAACTCACTTGACATTGGCAGAATTCTTTTAAGAGAAGCCATAAAGTTAAGAAGAAGAAGAAGAAGTTCGTCTGTTTGTGAATATCGTTGAGAGTAGACGTGCAGTTTGTTGTTTGAAGAACTATAAAAAGTGCATACAAACTTGACTTTTAAAAACGGCAATTTTTCGGTGCATATTCGTGTATTCAAATTACTGTGACAATCTACAAAGTTTGTAACGATCGATCGAACGTGGATAATTGTTTCTTTGTCTAGCATTGTATCTCATGAACCTGAAGGGCGCCCGCACCTCACCTCCGCTAGCAAAAGACAAGTGCATATTTTTGTTCTCACTTGCGTGTTTACGATGCAACGTACACCTCCGCAAAAGATAAAGAGTATGTCAAGCCCAGATCTGCACAGTGAAACCGATTCTACCAATAACTTCGTTACTTGTAGAAAGCTCAAAGAAATGGACGACGTATCCGAACATAGTACGATATTTTCCAAAAATATCTTAAACGAAAAATATATAGAAAGATTAGTGACAAACTCGGTGCGCTCTGTTTTGTCTGCTGAGCTCACCAAAATAACGGATGCGTTAACTAACATCCAATTGGCCGTAGCCGGGATAATTTCTGCTTTTAAAAATTCGTTACTAGAAGTTAACAATAAGCTTATGGATATTGATAACACACTATGTTCCTCCGAGTTATGTCAAGATTCATTTGATGCTCGTATTAAAGGGCTTGAAGAAAAAATGCAACAGGTTTCGGAGTGGAATGCTGGTCTGGAAAATAAGTTATTATCAATGGAACAACAGGCTAGGGGCAATAATCTTGAAATTTCAAATTTACCTGAAAAAAAGGCGAAAATATTTTTACTATAATAACTAATTTGGGGGCTATAGTTGACCAAAAGATTCTTTCGACTGATATCACCGCAATTCATCGAGTTGCTCATGCTGACCACAAAGATTCTCGCCCAAAAATATTATTGTACAATTTTCATCAAGAATTCTTCGTGACAACTTCCTCGCTGCCTGCCGTGTACCTAAAAATTTAAATTCAGAGAAGTTATCGATTTCTGGACCATGGCATACTATATATGTAAATGAGCATTTGACATTAAAAAATAAGATATTATTTCGTGAATGTCGAAATGCAGCTAAAGCTAATGAATACAAGTATGTGTGGGTTAAGCATGGAACTATATTGTTGCGTAAAAATGGTAGCTCGCCAGCTATGGCAATTCGATCTTTGGATAATATCAAAAAGATTAAATAGTTGTGTTATTACATAACAGGTTAGACTTAAAACGAATAGTATTTAACATTGTTCTAGTATGTACTCACTCCCCTTTCTCTATTATACTTTATTTTGTGAGGTAAATTTAATTAAATATCAATTTGTAAATATTATAATTTTGCGGGTAAGCACAAGTACGTCGGGTCTTACGAATGTTGTTTACATGTTATTTAATATACTAAGAAGTTGGCTGTTGATCATAGCGGGCAAAATATTCTTTGTTTATGTTTTTACTCGTAATATTAAGGAAATAATTATTATAACTGTTGATGTCTATTTATTTATAGGGTTACATATAATTCAATATATTATTTCAGTAACAGTAAAATTTCTTACATTTAAAAGTGGATAGCTTGTCTATTTACTACCAAAACTGCCGAGGGCTTCGGACCAAATTACATACCATATATACGAACATTCTTTCTCATGCATATGATGTAATTATTTTAACGGAAACATGGTTACATAGGCATATTTCTGATAACGAATCAATTGATACCAGATATACTGTGTATAGATGCGACAGAAATCGTAATGTGTGTGACCGGAGGGACGGTGGGGGAGTGCTGATAGCGGTACGCCGTACGCTTAGCGCTGTCGAGGTCCGGACTTCTTTCTCTGCGTCCGCACTTTGCCCACTGATAGATTACGTTACACTTGAGATTAGGGGTTCCAAAAAACTATCTATTAAATGCTGTCTATATTGCGCCTAACCAAAAGAGTGATGTATACTTGAGCTATATAGAATATTTGCCTGGTATAGTTAACCAATACCAATTATGTAATAATTTTTATCTAGTAGAAGACTACAATATGCCATCTATAGATTGGAATGATATGGATCTTAATTTTGAAACTAATTATTTTTCCGATATATCAATTTCACGTAATAGTTTAATAAATTTTATATCACTTTATAATTTTACACAAATTAATACATATAAAAATTCAAATAATGTTATTCTAGATCTATTTATTACTAACATAAATGACTATATATTATTTCCAGCCCCTATTCCATTAGTAAGTACTGATAAACATCATCCTCCATTTTATGTAATAGTGCCTTTTGCCGAGAAGATACGAGGCATGCCGATTAAACACACACGTTACTGTTTTGAAAGTGCGGACTACGTATTGATTAATAAAGTAATATTAGATACTGAACGGAAGGCTTTGATGAAAGACGACGTTTCTGCTGAAGCTGCTGTGGACTTATTTTATAACGGAATATATGCAAGTATATAGTAAGGAAAACTGTAAAAAACAGCAATTATCCTAAGTGGTTTGATTCATCATTGATACATATCTTCACAAATAAAAATAATGCTTGGGTTAAATGGAAAAAGTACGGAAATTTATCAGATTATAAAACATTTGCATTGTACAGAAAACGTTTTAAAACTGAATCTAAATTACGTTATGCTCATTATATGGATACTGTCGAGAATTGTGTAAAGCAAAATATTAAATATTTCTGGAAATATGTAACAAATTGCAAAAGCAGCCTAGAAACTCCGTCAGAATTTTTTTTATAAAAACAAATTTGCTAGTAACCCCAAGGAAGTATGTAATTTATTCTCTGATTTTTTCTTTTCGGTATTTGAACCCACTTCAGTCACTGACGGTTTTAATTATGATAACATCAATATACCAAATAATAACAATTCTGATTTCGTTATTACTAACATTTCTATTTTTGAAAAAGATGTAACAGAGTCCCTTTTAAATTTAGACGCGAATAAAGGAGCTGGTATTGACAACATTCCACCTTATTTTCTGAAAGCTACAGCACATACTATTGCAAAACCAATTCATTACCTTTTTAATAAATGCTTAAAAGAAGGGATATGTCCATCTATTTGGAAAACAGCTCGTGTTGTTCCAATTTACAAGGCAGGCTCAAAAAAAGATGTTGAGAACTACAGACCGGTATCGATTTTATCAACACTCGCTAAAACTTTTTTAAGGTTAATACATAATTCGTTATATCCTAGTCTTCACAATATAATAATTCCACAGCAGCACGGTTTTATTAAGAAGCGTTCAACTATATCTAACTTATTAATTTATACAAACTACTTACTTGAGAATCTGGATAGTAACGTCCAGACTAACTGCATATACACAGATTTCCGCAAATCTTTCTATCGCGTAGACCATAAATTACTTCTGGAAAAGCTAGCCTTTAATGTATCCGTGGTAATTTGTGGAGATGGTTTAAGTCGTATGTGACAAATCGTACACAAAAAGTAGTTATAAGAGGTTTGTTAGGAGGTCAGATATTGTGCATATAAGTTCTGGTGTGCCACAAGGATCAATATTAGGGACTCTTCTTTTTGTCCTGTACATTAATGATGTTAATAGTTGTTTCAAGTTTTGTAATTTTATTCTGTACGCAGATGATATAAAAATTTATCGCAAAATTCAATATTATCATGACCACCTTAACTTTCAAAAAGATTTAGATAATTTTACATCTTACTGTAAACACAATAAGTTAGATTTGAGTGTTAATAAATGTAAAGCCATAACGTTTACACGTAAGCGACAGGAAAGTAATTTTAATTATTCTTTATGTGGCGTCCCATTAGAAAAAGTTCATAAAATTAAAGATTAGGAATAATATTAGATAGTAAACTTATCTTTGATACACATGTTGAAAACGTCATTAATAAGGCTCTTAAAATGTATGGTTTCGTGATGCGTATTGGACGTGAATTTAAAAAAACCTCTCACTTATTTGCACCTCTATAAATCTTTAATAAGATCACAACTCGAATATGCGGTAGCTATTTGGTGTCCGTATTATAATAAATATATAGATAAAATAGAATCCATTCAGAAAAAGTTTTTGCGTAGTGTTACAAGTGCAGACGAGTTAAATTACCCTACTATCAACTGCTGGTCGAATATAACTTACTAAAATTAGAATCCAGACATTAACAGATTCAAGGTATGTTACTATATGATATCTGTCATAACAGGTACGATAGTATAGAACTGGTTGAGATGATACAATACAGAGTACCATATAGGCCATTGTGTCGCAGAGTTCGTACTAAATATACATTTTTTACTAATAAATGTCGAACCAACGTAGTTAAAAGATCCCCTATATATATGTTGTTAAATTGTTATAATAATACTTTCAATAATATTGGCTATTTTGCTCACAAGGTGGGTATTTATAAAATAGAATTACTTTTTTTTATTACAATTATTAGAATTTTTTCTTCATTATTGTGTTAGTTGAAAACACAATCATTGTATTAGATGAAAAAATTGTACGCTATTCTCAATCTCAACATTTGTTAATAGTAATTGGTGGTCGACGGTGTTGGTTGCACTATTATATTATATTTGCTGTAGTGAATGTATTTTAGATTAATAAATATTGTGTAAACTGTTTGTTGATCCTAATAAATTAAAAAAAAGAAGACCATGGGTGCTGGAAAACATCCGAAACGTCAGATATTAAACGTAAAATCAAATAAATGAAACGCGATAAAATCCGTTAAAGTAGTTTAATCAAGATGTAGTATTCGCGTAAATGTAAGAAATAATTAAGAAATCGTTATATTAATTACATTAACATGACTACGATCTCAATTTTGTTTAGTACTTTTTTTATTATACCTTTCCAATCGCGGTTTGGCTTTAGTTATTAACTTTTAATTTATATACAAACCATAACTTACATATTTTTTCTATATGTATGTTATGGTGTGTTTTTAAAAATATATTCATAACATACATTAATTCAGCGACTTTATATTAACAAATTTTGAAGTTTCTGTATGAACTAAGTGATAGAACTCCACACTTCTGCCTGTGTGTTCCTTTGGGTAGGTACCGTACCAGGTACCTAGGTATCTAGTACCGGTATAAGTACACAAAGCATCTTAATCCATAGAGGTGACAATGACGTAGACTTATATATATATATATATATATATATATATATATATATATATATATATCCATATCCTATTACACGAATAATCTGCAATCGGTGTCGATCATTTAAGTATTGAGTCTCCAACACGTGCACGTTGCAGGCGTCCTGGTGCATGTTGATTGTGGCCTCGTCCTAATTACTCCATCGCCAATCTAATGTATACCATATCTGTGATGAGCACCCACTGGAGCCCGTGGACACCTGCACCAACTACAAGTTAATAATGCTACAGATGCGTTGTTCCAACCGAAACACAGCAGTTCGCTGCAACAATCAATATAATATTAAATAATACACTTGTTGGATACAAAGCTACTAGCGACTTCTCCATCTAATCGTAATTAAATACAGACTGCAAAAAAAAAACAACACTTCATTTCGCTTTTAATTTCGCTTTTAATTAACCGTAATTTAAATATCATGAAACAGTTAAAACTTGTAAATAGTTTACATATTTTAACGTTTAACTATCAAGTCATAAATCACAATGTTAAACTTTACATCTGCCATTTATTAATATAATAATTATAATTCATAAGCATATTTATATTTGGAATAAATTTGTCGGAAGACATTTACCTCTTAGAGATGTGTTGTCACGCCTGCCCTGAGGACTAAGGTAGAATGCCTCGTATCCAGTAAAGAGGGAAAATATTTGGAAGAACATTTATGGAAGACTTTTATATCGATTTCTCTGTCTTATATAAATAAAAATATTCTGTATTCACAGGTGGTCGTGGGATGCTCGGGCGACTTGTGTCCGCGGGCTATGTCGATGGGCGCGTCGGTGGCGTTTGACCGTCACGCTGCTGACTACGACCGTCTGCTGGAGGAATCCGGCCCGTGAGGATGTTTTTATACACATTTTTAGTGTTAGAAGTGAACATGTTCTGAAACTAGCGCTTCTGTAGCAAACCGGTTCAGTGAAGTTTTAATATTTACTGCTATTTGAATAACCTCTTGGGAAAAATCAGTATTTAGTTATAGGGAACAATTATTGGAAACATTTCCTATTCACGCCGGCTCCTTGTCTTCGGTTGGCGTTCATGAAATACGCTGGTGCACATTAAGGAACTTTTGTATGGAAGCTTCGGAAAACACAAAGTTCAACGTACGTGTTTTAATCTGTTTTTTGATTGATTTTATATTATAAGTTAAATTATATTTATTTATTTATTTTTTATTCTGAACAATACAAACTGTGTTGAATAATTAAAATTCATGCAAAAAGTACAATTGAAAATATTAACTACAAAATTTACAACTATACAAAATTACAATAAAAATATGTGATTACAATAATTGGTATACAATTAAATTATATAAAATGTCAATAACTATAAAATTACAATAAAAATTTTCACCATATCAATAAAATTTAAAGTTTTAAATATCACACAAAAATAATAACTACATTTGTTACAAAAAAAAAATTCCATTATTTCTTAAAATGTTATCAAAAGTTCAAAACACATTGAATTGTATGTAATAGCATTAGCATGTAGAAACTCGTCAACACTATAACAACATTTATCCAGTAGGAACTTTTTTAAAGTATTTTTGAAGCTACTCTTGTATAACATATTTTTTAAATCAATAGGTAATCTATTAAACAGAAGCACTGATTGATAATGAGAAGAGTGTCTAGTCATAACCATACGAGGGATGATTTTATTATGAAAGTCTTTTCTCCTGGTGTTTTCCCTTATGGTTTTTTGGTCTATAGTCTCATAATCGCCAATAACTTTTGAAAATTGTGTAAGTAAGACCAGTATATACAGGCATGGAACAGTCAAGATTCCAAGTCTTTTGAAATGCATGCGACATGATTCTTGCTGTTTTATCCCGACCATGGTTCTGATTGCCCTTTTTTGCAGAACAAAGGCTTTGTGTACATTATATTTAAAGCTCCCTCTCCAGAATAAAATACTGTCTAGTCTTGACTCCACCAATGCGTAATAAATCAGTTTCAGTTGTTTAAGATCCGCTTCATCCCGTAAGCTTCTTAGTACGTAACAAGCTGAGCTTATTTTACTTTCAATCCCGTCTAATTCATATTTCCACTTTAATTTACTGTCTATTCTGACGCCTAAGAATTTAGCCACTTCTACAGATTGTACTGTTTTATCACCTAGTGGGACCTGCAGAGATGTGTTATTACTGACGTTATTGCGGAATAACATCACACTTGTTTCATTAGTGTTGATCGACAAGCCGTTGACAGTAAACTATACTCTAAAGAATTCCAATATTTGGTTTAATTTAATTTCTAGTGCCGCTATTTCGGAGGCTGAGATAACAGCATTAGTGTCATCTGCAAAGAGGACTAGGTTTTTCAAGTCTGTCGTTCTACGTACATAATGGTTTAAATCATTTATGAAAGTAATAAATAATACGGGTCCTAAAATGGAGCCTTGAGGTACACCCAATTTAACATCAATCATTTTGGACTTCGTCACTATTTCAGACATATTATCGTTCACCGTTTTTATTTCTACGAACATTTTTCTGTTACTCAAGTAGGATTGACATAGTTTCAGAGCCTGTCCTCGAACCCCATAATAGTGCAATTTTCCCAAAAGAAGATCATGATTGATGGTATCAAACGCGGAGCTCAGATCGAGAAAGAGTGCAGCTACCTTAAATTTGTTATTTAATTTGTCAATGACATCATTGAGCAGTGTGTCTATTGCGTCCTGTGTTCCGATGTTGTTTTGATAACCAAATTGTCCTCTATCAATAACCTTGTTTAAGACTAAGAAGAAGTAATGAAGATATAGGTCTGTACATCTTGGCATCCGATATCGAGCCCTTCTTGTGAACAGGTACGACTTTGGCAACTTTCAGTTGATCTGGGAAAATGCCCTCCTTTATGCACTTATTAAAGAAAGAACACAATGGTTGAGCGAGAAGATCTATATTATCCTTTATTATAGTAATAGGAATATCATCAAAACCGCAAGATTTCTTGGCCTCCATTTTTTGTGTGATCTTTCGTACTTCTTCTACAGATGTTGGTCTTAGTGTCATAACGTTTTCGACTCGACTTATAATACATTTAAGGTATGTTAGTGCAATCTCAATATCAACTGGAACATTATTGATACTATGATCGAACTGGTGAACAAAGGTATCAGCAATTTGAACTAGTTCGTGAATAATATTTTTGTCTACCTTTAGCATTAGTTGCGTTCGTATTTTTCCCGCTAGGTTTCTATGGCTGTTAATGAGGTTCCATACACTTTTGGATAAATTTTTGGAACGAGCGATCTCATTTTGAACTGCATATTTTTCTCCTTGATCTCAATCAACTTAATTTGCATTTCTCATCTTCGTCTTGCATTAACGATAAAGCAAAACATAATACTTTAGATTCTCTTTCAAAAGCTCCCACTCCGGACACCCCTGCTTTTAATTTTAGCCAATTTATAAGTTGTGATGTTAAGAGAGCCATAATGTCCATCCATTCAAATTCGATTGGTAGTGACTGCATTAGTCGGAAAATGGTCATCCCTCTCATTGATCTCCTTTTACCTATAATCACGTCTATCCTGAATAAATCACTGAATTCTGCTTTTTTCCCTTCAGCTTGGAAAGACGCATTTGTAGTTCCTCTTCCGAAAAAGTCAAATCCCTCTAGTTTTCCGATTATAGACCTATCTCTATTTTGCCTTTCTTTTCCAAAGTTCTAAAACGTCTTGTGCACAATCAATTAAGCAGCTATCTTTTAAAACACAATCTTTTAAATCCCTTGCAATCCGGTTTCCGTCCTGGCCATAGTACGACTACTGCACTTTTACAAATCACTGATGATATTCGGTATGGTATGGAGAAACAAAAGCTTACTATTCTCACGTTGCTTGATTTTAGTAACGCATTTAATACTGTAGATTTTGATATCTTGTTAAGCGTCCTACGCTCTCTCAACTTATCTCCAACTGTAGTTGACTGGTTTCGAAGTTACTTGTTTGGTCGCCGACAGCGAATTCAGGTGCAAGAAGTTTTTTCCACCTGTTACTACAGCTGCTGGTGTACCACAAGGTGGCATGTTGTCTCCTCTTCTTTTTGCAATTTTCATTAACTCTATAAGTCATAATTTGTCCTCTTCTTACCACTTGTATGCTGATGATCTCCAAATATATACTCAGTCCTCTCTTGTAGATCTATCTAAAGCAGTTGACACTATGAACGCTGATCTGACTTGTATTTCGAATTGGAGTAAATGTTATGGTTTAACGATTAATCCTAAGAAAACTCAGGTCATTGTCATCGGTAGTTCTAGATTAATTGGTAAAATTGACTGGTCTTCCCTACCCCCTATTATACTTGACTGCACTCTAATCCCTTACAGTAACAAGGTTAAAAACCTGGGGTTGTATCTTGACTCATGTATGTCTTGGACCTCACAGGTTAATGAGGTCAGTAGAAAAATGTTTGCTGCGAGCTCTTTACGTAGATTACGTTTTTTCTTCCCACAGCAACTAAAGTTACGCTCGCCTAGTCTCTTATTCTGCCTATCCTTGATTATGCTGATATTTGCTATCTTGACATTACCGAGGAGCAGCTTAATAAGCTTGAGCACATTCAAAATTTATGCATTAGATTTATATTTAGGCTTCGCAAATATGATCATATCTCCGAATTTCGCAAACAGCTCAAATGGCTCCCGATCCGCCTTCGCAGGAATACTCACATTCTCTCCGCGTTGTATAGTGTGCTGTTTAATCCTTCTACTCCTCTTTATTTAAAAAACCGTTTCCAGTATCTTTCTCTTACCCATAATCGGTTCCTTCGATCCTCCGTCAATCTTTCTCTCTCTACACCTTTGTACTCTTCTTCCTTTTTCAAGAATTCCTTCACCGTAACCGCTGTGCGATTGTGGAACTCCTTACCTCTCCATATTCGTCGTGCTAAATCTCTTCACTCTTTCAAAATTCTTGTTAAATCGCATTATTTAGAACGCTATTAGATAAATTACTTTACCTTTCTCTAACTCTTTTCATTTAATCTATTATATGATATTTTATATATAACTTTCACTTACTTTTATTTGTATGTATTAATGTGTTTTATTATTATCTATTTGTAACTTTTGTTTGCATCATTCCTCTACGCAAAGGTTGTCTGGAAGAAATCACTTTCAGTGATAAGACCGCCTATTGTACATACTTTAATTAGTTTTAACTATATTGATGTTTCTGTATTGTGGTGTACAAAAAGAATAAATAAATAAATAAATAAAGATATCAAAGTTTTTATCATTAGGGGTGCGATAACAACAGCAAATACAAATATTAGTTTCTAAGTCCTTTACACAACATACTTCAAAGCTGTCCATTTTATATACAGATTTCGCTATAGGCAGATCTATTATATCTCTATCTTTGCTACATAGTATGAGTGTTCCACCCCTTTTTTTATTGACTCTTGTATTATGCGATACTGTTTTGTAATCAGTTAACGCTAATAACTCCACTAATTTTTCATTCAGAAAATGTTCACTGATACATAGATAATGATATTTTACTGTAAGGGAATTTATATATAGTTCTAACTCCAGGTTTTTGTTATTTATACCACACAAATTTTGATAAAATAAAGATTAAGTTCCTTATTATCTACGTTGTTTTTTCGCAATTCTAAATTAATACTATTATTCACGAAAAAAAGAATCACCAGTAGTTATTTCACACTGATCATCATCCGTTTGTGTACTGACAGAGCACTTTTGGTGCTGCTGCTCATCACGATTAGTAGCAGGATGGACCTCACGTGATTTCAACTTAGTCATGCAGGGTAATTTAGTCACAAATTTAATATAATTATCTTTATAAGAAATTCTTAATATTTCTCTCAACAGAAGCCTAGAAATTTTGATTAGGTTTCCTACTTGCCTATAACTAGTATCATTAAAATATAAGCTGAATGGTACATATGACGTATTTTCAAAGTGATTACAAATTGATTCAACTACATAATTTAACTTAAATTCATTAAAGTAGTAGTTTTTTTTTAATTTCACCAACCAAAACATTTGTGTGCTTCAGTTTATGTAATTGGTAATATAAAAACGATTGTAATTTTAATAAATTGCTTTCATTACAGCCGGCTAAGATCACCAAATAGTCCGAATCAGTGAAATCTTTACAAAGCTGATCACAAGAGCTTAATATTTGGTCAATATGTGCGTTAGGTTTTAAGTACGAGGCGACGAAATACTCATTTCCTAAAATTTCTTGCAATTTTTTCCTTAACCCCTGGCCAGATTGATCCGCAATAATTACTACTCGATTCTTTCGTCTCAACATATCGCAGTAGGGTTTACTTCTTCACCGCAGGGAAGGCCACTATCGCTATCTATCATTGGTGTGCAGCAATTTCGGCATCCCTTGGTAGGTGTACCGTTACAGTCCATGATGATTGCTAGTTCATCAAGATGCTCTTTCTTCGTCATAGTGGATTTGAGGGAACTATAGTCGAAGTTCTTAAATGTTATAGTCCCTTTTAGGGGTCGGATAGGGGTGTCTGTTATACTGTTCTCTGATCTGTGTTTCTTGTACTGCGGAGAATAAAATTTTAAAGGTGTACATGTTGTGGATCTTCTTAGTTCTTGTATTCCGACAGATTTTAATAAATATATTTTCCTCTCGTAGTCTAATATTTTTTTGTTCAGTCTTCCATTCTCAAGATTTAAATTTTCTACTTCAGCGTTGGCAATATTTAATTCCGTATTTATCCTTTCTATTGTACATTTCAGGTCGGATAGTTCTAAGCTAATAATAAGAATTATCAAGAAACGATTCATCATTTGATACAGTCGTTTCGGTTCTAATTCTAAGCTTGTTCCTATGTGTAATGTTGTTGTAGTTTTCATCCATTATATAGAAAAAAAAATTATTAAGTAAAATTTTATTAGTAAGCGCCCTCTAGCGCCATGAGAGTAGATAAAGCTAAAAACTTCATATAATTAACAATAGATGGCGCAAAACTTTATAAACTATTTTAAATGGTTGTTCAACGTATTAGTAGTTTGTTTAATTTCATAGGTTATAATTTAGAGAATACAATTATTCAATTATTTTCACCAAATTTTTAGTTTCTTTATATTTTATAAGTTTCCTTAAAGCGAAATTTTAACGTAGATTTGCTTCACTTTAACTATGTAATCATATTTATGGTTATAAAACTCGAAAAGTTCACTTACATATTGTTGCATGAATAAGTCAACTAGCGCCATCTAGTGTCAGGAACGAGAGCGAGGGGAGCATTGAGAAAATGACATCACAAATCGCTCAACTGACAGCGCCTAGTCGAAACTCGAACGCTCGGTGCCTTCCGCGTGTTTACTTGAACATTCTGGATATTTCTTTGCTGATTCAAATATATAGGCGCTGCAAGATGCGATGGGGGCAGTGTTGATTTGGGCGAAACAAGCGAAGCTTCGGAGTGGAATTGAGTGAATTAGTGTGTTTAAATTATTAGTGTTTTAACTTTAATTGTGTAAAGTAAATTAAAGTGTTAATTTAGGTAATTTTATCGGCAATTTTTATTGTCACGAACCTCAAGCTCGTAACAATTGGTGTCAGAAGTGGGATAAAATCATGCCGATTTTACCTAAGGAGGAAACGGAGGGTGTCCGTACCCGAAGTCAACGCCAGCAGGAGACGGACCAACGAAGATTTGGTGGTGCAACGCCGCAGACGTCGGAGGGCCAGCCACCGGCTGCAGGCCCGTCGGTAGCTCCTACATCTGCAGCACCTGACTTAGGTGCTCTGATGGTGATGCTGCAGGAGCAGGCTCGCCGACAGGAGGAGCAGGCCCGTCAGTTGAAAGAGCAGCTGCAAAGCGGACAAGAGGAACAGGCCCGCCGGCAGGAGGAACAGGCCCGCTGGCAGGAGGAACAGGCCCGTCGTTTAGAAGAGCAACTCCAACGCGATAAGGAAGAGCAGATGCTCCTCATGAAGGACCTTCACGCTATCTTCGGAAAAGAGATACGGGAGGTGAAGGATAAGGTTGCTCAACATGACAACCGCCTGTCGGAGGCCGAAACCCGAATCGACCAAGTAAACAATCGGGTTGACAACGTAATGGCTGACGTGAAGAAAACGATGGACGACCTCAAACTTGGGGATGGAACAACAGCTCCCGTAGTAGCTACAACACCTTCGCTACGTGGATTCAAAGTGCCGCCGTTCGACGGTACCTCTTCCTGGTCAGCCTACAAGATCCAGTTCGAGGCTGTTATGAAGGCGAACGGCTGGAATGAAAGTCAGGCCATGACTGCTCTCACACTAGGCCTGCGCGACCAGGCCTTAACAGTTCTGGAAGCTCTCGGTGAGGAAGTGACTTATGAGCAACTCATTGAGGCATTGGAGGCGAGGTATGGCGACGCTCACCTGGAACACGTCTTTCGTGCGCAGCTTAAAGATCGCGTGCAGCGCATCAACGAAAACCTGCAGCAGTGGGCTCTAGAGGTGGAGAAGCTGGTGCGAAAGGCATACCGGTCTGTACCTGCGCTCATTGGAGGGAACCTGGTGCAGACATTCATCGACGGCATCCGTGACCTGGAAGTCAGAGCTGCTGTGAGGCTCGGGCAC
The DNA here is from genome assembly GCA_907164705.1 of Parnassius apollo. Classification (NCBI taxonomy): domain Eukaryota; kingdom Metazoa; phylum Arthropoda; class Insecta; order Lepidoptera; family Papilionidae; genus Parnassius; species Parnassius apollo. The sequence continues at coordinate 324,217 of CAJQZP010000620.1, read as the reverse complement.
CATGAGACGCTTAAGGACGCCTTGGCCCATGCACTGGAGGTAGAAGCCGTGCGACAGGATCATCGTTCCCATCGCGTCAGGGAGGTTGCAGCAGCTACAGTTCGCGACCGCAACAAAGGATACAGCCCTAGGTGCTATGGCTGTGGGGAAAAGGGCCATCTTCGATCCAGCTGCCCTAAGCGAACCCTAGAAAGGGAAGGTGAACGATCCCAGGAGGGTAGTGCGGCCAACAGCACCGCCCAGCAGCAGCAGGGAAACGAGAAAAAGCCAGAACTGCGGGGCGGGTGCTGGCTGATGTTAAAAGAGCCCCAAGGATCTCGATCTCGCAAACCCATGATGGGAACAGTCTAATCATCAAGGGCGAGGTCAACGGAATGCCGTGTAAACTGACCATAGACACTGGAGCCTCTCGTACGGTTGTTAGTTCCCAACTTATAAGTCAGTTCCTTGGGGACTCCGCATACAACCTAGAACGCATTAATTTGGTAACAGCCACCGGTCAGCGTATACCCGTCCGTGGAGAGAAGGAGATGGAGTTGAAGCTAGGCAACGTGATCTACCTGCATAATGTCATCGTGGCTGATATAATGGACGACTGCATCCTAGGCTTAGACTTTATGAGAAATAATTGTTGCGAGATCGACGTTAAGCAAGGTGTTTTGAAATGTGGACAGGAGGAACTTTTTATGGAAGGTGCGTTACCAGGGAACGTGTACAGCATCAAGAAGATTGTTCTTCCGCCGAGATCGGAAACGATTGTTCCGGTTAGTCTTCCTCGAAACGCTGGGCAAGCTCACCGTTGTGTACTTGTGGAAAGGGTAAACAATGACCTTCCATGGAAAGTAGCTCGAACCTTGGTCAGGACCACTGACATCTCAGGAGTACGTGTGCTGAACCTTTGCGACCGGAAACAGATTATAGAAAAAGGCACACTGGTTGGTACTTGTGAGGAAGTGGATTGGTTACGTCAGTGCCAATATATATCGAGTGGGACCCCCAGCAAAGATTCAGAAATGAGAGTGACCACACTTTTGGAAGACTGTCGCAGTGTTCTCTCCCCGAACGAATTGGTCAAGGCGAAGAAGTTGTTACTCAAGTTCGCTGATGTATTCTCGTCAAACGATGCTGACATAGGAAAGACTGGCTTAGTTCAACACAAAATAAACACAGGAGATGAATTGCCTATCCGTCAGCGGCCAAGACGATTGCCGGTAGCACGTGAAAAGGAAGTGGAAACCATGATTGAGGGAATGGTGAGGGATGGTGTTATTGAACCTTCATCTAGTCCATGGTGTTCACCCGTGGTACTGGTAAAGAAGAAGGATGGCAGCATGCGGTTCTGTGTTGATTACCGCCGTCTGAACGACGTTACAAAGAAGGACAGCTATCCCTTGCCAAGAATTGATGACACGATGGACATGATTACAGGAGTAAAATGGTTTAGCACGCTGGATCTAAAAAGTGGCTACTGGCAAGTTGAAATTGACCCTAAGGACAAGGAGAAAACTGCGTTCTCGACGGGAAAGGGTCTGTGGCAATTCAAAGTAATGCCGTTTGGGTTGTGCAATGCTCCAGCAACGTTTGAAAGGCTGATGGAACTTGTACTTACCGGGCTAATTGGCGATGCCTGTCTGGTCTACTTGGATGACATCATCATCGTGGGCCGTACGTTTGAGGAACACCTTCAAAACCTGGAACGCGTGCTCATGAAGATTAAGAGTGCCAACCTTAAGTTGAGTCCGAAGAAATGTTCACTATTCAAACGGCAAGTCAACTTTTTGGGGTATGTAGTGTCGGAAGAAGGTATCCGCACGGATCCAGAGAAAATCGCAGCTGTAAAGGATTGGCCGGTTCCAAAAGACAAGACGCAGGTTAGAGCATTTTTGGGTTTGTGCTCCTATTACCGACGTTTTGTGAAGAACTTTGCAGATATAGCCAAACCTCTGCATAAGCTAACCGAGGAGAAGCGACATTTCTGCTGGGATGAAAGTTGTAACATCGCATTCCAGGAGCTCAAGGACCGTCTGTGCAAAACACCTATTTTGGGATACCCTGATGCAAGCAAAGAATTTATAGTTGACACAGACGCAAGTGATATAGGACTTGGCGGTGTGTTGTCTCAACGTAATGGTGACCAAGAGGTCGTGATAGCGTACTTCAGCAAGTCGTTGTCAAAACCGGAAAGGAACTACTGTGTCACAAGACGCGAATTGCTAGCTGTGGTAAAGTCGTTGCAACATTTTAGCAAATATCTTCTGGGACGAAAATTTCACTTACGAACTGACCATGCTGCACTAAAATGGCTATTGCAGTTTAAAAACCCAGAAGGACAAGTTGCGAGGTGGATTGAACTACTGCAGGAATACGACTTTGAGATCGAACATCGCAGCGGGATATCTCATGGCAACGCAGATGCATTGTCAAGAAGACCTTGTCCTGAAGATTGCAAACATTGTACTAGGCAAGAGAGTAAGGAAGTGGTATCCGTGAGGATGCTCAGGGCAGACCACCTCAGCAACGAGTGGAAGGACAGCTTACTACATGCACAGCAGGAAGATCCGGACATCAAGCCGATTCTGGAATGGATAAAGGGCAGTGCTCCCAAGCCCAAGTGGAGTGACGTCTCAGCGATGAGTTCGACCACTAAAAGCTATTGGGCCCAGTGGGACAGCTTGCTGCTTCAGGATGGAGTTCTGTGTCGTAAATGGGAAAACGTTCGGGGAGACAGCTGTCATTTGCAAATGGTTGTCCCTAAAGTTAAAGTACCGGATGTTCTACAGCTGTACCATAATGATTGTTCAGGAGGCCATCTGGGAGTTAAACGAACTCTACTGAAGATCCGAGAACGGTTTTACTGGGTCCACTGTCGAAACGATGTCGAGGACTGGTGTCGCAAATGTACAAGTTGTGCGGCTGTAAAGGGACCTCAGACTCGTAGTAGAGGTGCATTGAAGTTGTACAATGTTGGTGCACCATGGGAGAGAATAGCCATTGACGTGGCGGGGCCGTTTCCGGAGAGTGAAAGCGGTAACAAGTATTTCATGGTTGTGATGGATTACTTCACTAAGTGGCCAGAAGTCTTCGCCATTCTAAATCAAGAAGCTTCAACAGTTGCAGATAAACTAGTTCATGAAGTCTTCTGTCGTTTTGGAGTACCTTTAGAGATTCACAGCGATCAAGGAAGGAATTTTGAGTCTCAAATATTCCAGGAAACTTGCCGAGTTATGGGTACTCATAAAACAAGAACGACTTCTTATCACCCGCAATCTGATGGAATGGTGGAACGATTTAATCAGACATTGGAGAGGTACCTAGCAAAAGTTGTAGACAATCGGCAACGAGATTGGGACAAGCACATACAACCGTTTTTGTTGTCATATCGAAGTTCTGTTCACGAAAGTACAGCAGTGACACCAGCTTTCGCAAACTTTGGAAGAGAATTACGGCTGCCTGCAGACCTGATCACTGGGATACCACGCGATGCTCCACGCAGTATAACCGATTATGCAAATGTCTTGCGGAAAAAAATGAATGACGTTTATGAGCACGTCAGACAATCGGGCCAGCAAATGTCTGAAAAGATGAAAACCCGGTATGACCGCAAAATGAACAACAAAGGGTTCGACGAAGGTTCACTTGTGTGGTTGCACAATCCAGTCCGCAGCAAAGGGAAATCTCCTAAGCTTCAAGCTAAATGGGACGGCCCGTACCGGATTGTAACCAGGATCAACGATGTGACCTACCGGATACAGAAAGGCGCAAGAGGGACTCCTAAGATCGTCCATGTGGATCGCTTGGCGCGTTATTATGGGACCGATAATGCTCGGGAGAGCATGTCTTAGGAGGGGGCAGTGTTGCATGAATAAGTCAACTAGCGCCATCTAGTGTCAGGAACGAGAGCGAGGGGAGCATTGAGAAAATGACATCACAAATCGCTCAACTGACAGCGCCTAGTCGAAACTCGAACGCTCGGTGCCTTCCGCGTGTTTACTTGAACATTCTGGATATTTCTTTGCTGATTCAAATATATAGGCGCTGCAAGATGCGATGGGGGCAGTGTTGATTTGGGCGAAACAAGCGAAGCTTCGGAGTGGAATTAAGTGAATTAGTGTGTTTAAATTATTAGTGTTTTAACTTTAATTGTGTAAAGTAAATTAAAGTGTTAATTTAGGTAATTTTATCGGCAATTTTTATTGTCACGAACCTCAAGCTCGTAACAATATTTAAGTCTGAATTAACGGTTTTCTTTTTCACACTAATGTTACACTATTACTTGTCCAACTTAAACACTTTTATTCACTTAATAACACAAATTTTAACCTCTTTTAACAAGAATAACAAATTTTAAATTCAATTTAAATACGGAGCTGACGTGTTTACACGGCATGCAGCGCCCTCTCCAAACTCTATTCAAACCTGTATTTAAAAACAGACGTTTTACTTTTATCCGATGTATTTGAAAACTTTAGAAAATTATGTATTAATACTTATGATTTAGACCCTGCCCATTATTACACAGCACCCGGTTTAAGTTGGGATGCAATGTTAAAATATACAAAAATAGAATTAGAACTTTTAACAGATTATGAGAAAATTGCATTTATTAGATCAGGTATCAGGGGTGGTGTATTTTTATTTAAAAGATTTATGTCGTGCTTTACTATCATAATATGTTAGTGATCGCAATTTCTGAAAGACTTGATCGAGAAAGAATGTACACAAAAAGTTTCTTTTGTCAAGACGATGAGTAATATCATGGTTGGATGGTTCATGAGGTGTTCGCTACCAAGTTTTTTCTAATTTTTATTGTGTTGTTTAATTATGTAGCAAACATGATTGTAAATTGTATTTTTTTTTCAAGTCCTTCTGAGTTTTTTGCTGGTTCTTCCCAGGACAGAAGTTTTTTACCGAACCAGTGGAAATTAAACAAAAGAATGACTTAATAAGTATTATTTATAATTTATATTGAAAAAAAAATCCACAAAAACTTCTTACCATCTTAATATTTTTTGTATTTGAATCGTACGAATAATATCTGCCTTCTCGAAACGGGTGGTTAATTACTCTCTGATGCTGCGGCTACACTAAGGATCAACGTTAATGCCCATAAACGCAACAATTATTGCCTTAAATTTAACGCGATAAAATGAGTGGCTACACTTGAACGGTCAACGTCGTTTCCCATTGAACGGCATTAAATTTGCCGTTGAACGGCGTTAAATTTGCCGTTGAACAGCGTTAAATTTGCCGTTGTTAAATGTTTCGATCGGGGAAGCACCACGCTCTCACAGAATACCAGCGTAAAATAGTAGCTTAATGCTGCTGTGTTTCGTATGGCGAGTGTAGAGAACCGGAGACCCTTTTTACTGGAAACGAGGCATTCCATCTTGGTCCTCACGGGTGACAACGCATCTGCATTTTGATTCGTAATCGAGGATGGATGTAGATGTTTATGGGCCGTAGCAACCACTTACCATCAGGTGGACTGTGCGCTCGTCTGTCAGCCCATGCTATAAAAAAAATAAACAAAGAAAAAGAAGATGGTGGATGCTACAAATGCACAGGAAACGTACACTGTAAACCTATTTATATTTTATTTTGTTTTCTCGCACCCATATTGCACTAGAAAGACGTTCAATGGTTTAAGCTAAATAATAAGACAAACGTAAATATATTTTAATGAAATGATAACTAATAAGCCAATCATAAATACTGATCAAGTGTAGATACACGTACCCAGAGTTTCGTACCACTGTAGACTATGAATTTAGACCTGCAAAAATTGTTTTTTTTTTTCTCCTGTTTATTTTTCTTAGTTTCATACCGTAAATTAAAGTACTTTTGAAGTAATTTTTTTAATTCAATCTCGAAAAACTTTTTCATTACTCCACTCCATCGCAGCCATACGTGCAACCCCGTGGCACTCACCGTGCACAATGAGACAAACGTAGTGTGGCCGCTTCAACGCGATAATTCGCGCGTTAATCCTTTGATGTGATGACCGCCACTCGAGTTATCGGCAAACGGGAAACGGCATTGTTAATGCCGTTGTCAAATTATCGCCATAATTCGTGGCCACACCTACATTCAACGTCCATCAACGCGATAATTAACGGCATTTCTACTTAGTGTGGTCGGGCCATTATACAACGCAATATTCAGCTGTTGCCGTTGGAGGATGTCCCTAGCGCAGTCATCAATGTTATTTAATGTTATATACATATTTCTATGTATTTTATATTAATTATTTTATTGTTTGGGTTCCATAGAATGCGTGGTTGAGTTATTGATAAGTTTAACTTGTACATTGTAAAAGGTCTGGTGTGAAATTTATTGCGTCACCTGATAAGGAGCAGGAAAAGCACACACAAAAGTATTTGAATTAATTAGACGGTGAAATCCCTGTCACTACTAATTCTAACACTATCACTCCCAACACTAATAACCTATTTTATTAACATTATTTTCTTTAATTTGTTACATATCCCTTACCCAGATCCCCCGCCAAGTCGAGCAAAAAAGCGGCATGGCCGTACTATACTTTTACGAAGCAATTCAGGCCATTTTCGACCCCCTATAACTTCGCAGTGGATAAATTTAGAAGCCTGAATTTTCAGTAACCAAGTAGAAATTGTATAAACATGGTGTATTTTTAGTCAATCTATATATTTAAAACATAAAAGATTTTTAACATTGATATGGTCACTATAAAATGTTGGTAGGTTTGCTAATTACGTAATAACTTAAAAGAGAAGGACCCTTAATTATGGACTGAATAAATTAACCGACTTGGTATTACATGGATCTCACAACTTTTTACGGTAGAAGAACTGAGTTGCGAGACTTGATTTTTTTTACGAGTTATGTTTTTGATGGCATCACTTTTTAACCCTTCTACTTTTGTAAATATCCGTAGCTTGTTTTATCAACTTCTTATCTAATACATATGAAATATAACTAATATTTCAGATCAGATATTAATCTCTACACCTTTCTAACAAGTTAACTTACCCCGCTGTGAATGTTGTCAAGTATCAATCATAAGTGGCAGAAAAACAGGTCAATGCCCTCACTGAGGGAGAGTGGGAGGTGGTGCCATTCGAACTAGAAGAAAAACATCATTTTAGTTTTTAAGCGGATCTTAGGTAATTAAATTCAACGCGTACAATGCACTTCCGTAAAGTGTTACTGTGAGGGTGCGCGATGTGCCAAACACTTCTATGTACTCTGCTAGAGCGGTACTTAAGAAATGGGACTGTGTCACAGCTGTTGATCGCGCGGGCGCGGCCGGGCGGATTGCTGGCACCTGGCACTGAAAGTAACACGAAATAAAGTTACATATTTATCTGAAACAAAGTTCAAATCACGTTGACAAAGTACGCACATAAATAACGTCATTAAAAAAATTAGTGTTCGATTATCGAAAACAACGTTCACGGCTTACAAAACAAAGAACGAGTCTTTTAGCTCGCTTGCATTGGACTACAGGAGTTAGGGAAAGTTGAGCGTAACTTAGTGTGCAATATATAAAGGGCACAGAGCCCGTTTAGTACTATACATAGAAGTCTTTCGGCCTTATTCCAAAATACGAACTGAATATAGTACTAGGTTTATAGTACTGGGTTAAAAATAACATAACATAACATAAACACTCACGCCTGTCACCCAGAGGGGTAGGCAGAGATTACGGACTTACATTTGGCACGATCCTGACATACCTCTTTCGCCTCCTTTACATCCATATATCTACGCATACATGCTCGTCGGTTAAGGGTACTTCTAACGTGGCCCATTTTCAAAATATCGCCAATTTGGTCGACAAACTTTTTTCTAGGGCGTCCCTTCCCGACTCGGCCGTTCACATCTGCCATATAAATTTGCTTTGTCACTCTTTCATCATTCATTCTTTCTACGTGACCAAACCACCGAAGCATTCCTTTCTTAATCCTGGTCACAACATCATCTTGCATACCACATTTATCTCTTATCACGCAATTTCTCACCCTGTCATTCAGATTCAACCCTAGCATATTTCTTAAAGAACGCATTTCTACAGCATTTATTCTACTTTCGTGCTTCTTCTGCCACACCCAGCTTTCACTACCATACATTAACGTAGGGACTAACACAGCATTATGAATTACCATACGTGCCTGTTTTGACACATTCTGGTTCTTCATAATAGAGTGTAGTGCCCCATTCACTCTATTCCCTGCATTTACTCGTCGTTCTATATCCCTATCATATCTGCTAAATACACATCCCAAATACACAAACTCATCCACTTGCTCAATTAACTCTCCTTCTATTCTTATTTCACATACCGTTTTGCTTTCTTCTCTTTCAAAAACCATCACTTTCGTCTTACTTGCGTTCACTTTCATTCCCCTTTCTTTTAATTCCCAGTTCATTAATGTAACCATCATTTGCAACTCAGCCGCTGATGACGCAAATATGACTTGATCATCGGCATACAAAAGGCATTTGACGGTTAACTCGCCCATTCTTAAACCACATTCTTCATCTTTCAAAGTTTGCAAACACCGGTCCATAAATAGGTTGAACAGCCAAGGGGAAGCTACACAGCCCTGTCTGACACCTTTTTGGATGCCAAACCAGTCCGAGTAGACCCCATTGATCCTGACACAAGCACTAGAGTCCCTATAAAGAGACCCTAATGCCTGTATCAAACCAGCGCTCAACCCATATGAGTTCAGTGTTTGCCATAACACATTCCTGTCCACTCTGTCATAAGCCTTTTCCAAGTCCATGAACGCACAAAAAACTTTCTGGTTTTTGGCCAAAAACTTCTCCGCAATCATGCGCATGGAAAAGACTTGATCTGTGCACCCCATTCCCTTTCTAAAACCCGCTTGCACATCCCAAATTTTTCCATCAGTTTCTTTCATAACTCTTTCAATTAACACCTTAGCATACAGTTTACCCACAATACTAAGCAAGCTGATACCGCGGTAGTTTTTGCAGTCCTGCTGTGACCCTTTTCCTTTATATATTGGTACTATAACTGCTTTACACCAGTCATCCGGTACCCGTTTTAATTCCCAACATAAATTAAACAAGGTGTACAGCAGGCCTGCCACCACTCCCTCTCCAGCCCTTAGCATCTCCAGTGATACTCTATCATATCCAGCTGCCTTACCTGCTTTCATGCTTTTCATTGCTTTCATTATTTCATCTACACTTATTTCCATACCCCTTTCCACTTCTTTCGGAATTTCTAGTTCATTTAATTCATACGACTCTTCACTCATAAACACGCTTTCAAAGTATTCCTTCCATCTGTTTAAATTCGAAACTTCATCATTCAGAATACATCCATTCTCGTCTCTTATAGCATTTATTATAGGCTGTTTTGTATTTCCCCTGGCAGTTCTTACGAGTTTCCAGAACATTTTTATGTTAGCCTGGAAATTATCAGATATCCTTCTATCATTCTTATCCATTCTGTCTTTCTTTTTCCTTTCAACAACTTCTTTTACTCTCTTATTTAGACGCCTAAATTCTGCCTTTTTTCTTTCAATCTCATCATTCATACCAGAAGAATTACCAGCTTTGGTTGCTAGTACATCTAACCATGCTTTCTTCTTTGATTCAACTTCCACCCGTACCTCATCATCCCACCACACCGTATTACTTTTCCTTTCATTTGTTCTTTTACTTACACCACATACTTCGGTGGCGGTATCCACTAAACCTTTCTTAATATTATCCCACACAGTCTTCAAGTCTAAATCATTCATACACAACTCATTCAAACATCTAATATTTTCTCTCAGTCTACATTTATACTTCTCTTTCACATCTTCATCTTGTAACTTCTCTATTCTTATACGCTGTAACGCAGTGGTAGACACAGATGTCCGATGCCGCCAACGCTTGAAAAGACCATTAATTCGACATAAGACCAAGTAATGATCCGTCCCTACGTTGGACCCCCGGTAAACCCTTGTATCTACGACTGCGCTCCTCATTCTTTCATCCACAATTACGAAATCTATCATGCTTCTATCATCACCTCTTTCCCATGTATACATGTGAATCTTCTTATGACGAAAAAAAGTATTCGTCACAAAAAGATTCTTTTCCGCACATACGGTGAGGAGGTCTTCACCATTCTCATTTATACTTTCATCACCAAACGTTCCCAATATCCTTTCATAACCAGACCTCTTCACCCCAACCCTTCCATTAAAGTCTCCTAACATAATAATATTTTCATTTTCCTTACATTTTGTCAACACCATCCTTACCATGTCCCAAAACTGCTCTCGAATGTAAGCGGGCTTAGACATGTCTGGGGCGTACACCCCTAGCAGGAACAGCTTCTTTAAGCCCACTTTCATTCGTATCCATAGCAGTCTCGGGCTTACACATTCATACTCTTTCACACATTGACCCATTCTTTCTGAAAGGATGAAACCGACTCCCTGGCACGCCCGTTCGGTCTCGCCTACACCAGACCAATACGCGGTATACGTGCCATGTGCAGTGGCATCCTTTCCCTTTCGTTTCGTCTCATTCACACATAACACATCTATTCCTCTGTCATTCATCATTTCGCATACTTCATCCATCTTATCATTCATTCCTCCACATACATTCAGCGTAGCCAGACGGGTTTCCGCAATCCACTTTTCGCCCCTCCGGGAGACAGAACGTGACGGGTGGCGAACCTCGTCGCCGGTTTTTCTCCCGGAGATTCTTCGCACCCCTGCCCCATTTAAGGGGCGCCGGGAACTCGGGGCCATTTCTTTTATTTCCTGACTCATGGTGCGAACAAGGGGTGGTGGTAGATTTTACGCCGCTACCATACGGCGAGGAGCCGAGTCTATTTTTTCGGCTTTGTCGCTCGTTTAGCACCACCCGGGGGACACGTGTAGGGTGGGCCTAAGGTTAGATGGTCGGAGCCTACGGACGCAAGTGACTCATCCCCCGGTTTAAAATAGGATCTAAATAAAACGTTAATACAAAACGAAAATTATCTCTAGTTCGGGGTTTATCTGTAGCACTAAAATTAAACTTCCCAGACCCCTAGTTTAACTATGATAACTTACATCAATTTCGGCACTAATTTTATTGAGGTTAGACTGCCTCGTTGGTATAGTGCAGTGACTCCCAAAGTGGTCTATATCGACCCCTAGGGGTCTATGACAACCTGCAAGGGGTCTACGTCAGCGAAAAATAATTTGGGGGTCCATGAAATGAAAATGGGGGTCCACGATAGTGGATTTCAACACATACACTGATAGTACCTATTTACTTACATCATACTATCTTATAATATCAAAACATATACATTATTTATAAAAGTACCTATGAAGTAAAAAAAAATTATTATATATGTTTATAAAATTGTGTAAGTTGTAGGATGTTGGTATTCGCTTTGTGGTCGCAATACATTTTGAACTTGTAAAAACCTGAGAGTCGAAGTCTCAGAGCTTCGCTACCTTGCACTGACTTGTTCAATTCGTCACTCTATAAATACGAATGTGGGACAAATACGTTTATTCGTTTCCTGAATCTTGAAAAGGAAAGTACTAAGAAAATATTTTAAAAAATATAAAGAGATAGTATATCACACAAATTATAGTGAGTCAGTGTTATTTTGTTTGAGAGTCCTGGAGAAAAGTAAGTACATGATTTTTTATTAAATTTTAGTTTTGTACTCGTAGTTAGCAAAGATAGATAAATTACGCCAATCATGACTTTAGTTATTAGTAGTTTAATATTCAATCATGCAAAATTACACGAGTACTCCTCAATAGTTTCTTTCTGAAAGTTTTAGCAATCGGTATTATAATTACAGTGCAATCTCAGTAATTCGAGCTAATTGTTGCAAGAAGATGTTCGAATTAACGAATGTTTTATGAAAAATCAAAAAATATTTTTAATATACAGCTGCTGGATTTTCTGTCTTATTTAAATAATTTAATTTTGCCCACAGATGACTGATGCCATGTCCGAATCTAAAAATAAATGTAGACAGTACAGTGTTGATTATTTGAAATTTGGCTTCATTCCATCATTGCCGGACAAACAATCGCCTATGTGCCTTTTATGCAACAAAGTTTTGGGCAATGACGCTATGAAACCATCTAAACGGCAAGATCATCTGAGAAGATGCCACCCTGATAAAACAGAGAAAGATTTGAAATACTTTCAAACACTCAAAGATAAACTTCAGAAGAGACCTACACTGGACAGAATGTTCGCTTCGACGTCACAAATAAATGATGATGGTTTGCGGGCGTCTTACAATATCTCGTTACTTATAGCAAAATCCGGAAAACCGCATACTATCGGAGAGAAGTTAATTTTGCCAGCCGTTGAAGAGGTTTTAAAAACTGTTTTACACAAACCTGCATCTGATATCATTAAAAGAATTCCCTTAAGCAACAATACTGTTGAAAGACGTATTGATGAAATGAGTTCTGATATTGAAAGCTTTCTTATGTAATTATTTGCAAACGACCCATTTCTCTATACAACTGGACGAGTCAACTTTACCTGATAATGCAGCATTATTATTGGCATATGTTCGTTTTATTATGAATCAAGAAATCTACGAAGAACTGCTCTTCGCAAGAACTTTGATAACCGACACTAAAGGTGAATCAATATTTCATGTTTTGAAGGATTATTTCATTGAAAAAGCAATTCCTTTATCAAATATAATATCAGTAGCTACAGATGGAGCACCTGCCACGGTTGGACGTTATCGTGGATTTATAAGCTATTTAAAACAAAATGTGTCAGGGGTGTTAGCAATACATTGCCTCATCCATCGACAACATTTAGTTGCTAAAAATTTGAGTGTTAGATTGCATGAATCACTTCATTTAGTCATTAATGCAGTAAACCTAATCCGAAGCAACGCGTTGAATATGCGGTTATTTGCGCAGTTGTGTGAAGAAAATGACGAACACTTTCATCAAATACTCCTTCACACTGAAGTACGCTGGCTGTTGAAAGGCTTATGTTTGACAAGATTTTTTGCACTTTTTGAGACTATTTCAGAATTTCTGGATACTAAAGATAAAATTTTAAAAGAAAATTTAACGAAGAGGAAAACAGACATTGCCTATTTAACAGATTTGTTTACAAAATTTAATATGGTTAATTTGCAATTACAAGGCGACAGTTTAAAGGGGGACGCCCATTTTCGGCCATGGAACGCCCAACAATGTGAATTTGTTAAAAAATTATATCTTTATTTATGGTTATTAATCGCGGTATTCATTTATCCTCAAACAATGGGAATATTTTTGCACAAATTAAAAGTACCGGAAACATAATAATAAAAATTAGGTAAATCATTATGTCATTAGTTTGTGAATAAAAAAAAGTGTTGCCAATCACAAAACACATTTAAAAAATCGATTCTCTTTTGCGATCGATTATTTACGGTGTCATCATTACAGTGCTAATATAATTTTTAAATAATTATGATGTTACGATAATTAAACAAGCGAATTACTAGCTGATTTCTAATGAATTCTTTAGAGAGTAACAAATGCTACGGCACAATTTAACTGTTAATCTTAACCGATCTTCTTTGAAAACAGATAAGAACTGTTATTCTTATCTGTTTTTAAAGAAGATCGGTTAAGTTATTCTTATCTGTTTATAACAACACATTTAAAATAGAATCATGTTATGATAACGAAACAAGTTAGTTTCCAGTTGATTTACCATGAATCCTTTAACCTTTTGAGCGGCAAAGTCGCCTATACTTGACCAACACCTGCGGGCCCTGAGCGCCAACGACGTCTATAGTTGACAAAAAACCCGGCTCCGAAAAATATGAAATATAGATATTGGAAAATTATTACAGGTATTTTAATTCTACACTCCTCAAAATAGGAATAACCCAGCAACATGTGAGTATAAAAAACAAGTCTTCTAGAGCCACAAGTACTAAGAAACATTGAACTAATAAAAATGGATTTTTATCTAAGCAAATACTATGTCCAGCACGCCAAAGTCGTCTATGGTTGACCGCTAGTGTCAAACGCGGGAGGCATAGATTTCTTGAAAACTATCCAAAATTCAGCTCAATGGTGTTTTTTTTTTCTATTATTATTGTTATTTGAATAAAATTAAAGGTTATAAACATAAAACTATAATTAGCTACATGAATAAAAAAATGTTATCAGATTATCTTCGCATAATAAATCTAATATCTCAACTCTAGCGCATCTTTAGCGCGTCATCGAAAATCAGTTCACTGGGCACCGTGATCAAGGATAGACGACACCCTGATGACGTCATAAGTGATTACCGAGAAAAGTAGAGCAATGCAACATGAACGATTCCTCAGAACTCATTCGGATTTTGGAAAGCGTCGATGATGATGAATTTTGATTTTTGATTGATGAATTGAATTTTTGATTGATTGGTGAACAAATATGTTTATTTATTCCATGACTAAGATTTTAGTATTATAAGGCTGATTTACCTAGTGCGAATAATTATATACAATTGTTGATTAATGAATAATTATGTACCTTTTTTTAATAATAATACAAAATTACAATTAATGTTTTTTTTTACTTAAGGTGTGAAGAGCAATTTTTCATTTTGTGTTGTGCCATTTTCTTTCTCAGTCTCAAAATCATCTAGCAGCATCAGCATCATATCAAATCCCCATTGTCATAAGAGTGTAAGACTTTTCTTCTGTGCGTCACTTGGCCTACGCCTTCCCCGACACATAAAATATTATGAATCGATGTCTGTATATTTCGGTTAGATCGATTTTGAAATCGATACACAACATTCTAAGAATGTTTCAAAAGGGAAGGTCAGCTACGCCGCTGTCGTCCAGTAGCGACAGTGTCGTCATTAGGATGGAGAGTAGTGCTAATGTTTACTACTATTTTATTGTTATTGTTTGTTTTTTATTTATGTTTATATGTACAAAGTACATATATAAATAGAGTGGAAGACGGCACAAGATTAAATAAAACATACAGTTTATTAAGAGTCATTTATAGCATAAAAAACCAACAAAAACAAGTTATTTCACGTTATCGATATATCAACTCTTGGCAACACTATTTTGTTTTGGCGCTTTGGCGTACAGGACACGGTAATGCGTTTTTGGCGTGGCGCTCAAAAGGTTAAAGCTTAACAAAACGCAACTGCACAATTTTTATCAATTTCAAGACAAAAACAACCGTTGTTATCGGCTTGGTTGAAAACGTTAACAACCGCCTTCACATCTGTAGTTATGATAATTAAATAAGCGATTTAATAGCTGATTTACAATGAATTCTATGTAGTATAACATAACGCTACTGCACAATATAACTGTTATTCTTATCTTTTCTTAACAATACATTTAAAATGAAATCATGTTACGATAATTAAACAAGTGAATTTCTAGCTGATATACCATGAATTTTTTAGAGCTTCATAAAACACTACTGCACAATTAACTGTTCTTAAAAATACACTTAAAATAGAATTTAAATAAAAAAGGAAGATACATTTTAAAAAGCGAGCAGAAGTTAAAACACCTCCAAGATTATTCTCTTTTTATGAAATTATTAATCGAATAATAATCGAATCGCTATGGATATTATGATGTTATGATAATTAAACAAGCGAATTACTAGCTGATTTACTATGAATTCTTTAGAGTACAATAAAATGCTACTGCACAATTTAACTGTTATTGTTATCTGTTTTAACAATACATTTAAAATGGAATCATGTTATGATAATTAAACAAGTGAATTTTTAGCTGATTTACCATGAACTGTTTAGAGCATAACAATACGCTACTCCACATTTTAACTGTTCTTAAAAATACGTTTAAAACATAATTTAAAAAAATAAAAGAAAATATATTTTAAAAAGCGTGTAGCACTGAAAGCGAAACTACAATATTATTATTTTTTCATTAAATTACTAATCGAATACAAATCGATATCGTTTCGTTGTATTTATGTTAGTTATGTGGCAACATCAAATCTGACAGCTATAGGAAATATGTCATGCGAAATGAAATCACAATTCAACAAGTAAAAAAGGTACTAGTGAATTCACAACTAAATAGTTGCCATTGTGTTATTTTGTTTGTTATTTTTCAAATAAATTCTCAAGAACTCATATGGAGTGAGATTGTCGATCACATTATAGTGTGACAACAGTTAAAAGTAAGTGTTCAACAGTTTTTAATTTATTAATTCTAGTGCTGATATTTGATAGTGATGAATGTATGAAATGATGAAGTTGTTTTATTTTTTAACATATGCACAAGCTATACCTGACAAACAAAATAGCTTATTTGTAACACGGCGATAAGATTAGTTAGCTAACACCAGATAGTTACGAAATGGACAATTTTTATCAAATACCAAGAAATAAGACAGTCGATTTTTAATTGTTTTTGGACTACTGGTAGGCAGTCAGTCCTTAATTATTAAATAATATAGGGCATTAAGTTTTAGGTAACATTTACCTGTATTTGAGTTTAAAGTAAACAAATCTATTTTATTTTGTTCACTTTGTATTATTTTTTTTATTTAATATTATTTCAGTTGCCATCGTCATCGCGTGAGTGTCATGATTGCGAAGGATTGATAAAGCAGCAACACGTTAAACTTTAGAACGGGAACCATCTGAATCATCTAGTCCATCCTTGTAGCAATCTAAAGTGAGTAATGTATTGAACCTAGAACAACAAAGCTTAGATCATACATCATACAATATACTGCTGCCTAATTTTGTAAGAGCACCACTCACACAAAATCAATGTTTTTTCCTGGTTGTAACAATTCCAATCAACTCACTGTTCCATCAACATTGCGGGTATGTATTTTTGTGAATACAATTACTATGTACCTCCAGAATGTAGAATCAGTAACTACCATTTAAATAGTAACTCTTGGTATTTACTTTTAGAATTAATATATAACCATATTAAAACATTTAGTGTAGCACAAATTATAGATTTTTCTACATTATTGTAAGATAATATTTACCATCATATAGACTTTGAAAATATTTACAATATGCCCGAATATACTGTACATTATTATCTACGTTTATCAAAGGCACAATGCCAATAAATTCTGTCTGAAGTGCCCAAAATGTCAAGTAAACATAGTGGATGCTTTGCACTTGCTGTATATTTGATAAAAGTAAGAACAGGAGATAGTGATGAATGCATATAGGCATTATTGCAAGTACCAAGAAACAAATTAGAGCGGCTCATGAATATGGCCCAAGAAATATTAAATCAGGATGTTGTTCCTATGAATTTTATCCATCGTTACCACTCTCTGTGCCAAATTCTATTCAGTAATTATGATATTATATCTGAGGCAAATAATTTCTTAGCTTTCCTAGATGTTTTTGTTATCCAAAATCCTAACAACATCATAGGTCACACTGTGTATAGAAAAAAGACCCATACAAACTGATATTTAAGCGGTGAATCTCACCATAATCCTTCACAGTTAGTTACCATGAGCAAATCTTTGTTACAGAGAGCATATGGGATCTGTGAGAACAAGCACCTGGCCGCGGAGCTTCAGCACGTCAAGCAGGTTCTGCACAAAATCAAGCTTCGGGTCCCACGTCTTCGTCACAGTGACCGAGTGAAGCCGACCGCAATTGAGCGTGTGCCTGCTGTACTACCGTATGTCAAGGGTGTCACCCCAACCAGATAGACATACATCAGATTTGATAGACCACAAATCCTCGTTAAAGAACATTAATTCCTACCAAGGATGATATGTGAGGCTACTGAAATTAAAAAACATCCTAATTTCAGTAGAGAAGGCGGTTGGGTACTGCCACCTGCTTGGGACACTATAATTAATAAAATTAAAACAAACCCCAAGCATACCACTGCAAGACTTAAAGATAGAGTAAGTTCAATCTGCGTAGATTGGACTATAAAAATAATAATAAAAAGCTGAAGGTACTCCATGTCCCAATACTGACATTGGGATGGCAGTCACCTCAGTACCCCGTGACCATGGGTGCTATAAAGCACCTGAAACGTCAGGAATTAATAATAATAGTATAATAATAATATAGCCATTTATTTCCGAACTTTGGGGTTACATAATATTTGTGTTTGAGTTCCTATTGTAATACTAGTTAAAGTAAGTCCCTCTGTTCGGTGTGCCTTTTGGCATAGGCCTCCAAAAGAAAAATCACGCGTCGGGAATTAAAAGTTAAAGAAATTAAAAGCAATAAAATTGGTAAAAGTAGTCGTTAAAAAGCTGTATTTGTGAAAATAAAAAGCTTTATATCATAAAAATCCCGACTTTTTTTAAACCAATTCCTTAACCATTTCATTATTTTAATTGCATATTATCATTTCCATATGCTTTTATATGTGGGCACCCATGGCCGAAGTGTCTATGAACAGTGGGCATCCCCCTTTGATTAAAACAAAGTCCATCTTATCAGCGTTTCTTGCCAGAGTTAAACTAATGAAGCAAAATATTGGACGGGGTGAATTTTCTCAGTTCCCCAATTTGTCACAGACAAGCTGCCAGGAAGACGACGTTTCAACTTACGTTCAACATTTAAATGCCCTCTATTCAGATTTTGAATCTAGGTTTGAGGATATTTTGACTATGGTAATACCACCGTGGATAATTAATTCATATGGTGACATAGAAGAAACGAATGTCATAATACAAGAGGAACTGACTCAACTAAGTACAAACGAAGAACTTAAGGTTCAGTTTAAAAACGGATATCAGCAATTCTGGCTGCAAAACAACATACCCGTTACTTATCCCTTATTATGGAATATAGCGAGGAAATTTTTAATTTCCTTTCCATCGTCATACCTAGTGGAACGGGGTTCAGCGCTGTTACAAATCTCCTAACGAAAAAAGAAACGGACTGGCATCATTAACCGAGGAGATTTAAGATTAACCCTTACAAAATTGACGCCAAATGTTGATAATTTATTATTAAAGCATCAGGTTCATCCTTCTCACTAAAAATATTGACTTATTGCTTATGTTATTATATTTATAGTTTATTTTATTTTTATTTAATGTTACGTATATTTTACATAACAGACACAAAATTTTATTTTGAGTAGTTTTAATTTAAATTCAATTAATAAATGTATAAATTAACATGTGTTTTTACTTTAAGTTTTTAACACTAAACTTCACTACAGTTACAAATTTACAGGAAATCAATATCAGGTAACTAGGGGGTCTACCCAACACGGAAAAACATGGCAAGGTGTCTACGACACGAAAAGTTTGGGGAACTCTGGTCTAGTGGTTGTAGTAGTGCGACTGCTGATTATGAGGTCATGGCTTCGAAAAAATCAATTATTGAGTTTTTCCGTCAAGAAATTCTCAGTAGCTGCCCGAAGTCAGGAAGTTGGCGGTGTATTACCCCGTGCCTCGGAAAGTACGTAAAGCCGTTGGTCCTGCGCCTGATCTCTCTCCGGTCGTGTCGGTTTACCGTCCCATCGTAATATAAGAGGGAATAGAGAGTGCACCTGTGCTTGCGCATACACTTGGGCACTATAACCCTGACCTGCGCCGATGGCTGGTCTCCGTTGAGGCAGGGCGCCGTGGCCGAAACTCGGTCTGGAGGACATTATTAATTGAGGTTAGCATAAAATAACATAATAATAATATAAATACTTACGCCTGTCACCCAGAGGGGTAGGCAGAGACTACGGACTTCCATTTGGCACGAACCTGACACGCCTCTTTTACATCCATATAACTACGCATACACGCCTGTCGGTTAAGGTTACTCCTAATGTGGCCCATTTTCAAAATAACGCCAATTTTGTCGATGAACCTTCTTCTAGGGCGTCCCTTCCCGACTCTGCCGTTCACATCTGCCATATAAATTTGCTTTGTCACTCTTCCCTCGTTCATTCTTTCTACATGACCAAACCACCGAAGCATTCCTTCCCTTGTCACAACATCATCTTGCATACCAAAGGACAATGTCCAAAATCGCCCTGTGCAATAAAAACATCGGACATACACCATAATTAATTATCTGTTTTATTATATTTGTTGCAAATACTTTTATAACACGGACTAGCTGCATGCCAAAATGAACATTAAAAAAATATTTTATTCGACTTATAATATTAATCGCCGTCATCTTCGCCAAACGTCATGTGGTGTAGAAAAATTACTAGGGACGCCCAATCGATTATAATCGATCTTTTGAATTTTTAATGAACAGTTGCATATTTTTTAATCTGAATCAAATTATGAATTTTTTTCGAATAAAGAGCAAATAATATAGAGAAACTATAATAAAAACAATCACCATTTCTTTTTGTTATTCCCAAAAAGTATAATTTAAAAAACTTACTATATATAATGTTAAATGAATGAGGTCAAACTCGAAAATAAATAGGTAGTTAGAATAATGCTGAAGTGAATAAAACCTAATTATTTCATGATGATTAGGTTTTCTAATGATGGTTTAGAAAAGCGTGTGGCTTACTTCTAACTAAACGATCACTAACGAGTTTATGACAATTAATATTTTAAATATAAAAATTACGATAAACAATAAATCGATAAACATTATATCGATAAAATTACTCGAGGATAGACATTTACAGAACTAGTATAATTCGTCTATGTTGTCAGCACTGTTGTTCATTATAATTTCATGTCTTGATGTTCGTAGAGTAGTTTGGCGCCCTTTCATACGTTTACTTTTACTAAGGGAGTTTATATTCTCTTTGTTACGCATATGTAATGAAAAGTGTGTTTTGTGTTAATTGCGGCTCTGCTGGTGGTTTTATATTGTTGTAAGACGTTACTGAAATTGTTAAATGTAACACGATATTGTTTTTTAGTTTCTTAAAAATCATACCAAATGATAAAACTATAATAGTGGTAGTTCTATTATAACCTCAAAATCTGATACTTTTTTTGAAATATATCTTTTCTGCAGCTAGTCCGCTATAAAAATAATATCATATAGTAATTCCCTAATGATCGACAATACAACACACAATTTTCCGATGCTTTTGGTTCCAGGGCGAAAAATGTATGGGCGCTGAGCAATGTCCTTTTTCTCTTACTGTCATTCAGATTCAGCCCTAGCATACTCCTTAAACACCGCATTTTACAGCATTTATTCTACTTTCGTGCTTCTTCTGCCATACCCAACTGTATTCCAAATCGAAGCGTCATTTGGCGACATGGACTTCGAAGAGACGGTCGTTGTCTGTGAACTCATCAGACGAAGGAGGAAAAGAAGCTAAAATCCGTAAAAAATTGTTTTATTTAATGTGTAGTGTTCGCGTAAATATAAGAAATCATTAATTCGATAATTAATAATTTAAGAATATGTGTTGAATTGTTATTAGGGAGAAAAGTCGGAAGAACAAATAAAAGTGAATTCCGATTATCCATCCCGTCTGGGGTGGATAGATGAACACGCGTTTCCGAGTATCCAACCTAAGGTGGATTTTTTAGGGTGCATAAACGGAATAACTCTTCAACATACTTGTTCCGTGTGGGATTCGAACCCGCGGCCCTTATCGCTGCAGCTTATTGTGGAAGTGTTTTTGTTTGTTGTATTAAAATTATGAATGGTACCTACCTATCTTTGTTCTTATCAAAGCTATCCATGTTTAAAATATAAAACAAATAACAAATTTATTTATTTCCAAAATGCAAATTAAACACAAAACTCTTGTAGTAGTCTTGATACGTCATTTGCAGACTAGATAATTGTTTATTTGTTTGCCTGTGGACCTAAAATAAGCAAACTTGACTCGTGCCGTGGCTCTTGCTAATGGTAGCCATACACGCTAATGTGTACCTGACAGGTATACCTGTATAGTTCAACTGTACCGAGTAAACGAGAAAGTGTATGTTGCATAACCGTACATGTAAGTCCCCTACTCGGTTCAAGCTTACTTAAAGGATGTGACTATAGAGCAAACATTACCGGTACACCCTAACATGTATGGCTACCTTTAGATACGGCGCCACAGAGCCGTCGTTATATTGTGGCGGTACGCGATGTGCAGATACGAGGCGATATTGGACTGCGCGGGGCTGGGGGGCGCGGAGGCGGGGGCGCGGCGCTGGCGTTTTGCACGCTACGTGACGCTGAGCGCGCCGCTGCTGCGCGCCACCGACGCCAGCGGGCCGCTGCCCGGCGCCGCGCGTGCCCTCGCCGCACTCGCGCAGCAGATCGCCGCCGCGCACGTGAGCACCGCGCACACACGCACACACATACACGTACATACGTACACGCACACACGTACACGTACACGCGCACACACGGACATACGCACATACGTACACACGCACGCACATAACCACGTTCATACGTACACACGTACACACACACGCAGACATGTACACACGTACATACGCACAGATGCTCACATGTACACGCACAAACGTACACACGAACACATGTGTACACACAAACACACACACGCACGCACACGCTCCCATCTACACGCACACAACGCAGATTTTATATTAATACGTGTTAAAGCCAGGCTGCAACTATATTATGGTTATAGCACGAATGCGTCGGCTCGACCGTCATTCTAATGACATTGAAACGAAACCACCGTCAACTTACATAACGATATTATATAATTTTTATTAAATATCGCCGATTTTTCTTAAATTGCCAAATATTTAAATTATACTTGTGTTAATTCTCCTTTGATTTGAAACATGGTAGAGCCATATTACTGCTGCATTATGGTTATAGCACGAATGATTTTTATGACTGACGACTTGCATAAAATCTGCCAGAAAGAGCAAACTGTTAAGGCTCTGAAGACCGACAGCGGCATCATCGTTTCCGGGACACCTGAGATTTTGAGTGAGATTGAGAGGTTCTATGGACAGGTGTACACGTCATCGTTAGAGCCACACGCGAGTGTGAGTCACGATCCAAGAACAAGCCTTATCCGAAACTATTCCGGAAGTCAATCGGAGCGATCAATCTGATTAGAATGGTTCTCCAGCAACTAAAACCGGCGAATTCCCGAGCGAGGAGGGAATTACAGCAGAGCTTCTGGGAGAGGGTGGAAAACCGGTACTTAAAGTCCTTTAGAAGCTCTTTAATTACGTCCTCCATGGTGGCACTTCTCTACAGGCGTGGAGCAGAAGTCCGATTCTCTTATTCTTCAAGAAAGGCGACAACGCTCTCTTGAAGAACGACAGGCCGATTTCACTTCTGTGTCGCGTCTATGTGCTATTATCGAGAGTAATTGCGATTCGTCTCGCACGCAGACTTGACGACTTCCAGCCTCTCGAACAAGCCGAATTACGAAAAGACTTTAGCACCATAGACACAACAACACAAACAATAAAAATATTAGAGGCTTACTAGAGTTAAAACTTTAAACAGTGTAACGTAATGTCATGTAGAATAATGCGACTGACATTGAAACTATATTTATTTTGTAGAAAAGAGCCATATGAGCAATTTATAACTTAGATCTAAAGGAGTCTCTTAGAGAAAAAAATATATATTCACCTTGACCTCTCAGTATATCTACTAAAATATAATGTAAGTATACCAAAAATAGTTTTATTAAAAATAGTAATTTGTATTCTGTAAACACACTCTAGTTATACCAGTTATTCGATTCCAAAGAGTCAGTAATTTGTTCATGGACATATACATTATTATATGCGTTTACAACACAGACCCATAAACATACAGAAGCTATCTATTAAAAGGGTTAAAAAATTAATAAGCATAAAAGTGACCAATTTTAATGATTTAAATATTAACTAAAAAAATTTCTGTAAACAAATAAGTTATTCTAATATCTTATTGAAGAAAAATAAAACAAAAAATGTATTGGTATGAAAATCAATTTGATAGTACATTTTATAGTTCTATTTATTATAGTTTACGTACATATATACCAAGATATATATACCATAGGTACCAAGAAAAGAAATTTTACAAAAATTTTATTTGTGATTTTTAGCACTACGATGATAGATTTTTATCCTTATCTATCTATCTATATCTATCTAACTGTAATTTAGGATTTAGATTTTTTGGATGTCCTATTGTGGGTTATTGTCAAGTTAGTAGGTGTAGTGGGATGTTTTTTATAGAATAAGGGTGACACACGAGCACACAGCCCGACCTGAAGACACAATTACGAATTCCTCAATTACGAATCAAGATGCAGATGCGTTGTCATCCCTGTAGACTAAGATCGAATGTCTCATTTCCAGTAAAAGGGGTCCCCCTTGTGTAGAGAACTGGGTCCCCGGTTCTCTACACTCAACATACGATGGCAGTATTACGCTGGCATTCTGTGAGAGCGTAGTCCTCCCCGGTCGAGCCGACCCATTCGTGCTACAACTATAATATAGCTGCAGCGTGGCTCTACCACGTTTATAGTAGGATGATGGGCTAATTTTCTGTTCCGTGTGTGACGCACAGGCGGCGGGTGTGGTGACGGCAGGCAGCGTGGCGCCGGTGCGCTGGGCCTTCTTTTCTCCCGATGCTCAAGATCTGCAGCTGCTTCGCAAATTGGCCGATGCCGGCAAGGTAACCCCTTCTTTTATATAAAACCAAAGACTTCTGTTTGTAATAATAATAATAATTTTTTTTTTCGCCTGACTCGAGATTCGAACCCAGGACCTCATGATCAGTAGTCTTCTGTTTGTATGTATAAGGCCTACATTACACGCTCATGCAGGCGCCAATCACTACATTACAAGGTAGGTTATTCGTCTATCAAAACCGTGATTGTTGTATAACTGACAGCCCGCAGGAGCGTGTAATGTCATCATCATCATCATCATTACAGCCCTTCACAAGTCCACTGCTGAACATAGGCCTCCCCCAAGTAATGCCACAAAGCACGGTCCTAAGCTACCTGCATCCATCGACTTCCTGCATGTCTTACCAGGTCGTCACTCCATCTAGTGGGAGGTCGCACTACACTTCGCCTACCGGTACGAGGCTGCCACTCGAGAAACTTTCTTCCCCAACGGTTGTCGGTTCTTCGAGCTATATGAACGGCCCATTGCCACTTCAGCTTACTAATTCGTTGGGCTATGTCGGTCACTCTGGTTCTACTGCGGATATCCTCATTTCTAAGTTTATCACGCAGAGAAACTCCGAGCATAGCCCTCTCCAAAGCTCGCTGAGCGACTTTGAGCGTCCTCATACGGCCAGCAGTGAAGGACCACGTCTAAGTTCAGTAGGTCATCACTGGCAACATGCACTGGTTGTACAACTTAGTTTTCAGGTTTTGAGGTATACCTGACGAGAAGATGCGTCGTAATTTCCCGAACGCTGACCCAGCCGAGTTGAATCCGTCGATTGACCTCTCGGTCGAAGTTGGACTTACCTAGTCGGACTATTTGTCCCAGGTAAACGTACTCGTCAACAACTTCGAGCTTAGTGCTCCCAACAACTACCGGCATAGGTGTGACATGGACATTAAACATGATCTTTGTTTTGTCCATGTTCATCTTAAGACCTGTCCGTTGGGAGGCACTATTGAGGTCATTGAGCATAGTGCTTAAGTCCTCCAGCGATTCTGCCATAAGGACTATATCGTCGGCAAATCGAAGGTGAGTGATGTACTCGCGATTGATGTTAATACCGTATCCTTTCCAGTCCAGTAGCTTGAAAACGTCTTTCAATGCAGCGGTGAAGAGTTTCGGGGAATTTAACGGAATTAAAGGCTTTCTCATAGTCCACATACACCAGGCAAAGTGGTAGATTGTACTCTTCGAACTTCTGTACAATTTGCCGAAGGGTATTTATGTGGTCTATGGTACTAAAGCCTTTTCGGAAACCGGCTTGTTCGGAAGGCTGGAAGTCGTCGAGTCTGCGTGCGAGACGATTCGTAATGACTCCCGAAAACAGCACGTAGACGCGGCTCTGAAGGTATATCGGTCTGTAGTTCTTCAAGAAGGTGTTGTCACCTTTCTTGAAGAACAAGACCACCGCACTTCTGCTCCACGCCTCCGGAGTAGTGCCATCATGGAGGACGGAGTTAAAGAGCCTCTGAAGGACTTCAAATACTGGTTTTCCACCCGCTTTCAGAATCTCCGCTGTAATTCCATCCTCGCCCGGGGACTAGCCGTTTTTAAGGTGCTGGACAGCCATTCTAATCTCGCTCAGACTGACGTCCGGGATATCATCGGAACAGTGTCGGATAAGACTTGCTCTTCGATCGTTACTCACACTTGCGTGTGGCTCCAACGATGATGTGTATAGCTGTCCATAGAACCTCTCAATCTCACTCAGAATCTCAGGTGTCCCGGAAACGATGCAGCCACATTCAGTCTTCAGCTTTGACAGTTGCCCCTTACTGGCAGACTGATCTCTTGCAAAGACTTTGGAGCCCTGGTTCCGCTCGATCGCTTCTTCAATACGAGCAGTATTGAAGTTGCGCAAGTCTCGCCGCATGCATTTGGACATCTGTCTGTTCAGTTCTCTGTATGCTGTCAAATCTGCTGAAGATTGCAACTTCATTTCCCTTCTAACAGCCATGAGATTAAGAGTGTGATCGGAGAGTTTTTGTGTTCTTCTGCGGCGGGTCTTGCAGAACGTAGCTCCGACCGCATGGACAGTTTCCACGAACTTGTCATTCATATCGTCCACTGCATTGCAATCTTCTAGGCACTGAAAGCGCACGAGGACGAGCACGAGGGGGACGGAGCGTTGACTTCATTAGACGAGACCTCTCTAACTTAAAGTTTAGGTTCAGTGTGCCTCTAACCATTCGGTGATCGCTGCCAGTTTTCACCCTTGCGATCACTGAGACACCACTGAACAGTTGGCGTCTGGTCGTCATAATGAAGTCAATCTCATTTGTTGTCGAAGCGTCGGGGCTCGACCAGGTCCACTTCCTGTGGGGCCGCTTCTGGAAGAAAGAGTTCATCATAAAGAGTCCCTCTTTCTCCATAAAGTCGGCCAGCTGCTGGCCCCTACAATTCCGTTGCCCTACTCCAAATTTCCCTAACTTCAGCTCACCGCTTTCTCTTGTGCCTAGTTTTGCGTTGAAGTCTCCCATCAACACCGTGTAGTGGGTTTTGGAGGAATGCATGGCTCTGGAAATATCCTCATACATTTCCTCCACCTCCTCATCGGGATGTGCCGAGGTTGGTGCGTAAACCTGTATGACCTTCAGCGAATACCGTTTGGTGATTCTGAGTATCAGGTACGCGACCCTCGTCGACACACTCCCATCTTTACAACGTTGTTGACGAGAGACTTGTGGACGATAAATCCGACACCTCCTTGGGACAGTTGGTCGCCCTCCCGGTGGTAGAACAAGTTGCCGGACTCGAGGATTACCATGTCCTCCCCCTCTCTTCGGACCTCGGATAATCCAATAATAGTTGCCAGCGCAACTTGTCTACCTCTCCTTCCAGCTCCAGTATCTTCTCGTCAGTCCTCAGGAAGCGTGCGGTATATGTTGCCAAGTCGAGTCGTCGTAGGTGGCAACCGAACCTCCACCGGTGATTCTTAGCACCCTCTGTCCCGCCGTTACCATGGTCGCCACCGTAGCCAGGAATAGCGGGGCCGCCGGGGACTGGGGGCCGTTTGTTTGCGTCGTTATTCATGGGGGGATATTTGCCATAGTTGCCACGCTTGGCGAGCGGGTTGGCAACCGCAGTTTTTTTATTATATTATTGTTGTTATCAGGAAGATGCTGCTGCCCATCTCCTGCCTGTCTCCCTCTGTCGCCTCTTACGACACCCACGGGAAGATATGGGGTAGTGGATATTCTCAACCGCCACTACACGGCATGTACGCCTAACTAATAAACGAGCTCTGCCTTAATACATTGCGTACTTAGTTAAGCTCAATTCTCCTTAACTCCTTTAATCTATTGCGGCCGACCGAGAAGACTGGTTCTTTGTTTTGTAAACCGTGAGCCGTTGTTTTCGACAATCTAACACTGGTTTTTATCATGTCACTAAGAAAATGTACATATTATCCGTACCACCTATCGAAATTGATAATTCCTTAAATTGCATACACCAACTGAATTATGCAAGTAAGAAAACCTTTGTCGCTCTTTGTTCACTGCGTCGCCTTCGATCATTTCTCCCCATTCCTACAAAAATTATGCTCGCACACTCTATTCTTCTTCTTCCGATTCTCGACTATGCTGACTCAAGCTATGTAAACATAACTGAGGACCAGCTGAATAAACTTGAGAGACTTTAAAATACTAGTATTCGGTTCATATTTCATCATCATCATCATTACAGCCCTTCACAAGTCCACTGCTGAACATAGGCGTCCCCCAATTTCATATTTCATATTTAGGTTCATATTTGGATTGCGCAAATTTGACCATATATATACGTCTCAGTCCGACTTTACCGGAACATGTATATTCTTTCTATTCTGTACTGTGTATTATTTCACCCTTCTAATCCTCCTCTATCTAAAGAAGAAATTTAATTTTGTGGGGCTTCCAGGAGAACCTCTACGCTCTTAAAGAAAATTCGATTTAAGAGTATCAACTCACAATACATATTTTCTTAATAAATCTTTTACTGTCCAGACTATTAAGCTCTGGCATGCCCTACATTTGAGTATACGTGAAGCACAAACTATTGTAATCTTTAAGCGACTACTTAAAGAGCTTTACTTGTCTCAATCGTTTGGACAACGTTAGGATAAATTATGTGATCATGTTTACTGTTTGAGGAATTTTGTAATATATATTTATATTTCGGAATTTCGGAAACGGCTCCAACGATTTTCATAAAATTTAGCGTCCAGGGATTTTCAGGGGCAATAAATCGATCTAGCTGGGATTTATTTTTAGAAAATGTTTTTTGTGAGTGTTTTCAGGCAATGAAAAATTTCTACAATATGAGAAGGTAAATTGTGACTCTGTGTTAATGATCGTAATAGCTGAAGTGGATATCGAGCGGTCGCGACATCGTAATGCCTTGGTTCGCGTCCTGTCTCCGGTCCGATTTTTTTCCTTTTTTCTTCAAGTTACCTTCTTTTGCGAGAAAATCTATTATTTCGAGACCATTTTTTCAGTATTTTTTAAAAATACGAAAATTTTAATTAAACTAATTGCACTCATGAGTTTTTATTCAAATAACCAGTTCAGTTTTTTCTATTATGTCAATAAGATCAAAAATATTTTAGATCAGTATTTAATTTCTATCTAAATGTAATTTCAAAAGTGGTGTACAATAAAGTAGGTATATTCATTACCTGTAAGGCGTCATTATGCTGTCGTTATTTATGTGCGCACCTCAGAGTAATTACTAGCATGGAGTCTTAAAATTCTTATAGCTAAACTCTTTATATATGGCGTTTAACATGGTACAAGATAAGATAGCTATGCTGTACTCACCTTTCTTCTTTTACAGATTGTTGCCATTTTTCCATTTCATAGACACCTCTATTGATATGCGATTAGCGAAACAAAAAATGTCATATGTCTAAGTAAAATTAGGGATTTTTATGAGTCCAGTTCGTAATACTTATTTAATTCAATGAAAGTTTATGGAAGCTTCGTTAGATATCTTACAATAAAAACGTAAGTAATGCAGAATTTCGTACTATCTTATACTTTTTCTCCTTTCTAAAGGGCCGGCAACGCACCTGTAATTCCCCTGGTGTTGCGGTTGTTCATGGGCGGCGGTAGTCACTTAACATCAGGCGAGCTGCATGCTCGTTGGCCCCTCTTCTATAAAAAAAAACTATCTTTGTACAATTTAAAATATATCGTAAATGGGTCGCTATGAAATCTACTTGAATTCAGCCGGTATATTTCCGCTAAACTATCCTGCCTTAATTTCATGATATCGAAATATTTTCATTTAATTAGATAAAGCTTCATGGAATATATTCTATGATTTTCCGCTGAGCAAGTGGTATATATATATATATATATATATATATATATATATATATATATATGAAAATCAATCACCGCATGTATGAATGATCATCGCTTGAGAACGGCTGGACCGATTGTGATAAACAGTCACACTCCCCACTGGACCCGGTGGGTGGCGCTGTTATCGAGATGTAGACAACAGTGGTGCGCAGCCGGGTTGTCAGCTTATAAAATTGGGATTACAAATGGGATCCAACTCGCATATGTACCGTTATCTTTCAAGACTTAGTATCGATACCTCCCTAATTATTACTTTTTAAAGTTTATCGAAAAGAAAATATGTGAAATGTAATATAATAATCATCATCACTTGCTTTAGAAAACGATTTAATTAATCGTTTGAACATTTTTAGAAATGTAATGAAGTAATAAAAATAAATAACTATAGTCAACCAAATCGAAGAAATACATTTTGACAGCTGTCAGACTTATTGCACCAGGCATGCCAACCAAAA
Organism: Parnassius apollo; assembly: GCA_907164705.1. Lineage (NCBI taxonomy): Eukaryota > Metazoa > Arthropoda > Insecta > Lepidoptera > Papilionidae > Parnassius > Parnassius apollo. The sequence goes on along the minus strand of CAJQZP010000620.1, from coordinate 293,857 downwards.
AATGGGAACGTACAATATTCGATTCTTAAAAAATCGATATCGATTATTTAGAGTTGGAGTAATCATTTACTATTTGGTTTTAATAATACCAATATATTAAATACGGATAACTTAAAACACAAGATTTATCAGTTTCTACGTATTTGTTGTTAGGTACTGCTTATTTTTAGAGGCACAGTTATAAAAATTTAAGATTATAACTAAATTAAAAATAAATTTATTCAATCACTATCAGTTTGATTTTCAATAATGCAGTCAAAATTAATGTCTCCTTCATAGTCATCCATAATAATTTTTTTGTTTTTTTCTACCACTTTTGCCCAATTATCCTTTGTGAAATGGGCACATGCTTCAACGAGTATTGAAGAAACAGTCCAAAAAGTTAAAGCCGAGTCACGAAATAAGAAGACAAACACAATATCACAAAATTACGTACAGTAAGCTCCCGAAATGGCGGGATATTGAAATTACGTAGTGGTTTTTATATCGCGGCCTTGTATATAAGTTTTTTGCCTACACAAATTTACGTTGACAAATTAAAAAAAATAAACTTGTTTTATTCATGATTCATGTAATTGAGGAATTTTAAAAATAAAAATTAAATTAAACAAATAATACATAAAAAATTAATGATTCGATTATTTGAATATTTTTACCGATTATTGGAATATTTTTGCCGATTATTCGCATAACAATTAATTTTAATCATTCAAACACTACGGTAATGTACATAGCGACATATCATTGAAACGACGTCAAGTACAAAAAGTTGATACTGGTTATTTTTTAATATTTTAATTTGTTTGAAAGATTCAAAATTAAATTAGTGATAAAAAACTATACACGTTGTAATGAAATATAGATAACGTTATAATTCTTCGGATTTACGTAAAAGGTTATTTTAAATCGTGTGAGTACGCTTGTACAAAGTTATTGCTGAATGATTAATGTGAAACGTCAAAAGGTATTTCTTAGATTTGGTTGACTATAAACAAAAACGATTAGATTAAAGACGTCATGTCTAGCAAAGTAACGTCATACATAAAACTACAATACAATACAGATGTGACCACTTGACATTTCTATTTCCACGCAACATCTTTCAATAGATTTATCTCTTTTCGCCTTATTTGAAAATTAAATTGGAAAAAGCGAGACAAGTATATTGACTTAATTAATGTAGAATTGTGGGTTCTCTTTATGCATACGTTTGCATGTAGGTAAATACTCTTAGGTGCGCACTTATTCATGATTTGAAGTTTATTTCAAATAAGTATGTAATTTTATTTCGTATTTGTCTAAAAACAATAACGGCCGCGCGATCCACAGCTGTGACGGAGTTATTTTCTTAATCGCCGGTCTAGTAGTATTCACAGTAGTCTTTGCTTTTAAAGACCTTAATAGACTAACGAACTCACAGTCCACCTGCCGCTTTGTGCTTGCTGCACTCCATGGACACACGCAACAAACTTTATACAAAGGAAAACAGAGATGCCATATCAACTCGCGAGGATTAAAATGAAATGCTTCACAGCACAGCCTCCAGTTAAGGGAGTGATGCCGTCCTAAATAGAAAGAAGGTGCGACGCACCCAGACAAAGGTCCGTCTGTAAAGGTCCGCCTACTTTCTACATCCCGCTATAAAAACACTCGACAACTGAATAGGCAACTGCTGTGCCTTCATTTTTTATGCACTAGCTAATTTTGATTATTTTAAAATCAATAATATATGTCAATTCATGGGCAAATTGAGTTTCATATCACTTTATCAAATCTATCCCGCGCTCACTAGTCAGTACCGACCTGAAATAGAAAAGTATAAACCATTATGCTGCCTCGCAGGCTCCGCAACCTAACAGTTCATCACCTAACATTAATTTTCAGATCCAAATTTCGAAACGGGCAAAGCAATAACAGATGGTGCATTTGCTTGTAAAATTCGCTCCGTAAACGTCTTTGATGGTACCGCGATAGTACTCATATTCCATAATTACTCGAATTTTTAACGTATCCATGATGACGGCAAAGATTTAAATACGATGAAAACAACGCTAAACAAATAAACAAATGACTAATTTTGAAAAAAAGAATTCCATTTTTTAAAATATAATTAATTTGAAATTAGAGAATTGTTAGCCTAACGGTTTTACAACAATGACATATTGCAAGATATGTAAAAACATATTGTGACCTCGGAGACGAAGCAAATACTTATATTAAGAAATTGTTATTTATTATATTATTCTAAGAAACGAAGTAATACGACGATGGCAAAAAAGTCCATCTTTATTGTTTAGATATTGCAACATTTCTACTAAAACTGTAAAATATAAATTCTACAAAACAGGGTAAAACCTAGGATTATAGGACTATCAATTTGTTTGAAACTTTGTTTTTATATTATGCAAGTTACGTCAAATGTCATTGAATCTTGTATATTTACACGAATCAAGATTATACAAGGTGTAAGGTCGAAAAACCGGATTTTTGTATAAATTATGTTCGCTTCTAATATAATTTGAGTATAGACTTTATATACACATTTAATTTTACAGATTATAAATTATCTTTTTCTTAAGGTGCCGTCTCCTTGAGAAGGTTGACAATCATTAGGGCGATTTCAACTTTTGATACCGCTGCTCTAAATAGTTATCTCGTGCTCTTCCCGAACCACTGGTGCAAGTTTTTCAGCCACGATATCCTTCTGCGGCCAGGCCTCCTTCTGCCTGTCACTTTCCCCTGAATGATAAGTTGAAGGAGTTCATATTTTTTGGTGTTACGCATCACGTGCCCAAAATATTCCAATTTTTTTTATAGGATAGAATGACAAACTAGCACACAGTCCACCTGATGGTAAGTGGTTGCTGCGGCCTATAGACATCTACATTTATCCTTAATTACAAATCAAAATGCAGATGCGTTGTCACCCGTGAGGACTAAGATAGAATGCCTCGTTTCCTGTAAAAAGGGTCTCCGATTCTCTACACTCACCATACGAAACACAGCAGCAATAAGCTACTATTTTACGCTGGTATTCTGTGACAGCGTGGTCCTTTCCCGATCGAGCCGGCCCATTCGTGCTATATTACTAATATAACTGCAACATGGCTCTATCACGTATAAATTTTCTCGTCATAAAAGGACAATGGCGAAATAATATGTGATGGAATTATTAAGCGTCTACTTAAGTCACCATTACAGATATCAATAAAATAATTTACTTTGTATTATCTAATCAAATTTATGGCCTATAGAAGTCTGAAAAAAATCATCTTACTTAATTTAAAACTAAATTGACTAGATGTCGTGGCAAATTGTTGATGAAATTATTAAACGTCTTCTTATGTCACCATTACAGATATCAATAAAATAATTTATTATGTATTATCTAATCAAGCTTATGGCCTATCGAAGTCTGGAAAAAATCATCATACACAATTCAAAACTTAATTGACTATAATTCTTACGATTCGTCTGTAAAGACAGCAAAGGTCTTATACCGTACATCCGAGTTTGACGTGTATTTTATTCAGAAAACTTCTATATACAACACGTAACATAATTAACGCACTTTGAGAAAGTAGTTTGTTCAGAATCGTTTACTGAATCGATTACTATCATTTTTAATATAGGTAATTTTTTATCCCAAAAATAATTAAGACTACGTAAATTACAGTGACACTAAATCTGTACAGTCAAATCAAACTGAAATGGACCGTAACTTAAGGCAAAAAGACTTTTGAGAGTGCAGTTTTATTTGTATTATTACTGATTCTGTCATTCAATAATAAGAAAAATGAACTTTATTTCAAGCACGTTAAAGTCTTTGCGTTCGTGGATTTGTACTGTGACCACAACATTCTTCCGGAATTAGTATAACTAATTTGAAAAATATATGCAATAAACTATTGGTATACGCCTAGAAGGGATTATAATATGGAAAACATAACGAAATTTAAAGATTACATAAAATGTATCTCTTTTTTGGAAATATACGATACAGATGATCCAAACGCAGCATATAATAAATTTATCGATACGTTTAGACTTATTTACGATTTATGTTTTCCGATTAAATTGATTAAAGTAGATATAATAAAAAAACCAAAGTAGTTGACTAAAGGAATAAATTATGCAGTCGAAAGAAAAGAAAACTTCTGTGGCAGCTAAGATTAAATCCTAACAGTAAGAACAAAATTTTATTTTCAAATTATTCGCAGTTATATAACAAAATTATTAGATTGACACAAAAGGCACAAAATAACCAAAAAATAAAAGCATCTAAAAATAAGTCTAAAACAACTTGGCAAATTATTAAACGAACAAAATACAACTTACCTACACGCAGTATTAATAAAATTATGGTAAATGATCAAACTCTATCAAATCATCAGAGCATCGCTGAAGCATTTAACAACTATTTTATCGATAATATTCAGGCAAACATAGATGACACTAACAAACATAAATCTTGTAAAATAAACACCAACGGTAAATCTCTGTTCATGCCGCCTAGTGTTCCATTAGATATTCACAAAATAATAATGTCGTTAAATAATACAAGTAGCGTGGGATACGATGGCATTGCTACAAAAATATTAAAACACATATAAATGGAAATATGCGGACATCTAAGTCATCTAATCAACCTAAGTATTAGCGCAGGTATGTACCCAGATGACTTAAAAACATCAATTATAAAACCGCTGTTTAAGAAGGAAAATAGAGAACTAATTGGAATATTATCGACCCATCTCACTTATTCCCGTAATTTCAAAAATATTTGAGAAATATATATATATATATATATATATATATATATATATATATATATATATATATATATATATAAGGACATATATAAATTTATTGAAAAATATAACATTTTATGTTAGGAACAAAAAGGATTTAGACCACATAGGACAATCAATATGGCCATATATGACTTTGTATTACAATATTATAACAATATCGATAAACGTAGACATGTCTGTGGCATATTTTGCGACATGACAAAGGCATTTGATTATGTAAATTACGCTACTCTTTTAGAAAAATTTGAACCCTATGGCACTAAAAGCAATGTTCTTAATCTAATTGAATCTTACTTAAAGAATAGAATACAAATAATTGAAATTAATCAAATTAATATAGCAAATAAGAAGGAAGAGATATTTCGATCGTCAAAGCGCGAAGATAAATTTGGAGTTCCACAGGGGAGTGTGCTGGGTCCTTTTATATTTATATTGTACATCAATGACTTACCTAAATGCATTGAGCAACCAATAACACTGTTTGCGGATGATACCATGTAAAATGTAGAGACCTATGAAAATGGCATTAATAACTCCTTAAAATTAGTTGTAAACTGGTTAGACGAAAACAATTTAAAAATAAACTTAAATAAAACAAAAGTCATCCATTTCAGTCAACGGATTCCTAGCATGAGCCTAAATGTACACTACAATAATGATGTTGTAAAAGAATTTGAAACTGCAAAGTTCCTGGGTCTCGAAATAGATAAACATCTTAACTGAAAAGCACACATTAATACTTTATGTAAAAAAATTAGTAAAACCGCATATGCTTTACATATTTTGTCTTCAATAGTATACACGGATGCACTCCTCACTGCTTACTACGGCTTTGCAGAATCCCACCTCCGATATGGAATAATATTTTGGGGTAACTCAACCGAAAAAGAATCAGCGTTTGAGGCTCAAAAAAGACGCATAAGGGCGATGTTTAAGCTTAAAACTACCGATAGTTGCATGCCATATTTTAAACAGTATAAAATACTGACATTACCTTGTTAATACATACTAGAAGTAGCAGTGTTTGTTAAATTGCATTCAAAACGTTTTAAACGCCTTGACCAAGTAGTTCCACGTAATAGACGCGACAATACCCTTTTGTGTCATCAATCCGCTAAGACAGCTCTAATGCGCAAAAGTATATACTGCATGGCTCCAGTCATATATGATAAAATACCAAAAAAGTTGGAAAGAATTGCCGCTATAGATATTTAAAAAAAGGCTTCGTAGCTTCTTGACAGTCAAAGCATACTATAGCGTAACAGAATTCTTGACTGAAATTTTTTTTTATTTTGTGATTAAGACTGTATAATGTTAAAAATTTGATTTTGTGTTATTATTTTATTTTGTTATAGCTGTTTTGGTGATTAGTTTATATTTCTGTATATTTTGCATGCCTACATATAACATAATTATTAGATTATTATTTGGAATGTTTTTTATTTCTTCTTTCCTCATTATCCCCCAAACTCAAGGGCCATAGCCAAGTGTCGAAAGGTCGCCTGATGATGTCGAGCCACGTTGGATGTGTGTTAGTGGGCTGCGGCTAGAGGAGATTCCTCTCCCTGTACCACTGTAGTCGAGGTGGAGTCGTCAGAGAAGAGGAGTGCTGGTATGGCGATTGGCGATGCGATGCTACGAGACTATCCTTCGCGAATTTGGCGAGACTGCATCACTTGATGCTTCCAAGTGCTCGTTTTTTCCTGGCTCCATTCACATATTGGGCTCGGGGAGTCCGTAATGCTACTAGAATCAGAGGCCGCGAAGGGCAGTGTGCCTTGTGTTTCTGATCAAACATCCACCGACAAAAGCAATTAAGTGTTCGATCAAGAACCCATGGATGGCGGTATGTCAAGGCCCCCAGAATACTTGGCACTGCCGAAGCTGGAAAGCTTAGGAGGATAAACTTAAGAATGAAGATATCGGCAGTAGAACCAGTGTGACCGACATCGCCCAACGGATTAGTAAGCTGAAGTGGCAATTGACCGGCCATATAGCTCGAAGAACCGATAACCGATGGGGAAAAAAGATTCTCAAGTGGCAGCCTCGTACCGGCAGGTGAAGTGCCGTAAGTTCCCCCTCTAGATGGAGTGAAAACCTGGTAAGACATACAGGAAGTTGATGGATGCAGGTGGCTGAGGACCGTGTTTTATGGCATTCCTTGGGGGAGGCCTATGTTCAGCAGTGGACTTGTGAAGGGCTTTAATGATGATGAATGATAGTGGCATTGTATTAATATGATACATAAATAGAATGGACGTTACGGGTAGAGTCCATCTATCCATAGAGTCCATTCTATTTATTTAGGTATAGGTAGGGTATAGAATTTTTATCGATATATTTTCTTACTCTGTCATCCCTATTATTAGTTCCGTGGACGTACACCTTTGAGTATTCTACCAACTGGAGAGGCCATGCGCGTTAATTCCTAAACAAAAATTCTGTCAACATACACACATGGATAAATAATACCAAGGTGTTATTTGAAATTCTTTTTTTAAAGTATTTAGAAATGTTCTTCGGAAAAAAAAACTTAGAAATGATTGAAAATAAGTTTATTATTTTGCTACAGGTTTATTTTACATTATGCAGGATAAAATTTAAAACATTTAACAAATCGAAATAGGTTTAGTTAACTTATTTTAAAAATCAGATTTGTGAAAAGAAAAGTCCTATCAGTTTATCGTCTTAGATGGTGTTAACCAAGTTTTTGTTTTTATTGTAAGGCTTTTATCACAAAACCGCTATGTAAAAAAGTTGTTAATTTTCACTAGTTATTAAATGAACTATCTGGAAAATATATAATAAATTAGGAAAACAAAAAAGTTTTACACTATATAATAGTTTAACAAAGTGAACTTTAAGCAGACAGCTGTTTAAAAATAAAACGTGATATCTACCTAGGGCTAAGTATTCCTCAGAAAAATCTTTTGCTTTAACTTTACATTACTATTCACCGAAAGCTTAACAATATGTGCGAAATATCAAAAGTTTTGAAATTGGTCTGCCTTCATCACGTACTATAACAAAGTGGTACAGTACAATTTATGGCCGACTTGGCTACACAAAAAAAAAAAGCGTTAACTGTTTTAAAACTAAGACTAGAGGGTAACTCTGACAAGAAATTGTATTGTATATTAATGATAGATGAAATGAAAATAAAATAATTGACGGAGTACCATGCAAGTTCCAAAAGACATTTTGGTTATATACATAATGCCTTTGGCTACTACCATGGTATTCTGTCAATTGCTTAATTTTCATTTCATCCATTACCAAGGTACAATAATTTTTTTATCAGGGTTACTCTCCGAATTTTAATGCCGTCAGCGTCAGTCTCAGTCTTCTTGAGTAAACCCTGGTCGGCGATCGATGGTAGTGTACCACTTAGTCAATGTACGTGATGCAGGCAAACATGTTCTAAAAGTTTTACGTACATAGCAATAAGCTTTTGGTGAGTAATAGTTAAGTGTTAGGGCATAGTATTTCTTGCAAACTTGTGGAGCCTGTTTATGTTATTGTTTTTTATGTCAAGGCATTTTTTCATTTTAATTTTCCTTGGCCTAAGTGTTGGCTAGTACTCGCACTCGGGAGTAGTACTAGTTCGGGCTATTTAAGGATTTTTTCCAAATTGTGACTTTCGAGATAAATTATGGAATTTTGCCGTGCCGGAACATCCAGTTTTCTTTTTTCGATGTAGTAGATATTGTGCAATCACCACGATCACCCTAAAATAAATAATTTTATTTTTTAGTTAGAAGATTCAAGCTATATATGATATATATATATATGATAAAGATATTTATTTTGTAATACATGAGTAAATAAAATACAAGTGTTAAAAAACTTAAAACGAGCTACATGTTTTGCCATTTATGGCGTACAAAAATTATACTACATTAAGTTTACAATTACAATAATACGTATATAAATATATGAATTAAATTTGAGAGGTTAATGCTTTTGTAACCTTAATAAAATATTTTCAAGTAGAATAATATTGGTGTCAAAGTTAATACTAAAAATATTTAATCTAAATATAATTACAGCCAAACATTACCTCCCACAAGTTCAAGATTGGTACTGCAGTGTCAGATACATGGTTTCTACAAGCTACAATCCAAGTGTGCCGCCTAAGAGGATCTCTTGGAAATCTGTAAAAACAAACCAATAATAGAAAAATTTACCACTTTTTGTAATACTTTATTATAAAATCTAAATAAAAACTACAAACCGGTTCGGCAGACAAACCCGCATGGTTAATTAACTTATCGATAGCTAAAGTTGCGGCGTTCATCACTATAGTGCAATACTTTCGGTTGCAGTGATACCAGTTTATTTTTATAAAAATTGCACACTTTTGCTGCGAGGTAGCAAGTTTCGATTTGACTTATTTGGCCTGTATTTTGTATAATATTTAAAAAAATATTAGTTATCGATTATATAGTACTATATACTAGTTATCGGTTATAGATTATAATTTAATTGTATAATATTCAGTATCGTGTTGAAATTGAGCTGAATATATAAATCATTTAACAAAATCCACTACACATCTATATGTAATGATTATTATTCATCACAAACTGATTTAGTTATTAGGAAATATATTTTCGTTAATATATATAACTTGTGTATGTAAATTATATTTATTTAAAAATAGATTATTTTTCACTTTATGAACTATGATGGCCACACTCGGTATTGGACGATAATATTCACAAAGTACGAGTTTTAATGACAAAATTACTTTAATATTATGTTAAAAATACTCACAAATTAAAAGTCACATTGCCCTTTTGTATACTAGACGTTTTTGATTGTTTTTTTCATGTAAATACACTGCAATTCGGCATTTTGTCGGGGCTCGATTTACTGGCACGATCAATTTGGAATGACGCACGACGCGGAGCAACTAGTTTTATATAACGAGTATGAGTCGGACTCTCGTACCTTTTACAGAGGGGTCTGCCTTGCGATGCCGTCTCCTTTGGTTTAATACTCAAAGACGTGCACTTCGGCTGTCAGCGCCAAAATGGCGCAAATCATATTGACTTATCATGTCACGGTGTATAGCCAGTCCAGCGTGCTTGTATATATAGAGGTCAGTGCCTAATGCTGATTGTAATAGTTGTAAACTTAATTGTTCGGTGAAACCAAATTTAAAGTCATAATAGATTATAGCTCGCAAATGTTCACGGTTAAGATACATCGTTTTAAATGCAATTGAGAATTAAGAGCAATTGACTTATGGAGTTCTATTTTTTACTTTTTTACTTTTTAGAAACATATAACACGAGTGCGTTCTATTTTAAAATTTTGAGCATCTCAAAACTTATTGAGAAAATTAACATTGGTCGCGGGTAACTCTGAGGACGAGCATAGTATGCTCTCGCGTTAGGGTGCACTCACAATTATAAACATACATAAACATAAACACTCACGCCTGTCACCCAGATGGGTAGGCAGAGACAACAGACTTCCATTTGGCACGATCCTGACACACCTCTCTCGCCTCCTTCACATCCATACACCTACACATACATGCTCGTCGGTTAAGGGTGCTCCTAATTTGGCCCGTTTTCAATAAATCGCCAATTTGGTCGATAAATTTTCGCCTAGGACGTCCCTTTCCGACTCTGCCATTCACTTCTGCAACATAAATTTTCTTTGTCACTCTTTCCTCATTCATTCCTTCCACACGACCAAACCACCGAAGCATTCCTTTCTTAATCCTGGTCACAACATCATCTTGCAAACCACACTCTTCTCTTATTACACAATTTCTTACCCTGTCGTTCAGATTCAGCCCTAACATACTCCTTAAGGACCGCATTTCTACTGCGTTGATTCTACTCTCGTGCTTCTTCTGCCACACCCAACTTTCACTACCATACGTTAAAGTAGGGACCAACACAGCATTGTGAATTGCCATACGTGCCTTTTTTGACACATTTTGACTCTTCACAATAGAGTGCAGGGCCCCATTTACTCTATTGCCCGTATTTTTTGTATTGCACTCACAATCGTAGCATTATAACATTCCCGCGCAGTTGATGACTTCCAAATTGTTCGGTCCAGTAGTTATCACCGTGATATGAGTCGCCCCGGACTCCAAGGTGAAATCCCAGCCACTCGTTCTATTAATTTGAACCACATGTATGTATTGCAGGCAACAATGAGGCCAAGTTGAAACTGTTTTCTTTTTCTCGTACTAATTAAATGCTTTATGATCCTATTGCCTTTTCAACATACTTTTTATCTATCTATGTAACGGAATCTTTTACTGTAATTTTCACCAACTTGTAGATAGATGTCTGATTGACTTGAAAATTTGCGCTACTACTTCATATAACCGAGAACTGTTACCAATGCAATAATTTAATAACTTTATCCTAGTTTCCTGATCGGGATCACCAGGATAATTCTCTCTAATTCACCACAGGTCATGATCAATGCGTGTTTTTTAAGTTTTCTTAAATTTTAATATTATAAGATGATTTATTTAATATCTAACGATTTCCTAAATATACTAACTAAAATCTAAAAACTACATTTAGGGATTTTATCGCGTTTAATTTATTTCATTTTTAATTCCCGACGGTTCCGGTGCTTTCCAGCACTCATGGTCACTGGGGACTGAGGTGACTGACGTCTCGATGTCAATATTAACCCGGAGTACCTTTAGCTTTTTAATTACTATTTATGGTCTGATCTACGCAGAATGAACTTACTGTGTCTTGAAGTCTTGCAGTGGTATGCTTGGGTTTACTTTTAATTTTTTTAATTGCAGGATCCCAAGCAGGTGATAGTACTCAGCCTCCTTCTCTATTGAAATTAGGATGTTTTTTTTTATTTCAATAGCCTCACGTATTATCCTTGGTAGAAATCAATGTTCTTTCGCTAGGATTTGTGGTCTATCAAATCTGATGTAATGGTTGGGGCCGTCTAGGATATGATCACAAACTGTGAATATTTATTTGTTAGAATATGGTACATTACAGTTTTTACAAAAGAGTACGGATCCTAAATATTCTGCTAGTTCCGTTGTACAAATATTTTCAGATAGATTATGTATAATAGAAAATCAAGACATTAATAATAATAAACTATAAAGATACTTGCAGCAACACTTATGGAAACTAAATTCAAGAATATCAACCAATTATAGTTCATAAAAGATAGCTTGATCTCTGCGACAGCTGTCAGTAAATTACGCCTATGAAGTCCTGAATTTCTTAGTAGTACAGACACACAGTACCTGTCAATGTCGTGCTTTATGGGCATGCCGACCTAATTAGTGCATGTCCATAAAGTATGACATTGACAAGTACTTACTGTCTGTACTATTAAGAAATTCAGAACTTCGTAGGCGTGATTTTACTGACAGCTGTCGCAGAGATCAAGCTATCTTTTATGAACCCATAGTCAATGGGTGCGTTTGGCAGAAAAAAGCGCTAGCAAGCGCTTATAAGCAAAATGGTAAGCGGTAAGCGCTGTCAAATCGTAAGTAGCTATTTTCCTCCAGGACACGATGTTAGTTTTAACCGGGGGAACCTAACCTCATTTAAATATATGTTTGTAAAGTATTCATATTAAAAACTTACTAATCATGAATTTTAATCACATATATATGTTTATTCACGTCATTATTATATTACTTAAAACTAATATTGCACAAAAGAACTTATAAACTCTACTTCAAAACAAACAAATTAAATAAGCAAAATGGCGGATTGTGTCAGCGCTACTGAAGTAGGAATCGTGTCCTGGCCGAAAACTATTTTAGCGCTTGTAAGCGCTTGCTAGCGCTTTTTTCTGCCAAACGCACCCAATAATTATCTGCAATTAAGTTGACAGTTACTGTAACTTCTGCAGTCTTTGCGTTGTATAGCATGGTGCGAATGACATAATATAATTGATAAACTGTCATACAAAGATTTTTTTACTTCATTAATGGGCACCGCCCATTTACGATAGTGATGTGCCATGATAAACTATGCCATGCCATAACGAATAACCATCATATTTATTTAATTTCATCATCATTCATCATAATTAATCATCATATCAGAAATCGGTTTTGAATTAAATCAAATATATAAAAAACACGTAAATATGTATTTCGATTGGAACTAAGCTTTAAACAAATTCTGATTTACGAAAAAAAACGCACATAGACGAATATACAGAGTTTCCGATACATGGTTGGTCATCAGCTCAGGGAAAAAAATTATAAAGCAAATTGCGCATTGTGTCAAATAGATTTTATCACAAATCATGGCGGCCAAATTGGCTACAAAATACCTATTTTTTATTTCATCAGATTTTTAAACAAAATTCTCGTTTATTTTTACCTCCCGCCCCGATATTTGGCCCATTGGACCCGGCCACAATAATACACATATAGCGAAAGCGCTAGCACTCGTACCTTGAAAAGCTGGCCGGTGCAGTTAATGACGTATAGAAAATTAAAAATGCTAGCAGCCATTTTATTTGTTTAAATGTCAATATGAATGTTGCAATCAATATGAAACAGAAGATGATTTTCATTTTCAAATTAATACGTAGTATAATCTATACATTGAAGTGTCTGTTTCTAATATCAATGCACAACAAAACAGTCTTTTACTAAATCCATAAGAAAGTATATACGGTATGTATAACAAAATGACAAAAACAATGTTTAAAATATTTGTATGTGTGTCTGTTTGTTCCGGGTTATAGCTGACACTGGCAGGTAGCTGATGTTTCTTAGGTGTAACACAGGCTACTTTACTTTAGATAAAGAATTAGGATCCGCGTAAAAATTGCGCGGATCCTAATTCCCATGAAGGTTCCAAACCCATAAAATCCAATCGTAATAAATACCACGCCGACGAAGTCGCGGGAACAGCTGTTATGTAACTATTATGTTATAATTTGTATTTAACATTAACTTAATTTTACTTGCACTGTAGTTTATAAAGAAATATATGTTTCGGTTTTAATTTTTGTATCAATAGCTAGTCGATAATTTTGCTTTGCTTTCTGTATCGTTAATCGCCTTTTTTAAATCGATTTAACATTGTTCCATCTCTAGACACGTCTAACTGTAAGCTGTCACCCGCACCATGCTATAATATAAATGGTATTATATTGCAACTGTAATTTGCGTTACATCAGTCCCTTACATTTTTAACATTAGAAGTTGTACTGTTATATATTATGTGTAAGGGTTCAAGACGCTCGATACTGCAGACCGCAGGTTCGATTCTCTCAAGACTGTATCGCGTTCAAATGATTGATTGTTTATGTTTTATTTAATTTTTTTTAGATTATACCATATACTCGTTTCGTCCGCAGGTAAAACAGTAATTTAAAAAACCTGACTACGAAAAAAAGGTTACTGAAAAAAAGCAAGGTCACTTCCACAAATAAGACAAATCCACCTACATCCCATATGTTTAAATCCATCAAGCAGTTAAGGTTAGCAGAGCGTGCCCAAGAAACAGACATACATACATTACCCCCTCCTTCTCATACAGTCAGGTAATACATACTAGCAATACTTTTAATATTACTAATACACCCATAGAATACTATATATGTATTATAATAGAACGGGGGAGTGGGCGGAGCTCGCGCAGTCACTAAAATGTCACTAACACGTCAATTCACGCGTATAAATGTCAACACGAGATCTGTTTTGACGTTACAATCGTTTCCAAATTTCGCATGCAAATTATTTAAAAAATGCCAAATTGCACCCTATTTACAAATATATATGTATTAAAATTTAAACGATTTTTAATGATGATCTTGAACATTAATCAAAAGTCTAAAATGTTTAAATTTATTCAGTCTGTTAACACAGCGATTCGGATTTGGCGACGTCAAATCACGTACAAAATAAAGTTGACAGCTATTCTATTGTGTTTGGCGGCGCTGTCATGGCGCCGCAAGCGAAACACACCGAAGCCTAAATCACGCTATCAACATTCCGCATCATAAACAGCGTATATAGAACATCTCCGAAATCACACGGAGTGTTGGCCGCTCCCCGGACAGAACCCGGGAGATCTCCCCTTTTCCCTCTACGGCCACATGTGTATTATAGTATTCTATGAATAACACCCATCAAGTCTTAGAGTAGCCAATTAAGCTTAAAATACTTGTGTTAGGGGTTCACGACAGTAGTCGAATGGCGGATTCGAATCGACAACTTTTGAGTTCGCGGTTCGAATTCCTAACAATTACACTACTTTAGCTTGTCGTGAAGCGACAGTTAAAAACTATAGAACCTAACCTAACAACGAAACAACCAAAAAGAAAATAATTTATTTAAAAAATTGTAAAGATATTTACAGCTTTTTTTTTTTATAAAAAAAAAGGTATGAGGGTGATGATGGGCTGTAGTGATGATAGTGAATTACAATTTTTAAAAAAAATAAAAGTTAATAAAGATAAAGAGTACGGAAACAATGTATGTACAGGCTATGCCTGTGGTAGATGCACAGCGCCTAATCTAGGTACACGCAGCGCTTGAAGTAGGCACACACAGCGACCAGAATGAGCACACACAACACCCGGAGTAGACACACACAGCGCCTGGAGTAGACACGCAGCGTCTGGAGTAGGTCCACGCAGCGTCTGGAGTAGGTACACACAGCGTATTGAGCAGGTACACGCAGCACTTAGAGTAGGCACACACACACCGCTCGGAGTAAGCACACACAACGCCCGGAGTAGACACACACAGTGCCCGGAGTAGACACACACAGCGCCCGGAGCGCCGGAGACACGCAGCGTCTGGAGTAGGAACACGCAGCGCTTGAGACAAGCACGCTCAGCGGCCGAAGATAGCGCGGGCACTAATAGGTGGAAGCGTAGGCGTGGCTAGGCGACGACTTCAGGAGAAGGCAGAGGCTTGCAAGATTCCGAGGCAGTGCGGATAAAGCCTTTAAGAGGTGCTTCTCGTATCAAAGCTGAAGTGAGAACCTCTATTGGCCGATTCCTCGGCTTTTATACTTTTTGACGGATCTGGGATAAGAACGAGAAATTATTTGAAATTATTTAAATTAAAAGCAAATTTTTGTAAATGGCCAAGAAGAAAAGAGTATTTTTGAAGTAAAAACATCAGGCCGGTAACGATATTTGAATAAAAATTGCCATGACAACCAGATAAACAACGATGTCAAAACATAAAGGCTCGTAATGTAGAGAAACGCAGAAATGAAAAATAAAGCAAATGGCCAAGAAGAAAAGATAGAAGTAAAAACATCAGCCGTAGAAGTCAAATTTTGGTTTTAGGCTCGTAATAGAGAAACGGCAAGATTTAAGTGAAAAATGAGATATTATTGATATAGGAAAAAAAGGTAGCGCAACAGTGCGCACGAAGCCCGAAATTGCAGAGTTACGGAGAACTAAATAAAATACCGAAAAAGGTAGACTCCATTGACACCGATTTAAAAAGTGTTGATAACGTGAAAATACGATGTGAAAATGATTTGTTATTGTGTTCTTATGGTTTAAAAACGTTACAGGATCCTATGAAAATAAAGGTGATGCAAAATATCCTGTTTTGAGGCTAATGCAGAAAATCAAAAACAGAATGGAAAAATAAATTTAAAATAGTGTAAAATGATATGTAAGTAGCATAACACTAGAAGCTTTTAAAGTTGTCCTAGTGTTTGTTAGCGGCAATTCATTCCTGTTCATTAACACGACGTTTGCGAAAGATTTCACACGCGCAAACAATATAATGAATAGTTGCGAAGGATTTAACAACGTGCAAATAATAGGATGACAAATATATGTGAAAATGAGTGAAAACCAGTCAAGATCAATGTCATTTATTACCGTATGGCTACGAATTACGACATTAGTGTTATTAATTTAACACGGAGGTTTCTCGCGGGACTGTGACATTGCCTTCATTAATATAACTCACCCATTAGAACACTGCCGCTTCCCACAATTGCCGTTGACCGTATAGTGGGGGTGTAAGCTGTCCACTGCCGCATATCGTCCCGTGGGGTCCCGTGGGTGGCGTAAGAGGCGACAGAGGGAAATTGAAACAGGAGATGGGCAGCAGCACCTTCCTGATAACAACTGAACATAACTGCGGATGCCAAGCGTGCCGACTATGGTAAACATTCCCCCTATGAGATATATGGGGGAGGCCTGCGTTCAGCAGTGCACTTTTGACTAGCTGTAACGGTACCGGTTACGTAAAAGCGAGGTCGACAAGGTTAAGGTATGAAGTTCTCTGTTGACTTTTTTAAACTACTTAGTCAACAAACTTTAACCAAATACTTAGCCTTTTCAATGTACACATCAAAAAAAGTTTGATGATAAAGTCTTTACGTTATATCTTTTTTTTTAAATAAAAAACACTCTGTCTGTGACACCCTGGTATCCCCGGTCGAGCCGACCCATTCGTGCTACATTCATGATATAGCTGCAGCGTGGCCCTACCACGTATAATACGTACACATATTCTTAAACAATAATCTTTATTAACTCTTCAGTGTGCAGTTGTTGTGGAGATTTACCTTACCTATCTTTATCGTTACTCTTGGCAGGACGCCCAGGGGACAAAAGAAGGTGAAGGATTCTCTGGCACCTCACGAGAGATTTTGTAACGCGTATAAAAATTCCATTAGAAGCACAAGGCTAAATACAAGAGGTTCCGTTTACGATAAATAACAAAATTCCAGCCAGTGTCGGCTCAACTTAATAATTTATTTCATTTGCAATTAAAATGTCTATAATTTTATCAAGTGAATTCATTTCTTAGTGTTTTTTGCGTCAAGTCCTGAGATAAAATAAATATAAGTACTTACAAAATAATTCATTGGGTTACGTAAACGTAATATTAACAATACACAATTGTTCTGTTGTAGGTACTCCCTTAATCACTTGATATTATGTTAATTAAATGTAAATGATGAGAGTCATGTTTTAATGAGCAAACATTATGTAAGATTTGCAAATAACGTTCGTCGATTATGTTTGTAAAGTCGAGGACGCATTACTACTTATTAGCTATTGTTTAAATTAAAATTCGTTACATGAAAAATGTGCAGGATGCAGTGCGCTCACTGTTGTGTTGGGCTCTGAAATGTACAGAGAGCCAGTGTAAACTGCAGGCTGTAGCTATGAGACATTTCTTCTCAGTGCTTAGAGGTGACAACGCACCTGTAGCTTTCTTTGTTTCGTAGTTACTTGCTGAGCAACCACTTACCTTCGGGTGGGCTGCAAGTTCGATGTCACTTCATACTACGTGTAGTCGCTGTGCTCCGTGGACACTTGCAGTCAACTTCAAATATAGAAGGCTATGCTATAGCTCATTGCTGAGCTAACACTATGTGTTGTCACATCTGAGGACTGAGGTGGAATAACTCACAGTCTGAAATTATATTGGCTCTCTAAATTCTCAGTACAGTGTATTTTCAGTAGAAATAGGTAAAAAGGGCAAATCAAATATTTGAGGATAAGGTGGTTCGTCACACCGAATTTCGATCATGGAGTCCAGTTCCAACAGAGACTAGCAATCTGCGCCTAGTGTTGCCATAAATGCAAGAACAAGACGAGACTTAGCCACTCTTGGTCTTGGTCTTGCGCCAATACACCTGGTCTTGTTCTTGGTCTTGGTATTGCGCTCTCAGTCTTGTTTTTGGTCTTGGTCTTGCAGCAAGAGTCTCGCAAGTCTCGCAATTACCTATTAGTCTATTGTTATTTATTAAACTTGCCGTGATAGCTCAGATGGTTAACGCTCGCTGTAATATAACAGAACGCGAGTAACCCTGGTTCGATCCCCGCCGGCACCAATGAAATTGTTAATTGCAATTTTAAGTGCTGATTTACCACGTTCTCGGCGGTGAAGGAAAACATCGTGAGGAAACCTGCATGTCTGAGGCATAAGATAAAAAATATTTCTAAGACATGTGAAGTTCGTCAACACGCATTGGGGCAGCGCGGCTGACACTTCCCCGCCCTAAAACCCTCTTATAAATGAGGGGGGAGGCCTGTGCTCAGCAGTGGGACGTATATAGGCTGTAACTTACTAACTTTATTTATTAAACGTTACTTTAGATCTTAGAACAATTTAACAGAGTAGGCACATTTTGAGCTTGAATTAACATAGCCATAGAAAGACCAACCAAATTAGTAAATGTCTAAACATTTAATGAGAAATTCGAAAAATCAACTAATACCGGGTGGGGTTTGAACCCACGACCTAAGCGATTCGTGCCGCTACTCTAACAAACTGAGCTGTCTATCAAGTCTCACGGCCACGGAAGTTAGTCTGTTTCTTAATAAACGTTTACATTTAATAAGCTTACATGTGCTAAAACTTAGTAAAAACATATAAAAAACAAATTAATGGCATTAACTTGACTGTATTAAAAAGAACATTATCTGTCTAGAAAGAGATTGATAGACCCTTATATGAAATGGAATAAAAGAGTTATACGAATTACCATTTATTTTAATAAAAAAAAATACAATACAAATTAAATTACATAACAGTACACAACAGCTTTGACATTACTGTTACTTTATATTAATTCTTTTGACCAAGAATTAATACAAAGTAACCATCTGGCTGACTCATCACTTAACCTATTTCTATGTTTTCTAATTACTAATGATGCTTTAGAAAATAATCTCTCAGCAGGTACTGAAGTTGCAGGCATTGCAAGAAAATCACGGGCCATCTTCGATAAAGTCGGATATTCTGTCTCATGCGTCCTCCACCACTCTAAAATGTCTTCCGAACTGGCGGCTCTGGGTTTACTTAGGTACTCCTCCAACTCGTCTATAACTAAGCCTTGATGAAAAGATCCAGATCCAGATGACGTCGAGGGACATGCATACAATTTCTCAAAGTCTATTACGTCTTCATCTTCATCATATTCACATACTTTCTTTTCATTTCTTGGTGATTCTAGAGATGTATTCACTGAGTGTAGACTTTTATATTCTTTATAAAGTTCATCAAATTTGCGCAGGCTTTCTGTTTTAATTTGCTTCCCCCATAATGTCATGTCAAAAGTCTGAGTCTTATGCCTTGGGTCTAAAATTAAAACACAATAAATCCAGTTGCTCTTTTTATAATGTTTCATCCACTTCGGATGTATTTTTCCTTTCATCCACTTCGGATCAATTAGGTTTCTCATCTAATTGTTTTACCATGGATTCAATTTTATCGAGCAAGAGAATGAATACAATGACTAGCGGTAAATTAACATATTTTTCTCCACCAAGTTTCGTTGATAGAAGTTTAAAGTTTATTAGAAACTTATGTATTTTTTCGAGTATTTGCCATTCACTATCTGTGATTTGAAAATCATTCAATTCGATGACAGAAGTGCACAATATGTTAATGCCAGTTCTCACTTTTAAACCAAATACAATCATATCATGTGTGGAATTCCATCTTGTTGGACAGTCGAGTATGGGGTTCGGACTTGATGGCACGCCAGCTGCTTCACAAGCAGACTGAAACTTCCTCTTCAATATCTCACTTCTTTTTATTTTACTGGAAATACTGCGTAATTTTGTTATAGCTATACGTGAGTCAGCAATATTTGGCGCATATTCTTCATCTTCCTCAGTTTCGTCTTCATTATCTTCATACTGCTGTTCTTGTCCCTTATTGTCAGTTTCACTGTGAAACGCTAAGGTCTGTAATAAATCTTATACACCAAGGTTCAAAATGTGAGCAAAGCACCGGAAATGTTGATTGTCTGAATCAAAGTGTGGCAGCTGTATGTCCAATTCATACATAAATTTGGTATTTGCAGTTGCGTTGTCGACCGTGATACCCTGTATTTTATCAATTATGTCATATT
Organism: Parnassius apollo; assembly: GCA_907164705.1. Taxonomy (NCBI): domain Eukaryota; kingdom Metazoa; phylum Arthropoda; class Insecta; order Lepidoptera; family Papilionidae; genus Parnassius; species Parnassius apollo. The sequence continues at coordinate 273,201 of CAJQZP010000620.1, read as the reverse complement.
CCAATAAACATTCGTGGAAAATCGTTGCAATATCTTCCCCAGTATGTCGACTGCGTGATGGTATAAAATCAAGGACTACAGATCGATACTTCCATTCGTTGTCTATATAATGAATAGTGACCCCGTAGTAACTCCTACCAGCAATTGACGTCCATCCATCAATGGTAAATGACATTTTAGATGAAAATTGTTGTAGTCGTTTCTTAAGATTCAATTGAAGCTCTTCAAACCGTTCTTTGACCTTCCTTCTAAGTGTGGACCTTTTAGGAAACACCATATTTGGGCAAATTGACGAAAATATACTTGTGTAGCTTTGTCATCGAAAAATGAGAAGGGAAGATATTTTTTAACCATCCAATCAACTGTAGCTGTCGTGATGTTGTCACTGCTATTTCCAGACTGAAATAAAACAGTAAATCATGTGTCTCGCCGATTATAAAAATAAATGAAAATATGATTGAATTATAAATACATATTTAACACTATCTTAATATATATAAATTAAGTGTCACGTTGTTTGTCCGCGATAGGCTCCTAAACTACTTAAACGATTTTAATCAAATTTACACACCGTGTGCAGTTTGGTCCAACTTGAGAGATAGGATAGTTTTTTTTGCCCACGAACCCACAATTTTTTTTGAAAATTTAAGGATTTTTAATAGGACATGACAGGGTCGTCGAAAAGGGCAGAACAACGTCTGCCTGGCAAGCTGGTAATATATATATATATATATATATATATATACTCCACCGAGTCAGTAATTCATTCTTGGGGCGATGTATACGCTTTTACAATGCACGAATGTTATTAAACTAAGTTTGTATAAAAAGGGTTATTATAATATTAAGGAATTTATGGATGATAATAACCCCTGGGAAGGGTGATCGCTACCAAGCTATTTCTAATTTGTCTTGTGTTGTTTATTGTAAACATAATTGTAAGCTATTATTGGAAAAAAATAGTCCCGCTGGGTTTCTTGCTGGTTCTTCCCAGGACAGAGGTTTTTTTTGCGAACCAGTGGTAAATGAAAAAATTAACTTTCAATAAGTATTGTTATAATCTACATTGAATAAAAAAGTTTCTGTTTCTGTTTATGTTTGACTTATCGCTTTACATAATTATAGAACTATTGTAAAAATATTTTGAAAAGAGCAACTACTGAGTTTCTTACTTTCTTCCATGATTCTTCTCAGTAGAATCAGAATACCTGAACATGGAAAAGAAAAATTTGGGGAAAACAGTGATTATATGACTATTCAAAAGTGTATTTTTAATGCCTACTTGAATAAAACATATTTGAATTTTAAATTTCAAACGAGTGAAGGCAAATTTAATTTAATTAACGTAGATTAATTCAATCACAAGAAGAACATAATATACACAATTTTATTTACATATTTACATTTCATTTTTACGTAGGCACACTATACCTATCTGGCAACACATCTACTTTATTAATCTTCTGAAGAATCATTAATTTTATCAAAGGATGCCGAACTTTCCTTTGTCGGTCTTTCGGCGTGTCCAATTCCAGTCATTCCCAATTGAGCTTTGCTTCGAGTCTAATGTATTAATTGTTTTTACTCTAATCCTTGTTGTTCTCGGAGTGATAAGTTTACAATTTGACATGAGTGACGAAGAGTCAAATAGTTCTAGTCGGAGTAGTGAGAGTTGGAGTTATAGATCTAAAAGACCGAAAAGTAAATTTGATGAGTTTTTCGACATAATTCATGCATCCCAATTTGCTTTGTGTAAATTATGCCAACATAAAAAGGTTGAAATAAAAATGAAAAACAGAAACACTTCAGGCTTAAGGAAGCATCTAATATCTTTCCACAAAAAGGAATCACAAATATTTCTTCCTGAAAAACCAAAATTAAGTGGAGATATCACAAGCTTTTTAATAACCACCGGAAAAAGTGGACAGGTAAGATAAAATATACTTATCACACACTTACATAACACATATATTATGTAACTAGCGGCCGCCTGCGACTTCGATTCTTCCAACTCCCATTTCACTCCCTTAGGGATAGATTTTCTCAAAGTTTCATCTCTTTGCCATAAAAGGAACCTACCTTACAAACTTCAAGTTTGTTTGTTTTATAGTTCCTGAGATATTGTTATAGTCAGTCAGTGAGTGGTATATATATATATATATATATATATATATATATATATATATATATACTACTACTACTAGCTTGTGTCTGTTCCTAGTATTTACAGAATGTCATTTCATTTATAAAATGTCAAATGTATATGTAGATACCAAATCGGTTTAGAAATTTCTAGTTTTTGTCTGACTTAAATTGAAAAGGTGAAAGATCTAACATTTCTTTTGGAATCTTATTATAAAAGCGTATATCGCAACCGAAGAACGCATTATATACTTTGTGTAACCGGAAAGCAGGTATTGTGATTTTATTTTTATTTCTACTATTAAAATTGTGCAAATCACTATTATTTACATCAATTCGATGCAATCAATTTCTTTAAACGGTTCTCTAAGAGATACTCGGGCTCCTAAAAAGTACATAGATCTTATTTTACGCTTTTTATTTAATATGCACACTTTTTATATTATTCGATTAGCATTGTACAAAATGTTTACACGTTTCAAGTGTGTTAAAAGTTTCTACAATATTTATCAAATAGGTGACGACATATTCGAACACTTTGTGTTCAAAAACACACACTTCCAAAAATCGAGATTTGCAGTGAACTTATTGAACATGTTTATCTATTAGGTAATAATATTAATAGTAAGTAATTATTATAAACCCATATAGTTAATATTACCAATCCTTACCATTATCTAATTACAATATTCCTTGCGAGATCAGCATAATGTATTCGTGTCCATTCTGAGCACCCGGAAACTTATTTTATTCTTTGGAACATGTACTCTGTGGCGGCATTCAAACAGTGTCAAATGTAGTGCGTGCGGCGCGGCGGCGCGGCGGCGACGAATGAATGCGATATCAATAGAAGCCGCCGGCGCGTGTATCTTGACCTTGTACTTCCGAATAGCTGCAAAATTTCTTTGACAGGTCAGTATTCGACCTTTGATGATGCCGACAACAAGACGCCGCGCACTATCAAAGTACCGATGGTCAAAACTAGGGATGCACTTTTTTTTCTTTTAATGGATATTTTCATCCACTATATATGTTTATGGTATTGTTCGTAATGCGCATAAGTCCAATTTTCCAAATTTTTTTTAATATATTTTTTGCATCTCATAGAGTCCCTAAGCGTATACCCGAACTCCTATACTCCCTGAAACGACACTCATTCCTAACTGCAAGACGCAAGAGTCTCGCAGGCATAGTCTTGTTCTTGCTCAAACCTTGCACGGTCAGTCTTGGTCTTGGTCTTGCTAAAATTAGGCGGTCTTGTTCTTGGTCTTGGTCTTGCAAAAATGCAAGAACAAGACCAAGACTGCAAGACCAAGACCGATTTTGGGCAACACTATCTGCGCCGCACAAGATCATAGTGCATGAATATGCGCACAAGCTCTCGCAGTCTAATGGAACGCCAAGCCCGACTCAACTGCAGCAAGATCAAGTACAGGACTAACGGCTTTACTTGCTTTTCGAGTCACGGAACATCGCCAACTTCCTAACTTCTAGCTGCTACTGAGAATTTCAATAACCGTTTGGTCGAACCGGGATTCGAACCTGGGACCATACGATCAGCGGTCACCACCAACAGTTCAACGAGGCAGTCGAGCTACAGAGTACAGGAGTAAGAAGTAAGAACAGAGGGGAAGCTTCCTAACAAAATCGAAAATGTGTACCTATTCTGATAGGGTTGTCACCTGATGCATGTGATGTTTATGTACTAAACGAGTTACAAAAAATACTGGGACACAGGGAGACTGCATATCGATTGTAACTAGAAAGCTAGAATATAATAACATGCCTGCTGAATATGCAGTATTACTCAAACACTGCCTCACATCTGGCTATCTATTGTGGAAGGAAGAGTTCTACAAGCAAGTAGATGGTGTGGCGATGGGCTCACCTGTATCTCCCATAGTCGCCGACATATTCATGGAGGACTTCGAGGAGAAAGCGCTTCCTACTGCTCCTGTAAATCCAAGATTCTACAAGCGGTACGTACACGACACTTTCACAATTTTACCATCTGACAAAGTAACTGCATTTTTAAACCACCATAACTCTATAAACTATAAAATACAATTCACAATGGAGTTAGAGGCAAATAATTCTTTAGCTTTCCTAGATGTTTTAGTCATTCGAAATCCTAATAACACAATTGGTCACACTATATATAGGAAAAAGACCCATACCAACCGATATTTAAATGGTGAATCTCACCATCATCCTTCACAGTTAGCTACCGTGGGTAAATCTTTGTTTCAGAGAGCACGAGGGATCTGTGACAGAAATCATCTAGCCGCCGAGCTTCAACCGTAAGTCCGTGCCGTCAGCACGTCAAGCAAGTGTTGCAAGACAACAAGCTTCGGGTCCCGCGCCTACGTCACAGTGACCGAGTGAAGCCGGCCACAGTCGAGCGTGTGCCTGCTGTACTACCATATGTCAGAGGAGTCACAGACAAGGTTGGCTACATCTTGAAGCGAGCTTCCATTAAAACATACTACAAGCCGCCGAAGAAGATTAGTCAATTTTTACCACCCGTCAAGTGTAATATCTCTCTACCAGACGCAGGAGTGTACAAGTTAGATTGTGAATGTGGTCTCTCTTACATAGGTCAAACAAAAAAATCCATAAAAACCCGCGTGAAAGAACATATAGCTGACGTGAAGCACCGACGCTCCGGGAAGTCTGCAGTCTGTGAACATGTTCAAAATCGTCCCCACCATTACATCAGATTTGATAAACCACAAATCCTCGCAAAAGAACACCGATTCCCACCAAGGATGATACGCGAGAATATTGAAATTAAAGAACATCCTAATTTCAATAGAGAAGATGGTTGGGTGTTGGCATCTGCTTGGGATCCTATAATTAACAAAATTAAACCCAAACCCAAGTATACCACTGCAAGATTTCAAGATACTGTAAGCTCGTTTTGCGTAAATCGGACCAAAAATTAATATACAAAAACTGAAGGTAGCTGGGCTAACAATGATATTGGGACGTCAAACATCTCAGTCCCCCCCGTGACCGTGGGTGCTGTAAAGCACCTGAAACGTCGGGAGTTAAAAATAAGTAAAAGTAGTGAAATAAACGCGATAAAATCCGTAAATTTAGTTTTATTCAATGTGTAGTGTTCGCGTAAATTTAAGAAATCATTATAAAAAATTTTCTTCTCTCTTGCACACTATGTCCGTCTATATTATATTCCAACTCTATGACTATTGTCCTCATTTTTCGACACTGTTTTCAAAAGAAAACATTATGTACACGTTTTCTGTTCAACAAGAAAAAAAATTCTTTGAATGTTGTTGCTTATAAAACTTAATGTCCGAGTTTATTTGAATAACAATATTAGTTGATAATAATGACAATCATTCGTGGAAGCTGTAAAATCTCTAGGTGCTGTTATGTTTTTTGATCATGTGATAAAAGTACTGTGAGCACCTTACTTCGCAAGCGCCGGTACTATACAAACATGGTGGCAATTTATGACTTCATATATTTTCCTATTCCGATGATATCCCCGACGTCTGTCTGAACAAGATTAGAATGGTCCTCCAGCACCTTAAAAACGGCAAGTCCCTTGACGATGATGGAATTACAGCGGAGCTTCTGAAAGCGGGTGAAACACCGGTACTTAAAGTCCTTCAGAAGCTCTCTCTTCTATGGTGGCACTACTCCTGAGGCGTGGAGCAGAAGTGCGGTGGTCTTGTTCTTCAAGAAAGGCGACAACGCTCTCTTGAAGAACTACAGACCGATTTCCCTTGTGAACCGCGTCTTCGTGCTGATTTCGAGAGTCATTACGAATCGTCTCGCACGCAACCTCGACGACTTTCAGCCTCCCGAACAAGCCGGTTCCCGAAGATGCTTCAGTAGCATAGACCACATACATACCCTGCGGCTGATTGTACAGAAGACCGAAGAGTACAATCTGCCACTTTGTCTGGCGTATGTGGATTATGAGAAAGCCTTTAATTCCGTTGAAATTTGGGCGTTGCTACAGTCCCTTCAGCGGTGCCAAGTTGACTGTCGATATATCGAAGTGCTAAAGTGTTTGTACAGTAGGGCTACGATGGCTATCCGAATACAGAATCAGAGTACGAAACCTATCCAACTGCAGAGAGGTGTAAGACAGGGTGACGTTATTTCCCCGAAACTCTTCACCGCTTCATTGGAAGACGTTTTCAAGCTACTGGACTGGAAAGGATACGGTATTAACATCAATGGCGAGTACATCACTCACCTTCGATTTGCCGACGATATAGTCGTCAAATGGAAGGTGAGAAGGAGAGAAGGGCTGTGATGTGAATGATGATGATATTTACCTAGGGTACTGCGGCAGTATACTGGCAGTCCATTACGGAACAAATTTTTCACCAGTGAAAGCACTGAGCAGTGCTCGCAATGTTTATTGGAACACGGCCCAAATTTTGATAGTAGTCTATTAATAGATGATAGTTGACGGGAACTGTATTGTCATGAAAGTTACTGCGCGGGAAATTCCAAACGTCACTCTTATCAAAACGTCGTCGTATGTAGCTTCCCCTCTGGTCGGTTTTCTTACGTATGTGGTCGAGCAACTGTGTTTTTGCGCACTAATTTACAGCCAATTATCCGTAAGTCTTTTAATCGGTTGTGAGTCAGCGAGAAGACCTTCCTTGTTACGCAAACTGCGAACCTTGTTTTTGACCATCTAACGCTGATTTTTTTATGTGATTTAAAAACTGTCCTTATTAATGCGTGCACATTATTCACTTGACTTGAAGATTACTTCAGTTAAGCATGTAACTTTATTTGATATTTGATTAAAAACAGAAACGTTCTAAAATGATAACACAACTGCGTGGCATATTTGCCGTGCCAGCTACTATATATAGCTAGATCTCCACCTGTGGCACAATTCGTGTTCTAAATTGCCGGTCTAGTAGTACGTGTACGTGGGTGCTCCAAAAAGTTTCCGAGCTAACAAAGATACAAGATATTTTTTTTTTATTTTTTTTTTATTTTTCTACAAAGTCTCCTTGTAACTCTACACACTTCAGCCAACGATTCTCCCATCTCCCTAACCTGTCCAAATAGTACTCCTCATTTAACGAAAATCTCATTCCTCCGAGCGCAATTTTTAGGGTTTGTTTCACATTCACCCGTAGATGGGGAAACAAAAAGTTGCTTGGGGCTAGATTTGGTGAGGAAGGCGGATGGTCAAGCAGTTCAAATTGTATTTCGTGGATTTTCATCATAGCAACCGCTGAGGTGTGAGACGGCGCGTTGTCTTGGTGAAAGAGGATTTTCTTTTTCTGCAAATGTGGCCGTTTATCCGTAATTTCTGCCTTCAGTTTGTCAAAGTAATGATTCGTAGTATGCTACTGTAATGATTTTTCCTTTTTGAAAATAATTGATCAAGATAACTCCATGACTATCTCAGAAAACAGTCGTCATCCATTCCCAACCGAAAAAAACAGTTTTCGCTTTTTTTGGAGTCGGTTCCTCTTTGCAGTCCACTGTTTTTACTGTATTTTTGTTTCAGGCGTATAAAGGTGTATGCAAGTTTCATCTCCAGTGATTAATCGGCGCCAAAACTCGCATTTATTTATTGCGCCTTAACAACTCCAACAGAGCGTTGGAAATGTTCATAAGAACATGTTTTGGTCTAATGTGAGCAAATGCGGAATCATACGAGCAAAAAGCTTTCTCATGCTCAAATCTAGATCTTATATGTGACAAATACGTTCTTAGGACTTATTCATAGCCTCTGCTATCTCTCTCACTTTAATTCGGCGTCATCTGGCACCATTTGGTGATCGTAGTGATGTTTACGTCAGTAGTTGCAGTTTTTAGACGTCCCGGACGTTCATCGTCTCCCAAGCTCTTACGTTTAAATTCAACTGCCCAAAATTTCACTGCGGTAAATGATGGTGCAGAGTCCCTATACACAGAGTCAAACTCATCTTTGATTTTCGTAGGCGTATTACTTTTCAAAAACAAAAATTTAATGACAGCTCGATACTCAATTTTTTCCTTTTTCACAAAAACACTCACATCGACTCACTCAAACGACTGTTATATAACAAATACGCGTTCAAAATGGCTGAAATTTTGGTGCGTAACTGTCAAAAGAAGCACAACTACATTCACTAGCTATTATCGACGAGTGCTGCCATCTTCACGTTGAGGTCGGAAACTTTTCACACCACCCTAGTATACATTGAAATTTATGATAAGACGCAGTGAAGAACATAAAGGATATGAGTATTAAGACGAAAGATGAGACCCACTTAAGCTTAGCGCGGTATTCTGAGACATATTTACAAACTCCAAATATGAACCGTTTATTTTCATTATGCAATCGCTGAAATTTCTTTAGTTTTTCTTCAGTTAAATCAAGATAAATTATGAAGCTATGATGTGGGGTTTTAGTTCAAGGTGGAGGTGGAGCGCGTGTTCCCGTGGTGGGCGGGCGCGGAGGCATACGAACATGCGGCCACGCACAGTGCGCGCGGCAAACTGGTGCTCGACTTCACCGCGACCCCCGCACCCCCCGCAACACCACCGCCCGCAGGCACAGATCGCACGTGACGCTACTCTCATGTTGTATTGTACAGCTTAAATTAGTCAATAAAAAATAAGTATTTTCATGTAGTTTTTTTTTTTCAATAATATTTCAGTTTGTTAATAGACCTTACTTTGCGGAAATTCCGACATTATAGTCAACCAAATCTAAGAAATACCTTTTGGCGTTTCACATTAATCACTCCGCAATAACTTTTCACAAGCGTACTCACACGATTTGAAATAACCTTTTACGTAAATCCGAAGAATTATGAAGTTATATATATATTTCATTACAACGTGAATAGTTTTTTATCACTAATTTAAATTTGAATTTTTCAAACAAAGCAGAATATTAAAAAATAACCAGTATTAACTTTTTTTACTTGACGTCGTTTCAATGATATGTCGCTATGTATATTACCGTAGTGTTTGGATGATTAAAATTCATTGTTAAGCGAATAATCGACAAAATATTCAAATAATCGGTAAAAACATTCTAATAATCGAATCATAAATTTCTTTAATGTATTATTTGTTTAATTTAATTATTATTTTCAAAATTCCTTAAATTACATTAATCATGAATAAAAACGTTTAATTTTTTCACTTTGTCAAAGTAAATTTGTGTGGGCAAAAAACTCATATTATACAACGCTACTACTAAAATAACCACTACATAATTTCAACATCCCGCCATCTCGGTACCAGTTATTCGATTCCACAGAATCAGTAATTCATTCTTGAGGCGATGTATACGCATTTACAACAAAATGCCAGATAATATACAAAATTTGACGTCAGTACACTAAGTTCAAAAACTTTATTAAACTAAGTTTGTATAAAAATGGTTATTTTAATATTAAGGAATTTATGGATGATAATAACCCCTGGGAAGGGTGATCGCTACCAAGCTATTTCTAATTTGTTTTGTGTTGTTAATTGTAACACGCATGATTGTAAGCTCTTAATAAAAAAAACTAGTCCCGTTGTGTTTCTTGCTGGTTCTTCCCAGGACAGAGGGTTTTTTTTTCGAAACAGTGGTAAATGAAATAAATGACTTTCAATATAGTATTATTCATAATCTATATTGAATAAAAAAGGTTCTGTTTCTGTTTCGAGAGCTTACTGTGCGTAATTTTGTGATTTGTCTTCTTATTTTGTGACTTGGCATTAACTTTTTCGACTGTTTCTTTTATAATAACTTTTTGTACGTAGTAGAGCCACGCTACAATTTATATTATAGTTGTAGCACGAATGGGTCGGCTCAACCAGGGCAGGTCCACGCTCTCACAGAATACCGGCGTAAAATAGCAGCATAATGCTGATCTGCTTCGTATGGTGAGTGTAGAGAACCGGAGACCCTTTTTACTGGAATCGAGGCATTCCATCTTAGTCCTCAGGCGTGCTTGGTGCAATAATTCTGACAGCTGTCAAAATGTATTTCTTAGATTTGGTTGACTATAATTATATTAAAGATGTGAATGTAATGATAATGGCATCAAGACTGAATTTCGGTCACGGCGTCCAGTCTCAACGGACACTACCCATCTGCGCAGGTCAGGATTATAGTGCCCGAGTGTATGCGCAAACACAAGTACACCGTCTATTCTATCACTCTCAACGTCCGATGGAAAGGCAACCAACACGACCGGAGAGAGACCAGGCTCTCGGAGGCACGACGCGACGGCACCGCAACCACACCGCACCCTTCCTGACTTCGGGCTGCTACTGAGAATTTATTGACAGAAAAACTTAACAACTGATTTTTGGCCTGCTCCAAGACCTCCAGCCGCGTTTACATTAAACCACTTAAACCGCCGCGTTAAACCACTAAACCACAGAGACGGACAAAAATATTAATCATGTGAAGACGAACATGAAGGATTTAAATAATATATTACTCCATTATGTAAATCATCATTGAACTAACGTGTATTAAATGCTTTTTGTCTCTACAGAACACTCCAATCAGATCTGACCAATTTCCATGTAAATTAAATAATCTCTTACACTACTTTACTATGAAATACCGATCTGGAGCACACATAGTATTGGCTGATGACTTTAACATAAACACATTAAAAAGAGGCAATATCACAAATGTACTACAAGATTTTTAATTGAAGATGGCAAACGAGCATGCGGCTCAACTGATGGTGACTACCGCCGCCCATGAATAACCGCATCACCAGGGGAATTGCAGGTTCGTTGCCGGCCTTTTAGAGAGGAGTAAGCTCTTTTCTTGAAGGTCCCTAAGTCTTATCGGTCCGAAAAAATCGCCGGTGGTAAATAATTCCACAGAGAAATTGTACGAGGAAGAAAACTCCTATTAAAACGCACTGGTGGACCGCCCAGCATCCAGATGATGTGGATGGTATCGGGAATTTTGACGTGATATGCGTTCGTGAAATTTGGTCGTCGATGATTCGAACCGCTCTGCGCTGGATGCAGTCAAGTGGAAGGAGCTGGCACTGGGGTGCCCTGGCTCAGAGATGAGAACTGTATTCCATGTGAGGCCATTGCGTCTTGTAAAGTTGCATGCGATGTCCCGATTTATCGTATAATTACATTTTAAAAATACATACTGATGTACATACACGGAATTCATCTTGCATCGATTATATTTTAAGTAATATTCCGGATACAACTGCAACAGTGCTACTATTCATCTATATGATCATGATAGCACAATTGTTAAGCTTTCCTTTAAATCGCGATATACAAAAGCATGCGATATATTACATTTATAAAACAGATAATAACGGACATAATATTAGGAAATTTAAAGAATGTTTACAAAAAATGTATTGGTCAAAGTGTATACGGCAAATGATACCTAGCGTTTAGTTGTATGTAACGTATTAAGCTAAAGGGATTAAAGCAAGTTCTAAAACCGAAAGAGTCTTAAGATATCAAAATTATAGAAATAAAAATGCTGTTAATAAAACTTAATATATGACATATTACAAGCTATTAAAGAGATGTAGAATTAAAAAATAACATAGTTTTTAAATAAATTGAGAAGTGTAAGGCCACGTGGAACAGTATTAAAATGAAATAGGTGGCTTACATGAAAACAACATAGAACAAATTATAATTAATAACAAAGTTTTCACGAACACAATAGAAATGGTCTCTATGTTTAATAATCACTATATTAATTTAACAACGAAACAACACACAAGAATAAACAACTTGATAAATAATAGTTATCGTGTATATCAACACTATGTTTCTCAAACCCATGTCGGAAGACGACATTAGAAGAGAGACCATGTCATTAAAAATACTAGCTTTTCAGGCTGTGACGACATAAGTATAAAAATTGTATCAACGAACTAATAGGAATCTTGACTCATTTAATAAACCTTGTTTTCCGTCTGGAACTTTTTAAGAGGCATTAAAGGTATCCTGTTTAAAAAAGTTTATTATATTACATTATGTCCAAAATGCATGAAAAGTGTATGTACAAAAGCACAATCGAATTCTGCAATAAATTATAATATTATAATTACCGAACAATACGAAAATCAAAAGGACAAATCTACAACGTTGGCCATTTTTTCTTTCCTAAAATATTACTGTTAAATTTAAATAATAATCCAGGACTGTTTTCTGACTTATCCAAAGCTTTCGACTTAGTCCCACACGATCTCCTGCTACAAAAACTCGAAAAGATTGGGATTAGGGGACCTACTCTTCAGTGGATATCTTCATACCTCAGTAACGGACAGCAATGTGTGCCAATCATGACAATACATAAAAAAATCTAAAAATATTACTATATACTAATTATATTCTACATATTAATCTCGTAATGGTATGAGATCCTTATTTTTATCAATTCTATGCGTATGGACTCGTCTTAATATACATTAAATAGGTATAGCGTTCCACAAGGAAGTGTGCTTGGTCCTACTTTATTTCGATTGTATATAATCGACATTGCTAATATAACAAATCATAAATGCATATTATTCGTGGATGACATTTTAATAATTGTGACTTCTAGTAAAATTAATAATAATATTATTAATGACCATTAGACTGACATAAATAACATAATTTAATTGAATGAATTGGCATAAACAACTTAAAAATAAATCTTTACAAATTTGTATAAATACAATTTAATTAATGTAATATTAAGAAATATTATAAACCTTAACATAACATAATTAAAGCAGTAACAAATACAAAATTTTTAGGAATAAGTATCGATGAAAATGTAAACTAGAAATTACATGTAAATGATTTTTATACGTGATTAAATAAATTTGTATACGCTCTTAAACATTTAAAAACGTAACAAATATAAAACCGCTGTTTTGTCCTACCATATGAATGGTAAGTCAGTACTGCGCTATGGACTGATAATCTGGGGAAAAAGCACGTGCAACTGTTTTACAAATAGTTGATTTTCTTACTCTTATATTTTTTATTGTGCCCAGCGCGCACACGGAAAAGATACTTTAACGACAGCATTCTACGAAGGTACAAGTGAGAAAATAGAAATACAGTAATAATTTTTATTACTTAGAGTATAAAACTTGCCACACATGGATCAAAATAGAAGCATTTAGTGCACAAAAAAAATGTATCAGAGCAATATGTGGGCTTAAACCAACTGAAGTGTTTAAAAAACTTGACTGATTAAAACGACTTTTACTTTTAATTTATTTGATTTTTAATTCCCGACGTTTCGGATGCTTTCCAGCACCCATGGTCACGGGGGACTGAGGTGACTAACGTACCGATGTCAGTGTTAACCCGGAGTATCTTCAGCTTTTTGATTGTTATTTATGCTCCGGTCTACGCAGAATGAACTTACTGTGTCTTGAAGTCTTTTAGTGATCTGCTTGGGTTTAGTTTTAATTTTATTAATTACAGGGTCCCAAGCAGGTGGTAATACCCAGCCTCCTTTTCTATTGAATCTAAGCATGTTTTTTTAGTTTCAACAACCTCACGTATCATCCTTAGTAGGAGTCGATTTTCTTTCGCGAGGATTTGTGGTCTATTAAATCTGATTCAACGGCCCCCCCACGGCTGTCTAGGATATGATCACAAACTGCAGATTTCCCGGAACGTTGATGCTTCACGTCACCTATATGTGTTTTCACGCGGGTTCTAATTGATCTTTTTGTTTGCCCTATAAATGAGAGACCACATTCACAATCAAGCTTGTACATTCCTGCATCTTATAGAGGAATATGACACTTGACGGATGGTAAGAACTGCCTAATCTTCTTCGGCAGCTTGTAGAATTTTCCAATAGAAGCTCGCTTCAAGATGTCAATCTTGTCTGTGACATCTCTGACACATAGTAGTACAAAAGGCTGTGTACAAGTGACTGTGGACTGCTTCACTCGGTCACTGTGACGTAGGCGCGGGATCCGTCGGTACCGTTATCGAGCATGGACTGAAATTCCTGTCGAACAATTTAAGTCTATCTGGAGCGAGGCGACGTGCAATATACTGGTAGGCCTGGTGTCGTGCGGATATGGTGTACTGTGTTGTGTGGCGTGGTGCTGTGCATGCCTGCTGGTCGAGTGATCTCGGGAAATTCTGCCAATATTTTATGATATTTTGTCTCACCATTTAAGATTTTTATTGATGAAATATTATTAAATTTAACTCGCGAGGCAGTGGTTGTTACAGACGTGGTGTTATCAACTATACATTTATTTCAACAATCTACAATAATATTACAGTGATTTAAGAAATCTACACCTATGATAGCTTTAGTTACATCTGCAACTGCAAAACGTCTTGAAAATTTTCTACGTAAACCAAAGTCTAAATTTAAATACACATAACCATAAGTGTTAATATATGAATCATTAGCTGTACTTAGCCACAGAATAAATAATAGTACTACGTACAGAATTTTCACTCTTAATGTTGTTGTTGATTGTCGTCTGCTATGGGACTACTATTGTTCATCCCATGCAGGATTCGGGCCTCGGGGAAACCCCCATTACCCGGGTGATCCTCACGGCTCATGACAATGAGCCGGTCTTGGGAGCCGTACGGCATCGTTGGCTTTCTTGGTTGGCGTATTGCGCGCCACCAGGTCGGTGCTACCGGAGGGTCGGCCGTCTCGAAGCCCCGCGGAGTCCTGAGGATGGGAGTCGACGCAGGGCCAATCTTGCCGACAGGAGGGCGTTCCAGCTGCTCCGGGCCTCCAGTGCTCCTTCCTGGCTCTAGCTGAAGGCCTGGTATTCCAAGGCAGAAGCTGGCGTATCTCGCGCCTCTGGGAAGGGAATCTGCCGAAGGGTCAGCAACCTCAAGGTCCCGCGGAGAGTACCTCGACGCGGAGCCGAAGACACCAACAGGCGCGCGCACTTGGGCGCGCCGGGCCTTCGGAGTTCGCTTCCCAGCCTGTAGGTTAAGCGCAGTGTTGGGTGATCTTCATCCCGGGTGGGGTCAGGGGCGTCCTCAAGGCTCGACGCAAGCCGAGTTGGCCCCACAGCGCGCGCACCCACTGCGAAGCGACGCACTGTACTTCTCCCACCCGGGCGGGAGTCGACGACCGGCGGACGTGACCGCTCGTTGGCGCGGTCCGAACGAGACTCACTCTTAATGTTGACTGCTTGCCGACGTTTAATAGCCTACATAATTATTATTAATTAGATAAATCGCGCTCGCAAGCTAAATAAAACTTTATCGCTGCGCGAGACTGTCCGTATTACTTTGCACATTTTCCTCTTCTTACGTCACGGTGGACTTTCCGTTGTTATGGAGGGATGTCAATAAAGAGTAACAAAATACATTGCGAAATATTAATTAGGTTACTTAGGTTAAATACCTATTCTGACTATGATCGACAGACCATATTTTCGTACCTACGTAAGTTTTGCGATGCCCAACGCATGCAACTTGCAAGGCCATTCGTCGGGAGTCGCGACGCTTGGCTCGGAAGGAAAAGGTAGATAGTGTGAACGACTAATAAACTTGAAATACGATTTCTAACAGAAATGTAATCGTATTCTACTTAGTTAAAAATTTTGTTGGTAAACAAAGTTTTGATTTCAGTGTTTTGTGTGTTTTAACACTAAACAAAAACTATTTCAACAATATTTACAAAAAGTTATATACGTAAACAGCGTTAAAAATCTTTAACATTCAATCGCCTCTAACGCGCTAGCCCTGACTGCGTTATTTCGCCCGGGCGCGTCGCGATTTTAGGTAATTATTTCACGTAGGTAGCAAAAGTGATAGAGGCCTGACTTAGCTGAGACGTGGTCCGGGCACGAAGTTCCCGTATCAGCGACCGTGGAAAGACGCAGATGTCGCTTCCAGTATCGACCAAAAACTCGGTCTTCGAGGCGCGGTCGGTGACGAATAAGCGACAAGTGACCGTGAAACGACCGTGGGGCAATCGTCGGTCGCCATTACCGATTGCCGGTCGTATTTACGACTTGAAGTCGCATGGTCGAACGCATTTGTCTGCTTTGTTGCCGTACTTGAAGTGATACCAGCAAGTAGGGTTTTTCCTATAGCTGGACTGAGATCTTGATTTAGAACAGTGTTTTCGTATGATACGTCTCGAGCGTGATCGTGATCTGCTATTCCTTTGGGTAAGTGTAAGCGCTTTAACTTGTTTTCTGTGAGCGGTGACTTCTTTGGCAAGATCAATGTGCCTCGTTCCACAGAAATGAGCTTGGCTAGTGGACGCTACCTGCGGTGCTGATGGTACAAGGTCATGAATTCTGTCAGCGATGTCAGCTAGGTTCTCAATTGAAGTAAACGGTTGACCTGCCAGAAACGTTTGGATACTAGTTGGTAGACGGCTAATCCACATAGTTTTCGTGAACTCGTCGGAGACTTGAATGCCAGCGAGGCCTTTGAGGTGTCTGAGGAACTGAGACGTCTTCCTATCCCCCATTTCCTCATGCATCAGTAACTGGGTGAGATTTTTTTTTCCTTGAAAGCATTCAATATTTTGACTAGCTCACTTTTTAGCTTATCGCATTTATTCATCGCTGGTGGGTTGATAATTATATCCTTAACTTCAACTGAGTACTGGCTGTCAAGTTGCACTATAACAAAATTAAATTTTGGTCGCGTGGCTGGTAATTCCTGATACTGCGAACCGACCTTCTACTTGCGCAAACCACATCTCGGGTCAAAAAGGGTGACACGAACTCAAACTTTCATAATTTCATTTTCTGTTTGATTCGGACATTGCCGTCGCATAAGGTCACCTTCTAATTCTAAAGTTGTCTCATCTTCGCCGACTTTGTTTTCACGTTGTTCATTGTGTCCAACCGGGGTTACCAATGTAGAAGTCACAATGTAGTGTGGTGTGATAACAAATAATAGATAGTTCTACTAACACTCGCGATTTAATGTTCACACAAATATAAAGTTACACCGAAATAAATAGACGGAAGGAGAATGCAACGTAAGTTTTTACAATAAGGAAGAAGTACAGAGGTAGAGAGGAATTAAGAACAAGATAATAAATTAACAAAATATCGGCACACGTAAGTAATTTTAGATCGTGAGACAAAGCGAGAACCTCTTCGCGTTGAAGCACGTAAGCGACTGAGCGACCAGCCGATCCGTCAAGGGGGCGATGCTTTAATACCGCCAACCGGCAACCACTGCTTCACGAAATTGCCATATACGCATCTATTTTCAATATCTAATACCAAATATGGCCTTGTATCGACTACGCCACGCGGAATCGAACTTACGAAACGTCGGCCAGCTGATAAGAAGGTATAGTATAAATGCGTGTATATGTGAGTGAATGATTGTATTGTTGCGCGCCTAAGTTGACGTCTGGCACTAGCGCCATCTAGTGTCGGGTAACAGAGTGAGGAGAGCTTTCCAGAAAATGACATGACTAATCTTTTAACCAACAGCGCCATCTAGTATCGAATGGAAGAACTAAGCTTTCTAGAAGCCTCACACTCGAACTTTCTGCGTCTGGTCGGTAGGCGCCCGTATCTACGGGAATATTCTGGATGTTTCGGCGTAAAAGTGTAATTAAACCCGCTGCATGCCACGATCGGGGCAGTATTGAATTTGGCGAGACAAGCGAAGCTTCGGAGCGAAATAAAGTGAATCAGTGTGATTAATCATTAGCGTCTTTTAAGTTTTAATTGATGTTCGGTAATAAAAGTGTAAATTTGGTAATTCAATCGGCAGTTTTTATTGTCACGAACCTCAAGCTCGTAACAATTGGTGTCAGAAGTGGGATAAAATCATGCCGATTTTACCTAAGGAGGAAACAGAGGGTGTTCGTACCCGAAGTCAACGCCAGCAGGAGACGGACCAGAGAAGATTTGGTGGTGAAACGCCGCAGACGTCAGGGGGCCAACTGCCAGCCACGGAGGCTGGCCCGTCAGCAGCTCCTACACCTGCAGCACCTGACTTAGGTGCTTTGATGGTTATGCTGTAGGAGCAGGCTCGCCGACAGGAAGAACAGGCCCGTTGGTTGAAAGAGCAGCAGGAGGAGCAGGCTCGCCGACAAGAGGAACAGGTCCGTCGGTTGGAAGAGCAGCTGCGGGGCGGACAAGAAGAACAGGTCCATCGTTTGGAAGAGCAGCTGCGGCGTGGACAGGATGAACAGGCCCACCGACAGGAGGAACAGGTCCGTCGTTTGGAAGAGCAGCTGCGGGGCGGACAAGAAGAACAGGTCCATCGTTTGGAAGAGCAGCTGCGGGGCGGACAAGAGGAACAGGCCCGTCGGTTTTAAGAGCAGATGCTCCTCATGAAGGACCTTCACGCTACCTTCGGGAAGGAGATAAAGGAGGTGAAGGATAATGGTTACGCGGAAACGATTCGTGTATTTTAATTTTGTTCGAGGGTATATTTGCCAAGTGTTTATCCATCCTTTGACCTAATGTCCCTTCCGTACACACTGAAAGGGGAAAGGGGGAGTCTAGAAGGTGGCGCGATTCTTTCGACCAATGAGACGCGCGCCCGACCGAGGTGCATTGGTGGGAAAGCCGAGGCAATATAGGCTCGCACGCTGCCCTCGATCGGCCTCTTACCTTCGCGCCGCTAGTCTGAACCGCACCACCTGGAGCAGTCGCGCTCCAGAAGTAACCGCCTCACATAGTGTGAGATATCGTCGCGCACCGCCTCTTCCTTCGTACCACTGGCCTGGATCGCATCTCTGGGGCGCCCCAGAAGAACCCACCTCACGTCGCATCATCGCAACGGAAGCGTCGTCCGCCGCATCAGAATCACACCCCGGTAAGTGTGTTTTCCCGTAATTTTGTTCCTACTTGAGCATTTTGTTTGATAGTTAACCCGCCCCATTTTGTTTCTCCTAATGTGCTCAAGTAGAATTCCATCCTAACCTTGGCAAGCAATAGATTTGGAAGAGCGAGTGCATTGTCCAAGGTGCCGCGTGCCACGTCCGCCATCTTGTTGAGGCATAAGAAGCCAACGCGTATACAATCCACCTAGTATAACATCTCGCACAATAGGGTCAAGGCTCAACCTGGGAATCGAACTCGGGATCCCTTAGGCCCGCCGCCCAACCAGATAAGGTTGCTCAGCATGACAACCGCCTGTCGGAAGCTGAAACCCAAATCGCGATAGCTGAAACCCGAATCGAGAAAGCTGAAACCTGAATCGAGAAAGCTGAAACCTGAATCGACCAAGTGAACAATCGGGTTGACAACGTAATCGCTGACATGAAGAAATCACTGGACGAACTCAAACTTGGGGATAGAACTATAGCTCCCGTAGTAGCTACTACAAGTTCGCTACATGGGTTCAAAGTGCCACGACAAGTTAAACGAACTCTACTGAAGATCCGAGAACAGTTTTACTGGGTCCATTATCGTGACGATGTCGAGGATTGGTGTCGCACATGTACAAGTTGTGCGGCTGTGAAGGGACCTCAGACGATTTTCGATGCTCCTCGCAGTAGACGAGCATCGAAATTGTACAATGTTGGTGCACCATGGGATAGGACAGCCCTTGACATTGCGGAGCCGTTTCAGAAAGGCGCAAGAGGGACTCCTAAGATCGTCCATGTAGATCGCCTGGTGCGTTATTATAGGGCCGATAATGCTCGGGACGAGCATTTCTTAGGAGGGGGCAGTATTGCGCGCCTAAGTTGACGTCTGGCACTAGCGCCATCTAGTGTCGGGTAACAGAGCGAGGAGAGCTTTCCAGAAAATGAAATGACTAATCTTTTAACCAACAGCGCCATCTAGTATCGAATTGAAGAACTAAGCTTTCTAGAAGCCTCACACTCGAACTTTCTGCGTCTGGTCGGTAGGCGCCCGTATCTACGGGAATATCCTGAATGTTTCGGCGTAAAAGTGTATTTAAACCCGCTGCATGCCACGATCGGGACAGTATTGAATTTGGTGAGACAAGCGAAGCTTCGGAGCGAAATAAAGTGAATCAGTGTGATTAATCATTAGTGTCTTTTAAGTTTTAATTAATGCTCGGTAATAAAAGTGTAAATTTGGTAATTTAATCGGAAGTTTTTATTGTCACGAACCTCAAGCTCGTAACAGTATGTTTATGTAAAATGTATGAAAGTCCCCTACAAGCCCTTCAGTTAACAGCCTAGCCTTTTAACTAAACGGCGCCGTTCAAGTAGCTGCCTAAATGATATTCAGCCGTAGCGTTTGTTACAACATTTAATAAACTGGCTGGTTATGCTTAGACCATTCGTACGATAGGGTGAAACAGCGCCGTTCAATTAGCAGCTTGAATGATATTGTTACGAGCTTGAGGTTCGTGACAATAAAAAACTGCCGATTGAATTACCAAAATTAACTCTTTAATTGACTTTACACTAATTAAAACTTAGAACACCAATAATTAACTACACTGATTCACTTTATTTCGCTCCGAAGCTTCGCTTGTCTCGCCAAATTCAATACTTCCCCGATCGCATCTTGCAGCGCCTATAAATACAAATTAGCACCGAAACATCCAGAATATTCAAATAAACACGCGCAAGGGGCCGAGAATTCGAGTGTCGACTTCTAGAAGCTTAGTTCTTCGTTCCGAGACTAGATGGCGCTGTCGGTTGAAAGATTAGTGATGTCATTTTCTGGAAAGCTTCCCTCGCTCTCGTCCCTGACACTAGATGGCGCTAGTGCCGGATACATGACGTCGACTTATTCGCGCAACACTGCCCCCTCCAAAGACATGCTCGTTCCGAGCATTATCGGCCCCGTAATAATGCGCCAGGCGATCCACATGGACGATTTTAGGAGTCCCGCGCCTTTCTGTAACGACTCCGCAATGTCAAGGGCTGTCCTATCCCATGGTGCACCAACATTGTACAATTTCGACGCTCCTCTACTACGTGTCTGAGGTCCCCTCACAGCCGCACAACTTGTACATGTACGACACCAATCCTCCTCATCGTCACGATAATGGACCCAGTAAAACTGTTCTCGGACCTTCAGTAGAGTTCGTTTAAATCCCAGATGGACTCTTGAACGACCATTATGGCACAGCTGTAGAACATTCGGCACTTTAGCTTTAGGGACAACCATTTGCAAACGACAGCTGTCTCCTCGACCATTGTCCCATTTAAGGCACAGGACTCCATCCTAAATCAGCAAGCTGTCCCATTGGGCCCAATAGCTTTTCGTGGTTGAACTCATCGCTGAGACGTCGCTCCACTTAGGCTTAGTAGCACGGGCCTTCATCCATTCCAGTATCGGCTTGATGTCCAGTTCTTCCTGCTGTGCATGTCGTAGGCTGTCCTTGCACTCGTTGCTGAGGTGGTCTGTCCTGAGCATCCTCACGGATACCACTTCCTTACTCTCTTGCCTAGTACAATGTTTCCAATCTTCAGGACAAGGTCTTCTTGACAATGCATCTGCGTTGCCATGAGATTTCCCGCTGCGATGTCTGATAGTAAAGTCGTATCCCGGTTGCTGCTGGGCGGTGATGTTAGCCGCACTTCCCTTCTGAGATCGTTCACCTTCCCTTTCTAGGGTTCGCTTAGGGCAGCTGGATCGAAGATGGCCCCTTTCCCCACAGCCATAGCACCTAAGGTTGTATACTTTATTGTGGTCGCGAACCGTAACTGCTGCAACCTCCCTAGCGTGAGGGGAACGAAGATCCTGCCGCACGGCTTCCACCTCCAGTGCACGTGCCAAGGCGTTCTTAAGCGTCTCGCGGTGCCCGAGCCTCACAGCAGCTCTGACTTCCAGGTCGCGGATGCCGTCGATGAATGTCTGCACCAGGTTCCCTTCAATGAGCGCAGGTACAGACCGGTATGCTTTTCGCACCAGCTTCTCCATCTCTAGAGCCCACTGCTGCAGATTTTCGTTGATTGATGATGATCTTTAAGCTGCGCACGAAAGACGTGTACCAGCTGAGCGTCGCCATATCTCGCCTCCAATGCCTCAAGGAGTTGCTCATAAGTCACTTCCTCACCGAGAGCTTCCAGAACTGTTAAGGCCTGGTCGCGCAGGCCTAGTGTGAGAGCAGTCATGGCCTGACTTTTATTCCAGCCGTTCGCCCTCATAACAGCTTTGAACTGGATTTTGTAGGCCGACCAGGAAGAAGCCCCGTCGAACGGTGGCACCTTGAACCCTCGTAGCGAAGGTGTTGTAGCTACTACGGGAGCTGAAGTTCCATCTCCAAGTTTGAGTTCGTCCAGTGATTTCTTCATGTCAGCCATTACGTTGTCAACCCGATTGTTTACTTGGTCGATTCGGGTTTCAGCTTCCAACAGGCGGTTGTCATGTTGAGCAACCTTATCCTTCACCTCCCGTATCTTTTTTCCGAAGGTAGCGTGAAGGTCCTTCATGAGGAGCATCTGCTCTTCCAACCGACGGGCCTGTTCCTCTTGTCGGCGGGCCTGTTCATCCTGTCCGCCCCGCAGCTGCTCTTCCAACCGACGGACCTGTTCCTCCTGTCGGCGGACCTGTTCCTCCAGTCGGCGAGCCTGTTCCTCCTGCTGCTCTTTCAACCAACGGGCCTGCTCCTCCTGTCGGCGAGCCTGCTCCTGCAGCATCAACATCAGAGCATCTAAGTCAGGTGCTGCAGATGTAGGAGCTACTGACGGGCCTGCAGCCGGTGGCTGGCCCTCCGACGTCTGCGGTGTTGCACCACCAAATCTTCTTTGGTCCGTCTCCTGCTGGCGTTGACTTCGGGTACGGACACCCTCCGTTTCCTCCTTAGGTAAAATCGGCATGATTTTATCCCACTTCTGACACCAATTGTTACGAGCTTGAGGTTCGTGACAATAAAAACTGTCGATTGAATTACCAAAATTAACTCTTTAATTCACTTTACACTAATTAAAACTTAGAACACCAATAATTAATAACACTGATTCACTTTATTTCGCTCCGAAGCTACGCTTGTCTCGCCAAGTTCAATACTTCCCTGATTGCATCTTGCAGCGCCTATAAATACAAATTAGCACCGAAACATCCAGAATATTCAAGTAAATACGCGCAAAGGGCCGAGAGATCGAGTGTCGACTTCTAGATGCGTAGTTCTTCGTTCCGAGACTAGATGGCGCTGTCGGTTGAAAGATTAGTGATGTCATTTTCTGGAAAGCTTCCCTCGCTCCCGTCCCTGACACTAGATGGCGCTAGTGCCGGATACATGACGTCGACTTATTCGCGCAACAATATTCAGCCCATTTGTTTCAGCCGATGCGTCTAATACAACATTTCATGCCTAATTATGCACTATATTATATAAATATAAGCGGGTTTGGTCCGCACCCTAACCTACTGTCGCTGATATTACGTCAAGGTAGTTTCATAAATCATGCTCTAATTTGTTGCTCTGTAGTTGCCATAATCATATATTTTATGCATTTTTTTATATTAAATTGTGCGGCTGTGCCTAGCATGAATATACTGGCACAGCCACCGTCGAAATACTGCTAAAAATACTATGCGATTAAGCATATAGTCTGTGATACGGGGGTATCACAGACTATATGCTTAATACTTTCATAAGTATATATATATATATATATATATATACCCACTGAGATTATGAATTTGTGACTGTGCTAGGTTGATATCAGGCACAGTCGAAAATTTTTGGCTGTGTTTATTAATTAATGTTTAGCATAGCCAAATTCTTAAGGTCTCGTATTAGTATTGATTTCAAATTCGACTATAAATTTGTGGCTGTGCTAGCTTACTAGTAAACAGCACAGCCGATAATGGATAATTAATAAATTAGATACAAAATTTTCGTGACTACCAGTTGATCATGTATAAGAATTTCATGACTTGAAGTTACTACGAAACTCTCTCTGTAAATAAGTCTCTTAGGTCAATAGGTAGCGAATTTATTATCGTATTTTTTTTAGAAATAACTATACATGATTGTACATAATTCTATATCATGATATATAATTCTATATAATCATATACTGGGTGATATTTTTTACCACCTGGAAAAAATAGGTTCACATATGACATGTGAACGGAATAGAAGCCTATGGTACCGATATTTTACAATTTTCTTTTACATAAACATACTATGAAATTGATCTATCATGCTACTAAGCTACTACTACAATGGTACTAATTGGGTGCGAATTATTAAAATTTCGATAGTTTTTAATTGATTTATTTATTTAGTTTAAAATAGGTTTTTATTTTTTTATAGTAGCATTTGATCCTTCGTTTTGCTTAGGAATTAGGTTTATATTAATATCACCCGTTACTATTATGTTACGATATGACATTATTGTGTCCAAGTAAGAACTAATAGAGACGATAAAGTTTATTGCATTTGGATTCGACGGAAAAAAAATACATAAAATTGTATGGTCAAAAATATTTAAATACAGGAAGCATGATCCAAATTCACCTCTTTCATACATGTCTTAAGATTATTTTTGACATAAACCACTACACCCTCATTTTGATCTAAATTAAAATTAATTACAATTATATCAATGTCATAAATAGAAATATAAGTTGTCGTTGCCGAGATAGCTTTTTATCTGTTATTTTATTTTACGCATGTGATGATGTGGTTGAATGATGATGATAGGTACACTATTTATGATTTTTAAATGACACGTGACGTTTGTTGACGTGTTTCCGTACCGAGCGCCTGACTCGGACTTTGTTTGCGCGAGTATGTGGCAGGCTCCTCGCGCTCATATTGCCAGTCCATTGACTCGGGCCCCAAAAAACCGACAAAACAGGGAGCGGTGGACATGACGAGGAGCATGAAACAGAAACAGAAACAGAAACTTTTTTATTCAATGTAGATTATAAACAATACTTATTGAAAGTCAATTTTTTCATTTACCACTGGTTCGCAAAAACCTCTGTCCTGGGAAGAACCAGCAAGAAACCCAGCGGGACTATTTTTTTCATATAATAGCTTACAATCATGTTTACAATTAACAACACAAGACAAATTAGAAATAGCTTGGTAGCGATCACCCTTCCCAGGGGTTATTATCATACATAATTCCTTAATATTATAATAACCCTTTTTATACAATCTTAGTTTAATAAAAATTTTGAACTTTACGTATGACAACTTTTGTATATTTTCTGGGATTTTGTTGTAAAAGCGTATACATCGCCCCAAGAATGATTTACTGACTCGGTGGAGAGTCGAGTAACTGGTGCTACTAGCTTGTGTCTGTTCCTAGTATTTACAGAATGAATATCACTTATTTTTGCAAAACTACGTCTTTTATGTATTCTTGTGTACGTACATCACATTTTCATAAATGTATTGAGAGGCCAGAGTTAATATATTAATTTCCTTAAATACTTGTCTCAGTGACTCTTTTTGTTTCAAATTATATATTGCTCTAATGGCCCTCTTCTGTAAAATAAATATAATTTCAGTGTCAGTCGCGTGTCCCTATAGCAAAATACCATACGACATAATGCTATGGAAATAACTTTTTTTTATAGGAAAAGGGTGACAAGCGAGCACACAGTCCACCTGGTGGTAAGTGGTTGATGTGGCCCATAGACATCTACATCTATCCTCGTTTGCGAATTAAAATGCAGATGCGTTTTCAGCCTTGAAGACTAAGATGGAATGCCTCTTTTCCAGTAAAAAGGGTCTCCGGTTCTCTACACTCACCATACGAAAAACAGCATCATTAAGCTGCTATTTGACGCTGGTATTCTGAGAGTACGTGGTCCTTCCCCGGTTGAGCCGACCAATTCGTGCTACAACTATACAATTAATATAGCTGCAGCATGGCTCTACCACGTAAAAGTAAACTATTCTAACTGTTTCAACACTGGTAAGAGTTCTAATCTTTTTTACATCATGTGCTGCAGAACTAAGTCTGCTAGCTAGTTTTGATATATGGGGTAGCCATTGAAGCTTTGCGTCTAGTGCGATTCCAAGAAAAATGGTGGTATCAACAAGACTCAGTTCTTCTCCATTTAAAATTACATTCGTATTAACATTTTTGACATTAGGAGTTACGAATTTCATACATTTATTTTTAGTTCCATTTAAATGCAAATTATTAACATTAAACCAATTGACTAACTTAGCTATAGCATTATTTACTTCGTCGTAATTTACTAACTGTCGTTTTAATTTGAAAATTAATGAAGTATCATCAGCAAATAATACTACATCATGGTTACTATGTAAGGTAATTCATTAATATATACAAGAAACAGAAAGGGGCCAAGAATAGAGCCCTGAGGCACGCCCATTTGTAGAATCGACCCGGAAGAACTCATACTATTAATGACAACTTTTTGCGTTCTGTCACTTAAATATGAAATAATTAATTAAAGAGCATCACTTCTTACACCGTAGTGTTAAAGTTTCCTGATTAATGTTTCATGGTGAACACAATCGAAGGCCTTGGATAGGTCACAGAATATACTCAAAGCGTCATGTGAATTCTCCCATGCATTAAAGATATATATAATAAGCTCAACAACAGCATCAGTTGTCAAGCGACCCCTTGTGAAACCGATTTTTATAAAGTAAATTACATTAAAAAAGTTTAACATTTGGTCAGGAATAATTTTTCAAAAATTTTACTTTGTGGCGGCGCTGTCGTCGCGCCGCAAGCGAAACACACCAAAGCCTAAATCATGCTATCAACATTCCGAATCATAAACAGCATATATAGAACATCTTCGAACTATGACACGGAACGTTGGCCGCTCCCCGGGCATAATACCTTGCCCGGCGGGAGATCTCCCCTTTTCCTTCTACGGCCACAGTGGTGACCCCGACGTGATCTGAACCAACAACCTTCGGAAACTACAACTTCAAGCCTTAGATATTATCCTCAAGAACTCCTACCATTCACTATTGAGAATCGTCTTCTGCAGTCTTCAGTTCCTGCAAGCCAGTCCAACTTGTCTTCGTCTCGACTTACCGCAGATTTATAAGGCAGACTTCTGGCACTTGCTCCGGCACATCGTTCTCACCGGCATCACTTGCCAGTGCGTAGTACGGCATGCATTACACATCGGCATATTATTCGCACCGGTGTCACTTGCCCTTACGCACACAGCATGCATTCCCCACCGGCATTAAAGGACACATCGGCAATCGGACTGCACTATCGACCTCCGATCTGAGAAGGGGGGTGATGTGGCGACGCTGTCGTCGCGCCGCAAGTGAAACACACCGAAGCCTAAATCACGCTATCAACATTCCGAATCATAAACAGCATATATAGAACATTTTCGAACTATGACACACTTTGCCCGGCGGGAGATCTCCCCTTTTCCTTCTACGGCCACAACTATGTGTTGGCAGTACAAAAATAGGTCTAAAATTAGCGGGGTCCAATGTACTGCCAGATTTAAATAAAGTTATTACTTTACTATGCTTCATTAAATCGGGAAACACACCAGATTTGATACTAGTATTAAAAATAATAGATAGTTGAGGTGCGATTGCATCTATTATAGACGCAATAACTTTAACGTAAATCCCCCACATATCGGCGGTTTTCGTAATATCAATAATCTTAAAATATTTTAGAATATCTTTTGATGATACTTTATGTAATGTAAAATTCTTTGTACACGCAATTACATTTTAAGTAATGATTCGGCGACGGCAGGAGAAGAATTCAGTGACTTAGTGGTTAGGATAGGAATATCAGTAAAATATTTCTCGAAAACCATTGCAACGTCCTGATATGATTTAGTTAATTTATTGTTAAAACTTAACTGGTAGTTCGAATTGCGTGAGTTGACCTTACCAGTTTTACTATTCATTATACTCCATGTCATTTTAATTTTATTAGAAGCCGTCTTTATTTTGTTGCTTGAATACAATGACTTGGCTATGGACGTGCGGCATGACGAGAATTGTGGCCACAATACGTCTCTGCCTCCTTTCCTCGCTAATTCCCATACTACTCGACGAGTGTGTGGCCAGGGGCTTAGTATTTAAAATACGATGATATGTACAATCAAATGTGTTCTGAATGAACTAAATGATTTAAGTAGGTAAGTTGTAACATTTTTCATAATTTTCGTTATGCAAATATGCATATTAATTAGGACCCTATGGTTTATTTTAGGTGAATATATTTACAAATGATTGAAAGTGAACGTATTGCAATAACTCTCAGTCTTTATGCAATTATTTAGTTAACTTGGTTGAAAAAATCTGGCTGTGCTAGTTAATATCGAGCTTGATCACCCAACAATTTAAATTCATTTTTTTTATTCAATATAGATTACAAGTAATTGTTATTGAAAGTCAATATTTTACGTTACCACTGGTTAGAAAAAAAACCTCTGTCCTAGGAAGAAACCCAGCGGGACTTTTTTTTTTAAATAAATTTTACAACGTCAAGGGTCACAAAATATTTACAAAATTTATTTTAGAAACAGCTTGGAAGCGACCACCTCATTACCAGGGGTTATTATCAACCATGTTTTCATTTATATCATAATAACCCTTTTTGTAGTTTTTGTTCAATTAAATATTTAAACTTGGTAATAGAGAGACCTTGTATATTTTCTAGGGCTTAGTTGTAATAGCGTATACATTGCCCCAAGAATGAATTACTTGTGCACCAGCTTGTGTTTGTTCCTAGTGTTTACAGAGCGTATGTCACTTTTTTACTACAACTATCTTTATTTTTGTGAACAAACTTCAAATGTTCCTAGATATGCTGAGAGGCCAAAGTTAATAATATTAGGACAATAAAAAATAGTAGGGCAGACAAGACTACGTGGAGTCGGGGCGTGCTGATTTGGTTTTAGAACAGATTCGAACTATCTTATTTTTATAGTCAGGTTGCCCTAAACTCTGCTATGATACCGTAATTGAAACAATGTTGTGTGAATTGTTATAATATTGATATCTTAAAAAAGTTTTTACTGCTCTCCACTA
Organism: Parnassius apollo; assembly: GCA_907164705.1. Lineage (NCBI taxonomy): Eukaryota > Metazoa > Arthropoda > Insecta > Lepidoptera > Papilionidae > Parnassius > Parnassius apollo. Next base: position 244,221 of record CAJQZP010000620.1, on the reverse strand, counting down.
CGACTCAATTCGTTCTGTAATATATTTCTGTAATATAATTAATAAATAATTTATTCTGGACCAAACCTTTAGTATATTTTTCAGACCCACCAAACTGCGCAACAGTTTGTTGGCGGGATTAGCGCTCATCTGAATACATGTGGTTCAAATACGTAAGTATAATCTAATGAAAATAAAACAGTGTATATAAAGAAAGTTTTAAATTTTAAAACAGGTATTAAACTTTTATTTAGAATTTCTAACATTTAGCCGTCGCACCTCAGTTCGGGTGCGCAAAACTTCTGACTAATTGTCACTAGTTAAGTGGTTATGGGTACATCATAACAGTGTTTAACTCGTTAGCTGGTTTGTCAATAGTTATATTATTTATTAATTAACCAATTAAAACAACAACAAATTAGTGGGTATTTTCACATCTTGCAACAACTTCATTAGGGAAAACAGTTTTTAATTAATTTTTAATGCTTGTTTACTTATTATAGTATTATCATCTCTCAGCCAATCGAGATCATTAAAAAATGTAGGAGTCAATTACTTTTTGGTTTTATCCCATAGCAATTTTTTACTAGTAGTCGCGCGAGTGTACGACCATTTCATGTACAGGAAGCACCTTACGTACAACAAAAAGTTTTTCATCATTATCTTTACAAGTAAGTTTTGTTTATGGTTTAACAAGGTATTTCATAAAACGAATTTGCAACGATTTTATACTGTTAAGATAGGTTTTAAATGTACGGCCATACTCATACATATTTAATCCATAGGTTAGTAATGACTCAGCGAGAGCAAAATAAATGACACGCAACGATTTCCTATTTAACGGCGCCTTCAGGATATTATAAAACTTGCTTAACACTGGCGTAAGCTTTGTACATACAGTGTCAACCTGTGTTTTCAAATTCATATTATGGGCCCACAAACCCACAAACCTAGATACTTAAATTTACTAACGTAATCTAGCTTTTAATACAAAACACAATTAAATTTATAACGTGCATACACTTATACGTGTGACACACAGTACCTATATCCACGCTCTTGACATTTTTTGTCACTAAGTTGTTCGGTGCGAAAGTGATGCATCTGTACTAGATATATCACTTTTGTCTTATAAAGGTTAAGTATCATACCATTCTCAGGAGCCCACCGCGTAATATTATTGAAGTCAGCCTGCAGCACAGTCCTGAGCTCTTGTATATTCCTAGAGCTATAAGGCACACTGTGTTACTGGCTGATCTCTTGTATATTCCTAGAGCTATAAGGCACACTGTGTTACTTGCTGATCTCTTGTATATTCCTAGAGCTATAAGGCACACTGTGTCACTGGCTGATCTCTTGTATATTCCTAGAGCTATAAGGCACACTGTGTTACTGGCCGATCTCTTGTATATTACTAGAGCTATAAGGCACACTGTGTTACTGGCTGATCTCTTGTATATTCCTAGAGCTATAAGGCACACTGTGTTACTGGCTGATCTCTTGTATATTCCTAGAGCTATAAGGCACACTGTGTCACTGGCTGATCTCTTGTATATTCCTAGAGGTATAAGGCACACTGTGTTACTGGCTGATCTCTTGTATATTCCTAGAGCTATAAGGCACTCTGTGTCACTGGCTGATCTCTTGTATATTCCTAGAGATATAAGGCACACTGTGTTACTGGCTGATCTCTTGTATATTCCTAGAGCTATAAGGTACACTGTGTCACTGGCTGATCTCTTGTATATTCCTAGAGCTATAAGGCACACTGTGTTACTGGCTGATCTCTTGTATATTCCTAGAGCTATAAGGCACACTGTGTTACTGGCTGAGCTCTTGTATATTCCTAGAGCTATAAGGCACACTGTATTACTGGCTGATCTCTTGTATATTCCTAAAGCTATAAGGCACACTGTGTTACTGGCTGATCTCTTGTATATTCCTAGAGCTATAAGGCACACTGTGTTACTGGCTGATCTCTTGTATATTCCTAGAGCTATAATGCACACTGTGTTACTGGCTGATCTCTTGTATATTCCTAGAGCTATAAGGCACACTGTGTTACTGGCTGATCTCTTGTATATTCCTAGAGCTATAAGGCACACTGTGTCACTGGCTGATCTCTTGTATATTTCTAGAGCTATAAGGCACACTGTGTCACTGGCTGATCTCTTGTATATTCCTAGAGCTATAAGGCACACTGTGTCACTGGCTGATCTCTTGTATATTCCTAGAGCTATAAGGCACACTGTGTCACGGGCTGATCTCTTGTATAATCCTTGATCTATAAGGCACACTGTGTCACTGGCTGATCTCTTGTATATTCCTAGAGCTATAAGGCACACTGTGTCACTGGCTGATCTCTTGTATATTCCTAGAGCTATAAGGCACACTGTGTCACTGGCTGGTCTCTTGTATATTCCTAGAGCTATAAGGCACACTGTGTTACTGGCTGATCTCTTGTATATTCCTAGAGCTATAAGGCACACTGTGTTACTGGCTGATCTCTTGTATAGTCCTAGAGCTATAAGGCACACTGTGTCACTGGCTGATCTCTTGTATATTCCTAGAGCTATAAGGCACACTGTGTTACTGGCTGATCTCTCGTATATTCCTAGAGCTATAAGGCACACTGTGTCACTGGCTGATCTCTTGTATATTCCTAGAGCTATAAGGCACACTGTGTTACTGGCTGATCTCTCGTATATTCCTAGAGCTATAAGGCACACTGTGTCACTGGCTGATCTCTTGTATATTCCTAGAGCTATAAGGCACACTGTGTTACTGGCTGATCTCTCGTATATTCCTAGAGCTATAAGGCACACTGTGTCACTGGCTGATCTCTTGTATATTCCTAGAGCTATAAGGCACACTGTGTCACTGGCTGATCTCTTGTATATTCCTAGAGCTATAAGGCACACTGTGTCACTGGCTGATCTCTTGTATATTCCTAGAGCTATAAGGCACACTGTGTCACTGGCTGATCTCTTGTTTATTCCTAGAGCTACAAGGCACACTGTGTCACGGGCTGATCTCTTGTATATTCCTAGAGCTATAAGGCACACTGTGTCACTGGCTGATATCTTGTATATTCCTAGAGCTATAAGGCACACTGTGTCACGGGCTGATCTCTTGTATAATCCTAGAGCTATAAGGCACACTGTGTTACTGGCTGATCTCTTGTATATTCCTAGAGCTATAAGGCACACTGTGTCACTGGCTGATCTCTTGTATATTCCTAGAGCTATAAGGCACACTGTGTCACTGGCTGATCTCTTGTATATTCCTAGAGCTATAAGGCACACTGTGTTACTGGCTGATCTCTTGTATATTCCTAGAGCTATAAGGCATACTGTGTCACTGGCTGATCTCTTGTATATTCCTAGAGCTATAAGGCACACTGTGTTACTGGCTGATCTCTTGTATATTTCTAGAGCTATAAGGCTCACTGTGTCGCTGGTTTAAAGCGAAACGTTACATCACTTTCTTTATCATATTTACTTCTGTCAAATAATTTAATACTACAATTATATATATTAGCAATAATTTCATTAGGAAATGAGTCTGCAAATTGACTACATATATTATACAAATTGGTCTTTATCCTCAAATTATACTTTAGCAATATCATCTATATTTGATTTTTTCCTATCTGTCCAGTTATTAATTTTGTCCCAGATTTTTCTTGGGTCTTCATTATACTACTTGATTTCTTCCTGCCGCAACCTATTTCTTACTTTAAATATTAATTTGTTTACCTTATTTCTAAATCGTGTGTATTGTAGTCTTTTAGTATTGTTATTGTTTGGTGTATGTTTCCAATAAAGATATTAATAGTTACTTTGCAACCATCCGCTCAATTAAATAAAATGATGTGTCTCACCTAGTTTGAAGAGCACCAACACCACTAAGACTTAGCGGTCAGCCGCCGTAGAGTCAACATCACCTGAAACACGTGTCGTATTATCGTCGATGGTGTGTCTTTCCTAGAATAGTGGTGTTGGTGCTCTTCACACTAGGTGAGACACATCATTTTATTTAATTGAGCGGATGGTTGCAAAGTAACTATTAATATCTTTATTATAATAGACTTCCGCAAAGTAACGCCTGATTCTATCAATTATGTTTCCAATCCCCAAATAACCTATCCCTACGCATCATTATTTTATTTAAATCTCTGCCTGTCTATAGTATTGTATCTCATTTTTTAATCTTTGGCATTACAAACATACACGGACAATCAATAAACAACAGTTGAGACCAATCGTAATCAGTGATCTGCTTAGCTACTGACTTATTCTTAATCACATATCGAGTGTCCGAGTCCGTATTGTTAGTGCAGTGTAACGGTACCGAGATTCCCACCACGTGATGATCCGACATGAAGCACTCAATAACGAAAGAATAGCAGTCTCGCAGTTGTCATTCTCGGACCCAAACTTGATCGATACACGACCATTCTCTTGCACCCGCTACGATAGCCTCTCGCGTCACCTGTGTAACCGGTATTACGCAATGTAGGCCTAGTCCACACAGGCAGTCCTTACATTTTGACAGCAGCTGACTTTTACTCACTCCTAACAGGTTTAAGTTGACGTCACCTAACATGATAATTTCGTCGCTCGCTGAAATCTTCTTAATTATCTACTCAATTTCATCAACGAATAACAACCTATTCATTTCCGGTGGTCTGTAGACTGCAATTATATTAAGAGGTGAGTGATCAACAGTGGGTTTACCATAAAGTCTTTTCAGTGAACTAGTCAGGCTTTTCCGTGAATTTAAATTAAGAAATTTCTTAGCATAAATAAGAACACCCCCTCCTCTTGTTGTTTCCCACGTGTTTGCAAATAGATTGTGCCCTCTATATGGTATAGTGATAGCTCATTCTTCTTAATTTTAACCTGTGTCAGCACTAGTAGTCCTAATTATTCAGAGTAATTTTTTACAAAAAATTGTAATTCATTAAAGTTTTTTCTTATTGACCTAATATTTATGTGTAATATGTGTGAATATTTGTTATTGTTAAATATACTCTGAACCCAGGCATTTGCTGTTTTAAACCTAATAAATTGACATTCCAGTGTGATAATTACATCGAAACGATCACCTTTTACTTGATGTTATTGAGCTCTACTTCGCACTATGAGTGCGTGAGGCTAGTGAGACCAACAACAACATCTAGCTAGTTGTCGTATTTAAAATGCTTTCTATATATTTTTCAATATCACATTCACTTCTAATTGACATTATTTTCTTCTTCATCACTCGTTCTTACGAGTATTTTTCCATCCTGTACCAAAATGTACTTATAGATTTTCTTAAGCTGGTTTTGTAACCTAGAGAAGGTTCCTTTTATATCTAGCGAGATTCACATTTATATAAATACGGTTGTCGTTATTTGTACCCTAAAATTTCGTTATTTGTCAAGCGTTTTTAGCGACTTCCAATCCACGAGGTTATCATACTTTTCTGATACAAAATCAACCAGATCGGCCAGCTCACTCAGTTTCTTTTCCATTTTGTACACCAATCTCCGGTTCATCAACAGTAGGCAAACCGGTATGGGATCCTGGCAGGGAAACACAATCTTCACATTTTTCATTTTTGAAGGTAGCTCTCGTAACGCATTCTTTATGGAAGACCGCTTTACATGAACTTTTACATTTACTAGTCTCCTGTTTCGCGTTCGACATGGCCTTATTGCATTTCTTACACTTCACCATAATTAATGCTTATGCGAAATTTATCTTATGCGAGGCAAGACACCGTCTTTTAGATATTTATGCACGATTACTTATTTAACTTAAGTGAATCTACGAAACAAGAGCCGTACGCCAAGCGCGCGCGCACACGTCTATGTATCTTTATTCACAAATATTACTTGACTAAAAATGACTAAAATAATTCAGTCAAATGCCGAAATTGGAATTAATTTCGTTGTTGTCGAAAGGCCTTGGACAAACCAAGGGTAAACCAGTCATTCGGGGAAGAGACTGAATATCGACCTTTGACTATAGCATATAATTTATATATATATGTCCGGCCCCTGCAATTCTAACTCCACGTCCGCGCATGACCATCTATGCCACGTGAGGGCCGGACATTGGACTTTTAGTTAACTTAACCAATGACCAACGGAGCTCTAGATACCTTCAATGATGGGGAGACAATTACGTAGTACTATTATAGGGCCGCTACCCGAGGGTGAGCGTCGGCGCACGTCTGGAGCTGACGCTGGACGTGACAGCGTACGGGCCGTCAGCGGCTCTCTGCTGAGCAGGCGGGCGAGAGTCGGGGAATCCGAAAATATTACAGCCGATCAAAGGGAAGGGATGGGTATGGGTGATGCTTTGCAGAGTACGGATTTACCTACAAGCTCTGCCGGCTCATCTTCAATGACCACAAATAATATAATACAGAACATGATGATAGAAGAAGAAAGTGGTCAACAGAAGAACTTCAAGAATTAATGTTTTGTTACTTTAAAGCAAGATCAATTGGACCAGGATACATAGACAGGTTACAGAAATTTTTCACAGAAAGAAACCCGAATAACCCTAAAATTCATAAGTTTAACGGAAACACTTTATCAAATCAAGCACGAAGGATCATTAAGCAAAATGTACTATCACAAGAATTACTAAACAGAATACAAAAAGAAGCAGAAGGTATCACACCTGTAGATAACTCAAATTCAAACGACATTGGAGTACAAGATACACAACCTACACTCACACACATTACGGAACAAAATTTACAACATACACAACATACCATTGAACAAGTTGAAACAATAGATCAGATGACAAGTAATATAGTGGTAAATGATGATCAAGATCCATTAATCTTGTACTTCCTTCAAATATTAGCGGAAAGTAATGAAACCAGACTTGAAGATCGAGATATTTCTACCTAAAGCTAAAATCAATAGGCGTTTCTAAGAAAATCTACACACATTAAATAATTATTTACCTAATCTTTTAATTACTAATAATAGTTTGCGCGAGATAAATAATATAATATACACCGCGGCTAAAACTCTTATATTAAACAACAATCAAAAACCTTATATCACTAATAATATTATAAAACCAAAATGTGATGCACCATGGAAAAAAAGAATACAAACTAAAATAGATACATTTAGGAAGGAACTAGGACAATTAATAGAAATTGAAAAGGGAATCAACAAGCGCAGGATGATAAAAATAAAAGAAAAATTATTTACCAAATACAGCATTCGGAATGATTATGATCACAATAATATAACAGAAACTATTAGGCAAAAAGTTAAAGCTTTAGCAGGTAGAATAAAGAGATACGAAGACATTAACACTAGAAAAGCTCAGAATAGATTATTTAATGAAAACGAGCATAGACTCTACAGAAGTTTAGGATGTAGTAACAACAAAGACATCAAAATACCGAGTAAAGAAGAAGTGCAAGTATTTTGGAACTCAATTTAATCAAACCAAACGCAGTACAATTTTGATGCTAATTGGATAAAAGAAGTAGAAATGCTGTCAAGTGAAATGCACAGAGAAGATACACAAGAGATAACAGAAGACCAAGTAAAATTTGCTATCAGAAAACTGTTATATTGGAAATCACCTGGAATAGATAAAATACAAAATTATTATTTAAAATACCTAACCAGTGTTTATAAATACATAGCTTTATTATTCACTAAGATAGTTTCAGGTAAAGAAATAATGGAAGAATGGTCGTTACCGGACAAGTTATATTAATACCCAAAAATGAAAACACCGAAAACCCAAAGAACTGGAGACCAATAGCATGTTTACCTAGTATGTACAAATTACTTACTTCCATATTGGCCAACGTATTGTATAGCCATTGCGATAAGAATAACATAATGGCCGTAGAGCAAAGGGGATGTCGCCATGATGCCAGGGGATGTAAAGACCATCTAATGGTTAATAAGGCCATATTGGAGGATGCACATTAAGCCCAAAAAAACTGAGTATGGCATGGATTGACTATCAAAAAGCCTTCGACACTGTATCTCACGAATGGCTTCTTAAAGTGCTTGATGTCTATAAATGTCCACTAATAATTAAAAGATTCCTTCAGTTGGCTATGCCACTATGGAGGGTGATCATGACAGCCCGTGGATCACATGATTCAGTTACCACGGAACCGATTTATGTTAGGCGTGGAATTTTCCAGGGTGACTCCCTCTCCCCATTGTTATGCTGCTTAGCAATTAACCCACTTTCCTGTATACTTAATAAATACAAACTGAAAGGATATAAACTCAAAGACAGTTTCTGGGTCAATCACCTATCATCGGTCATACATGGATGACCTTAAAGTTTACGCAAACAATAAGAGTAATTTGAAAATATTGTTGGATAGTGTGGAAGTATTTACAAGCGACATAGGAATGCGATTTGGACTAGACAAATTCAAAACAATACACCTGAGTTCTGGGTATAGAAGCAATGCAATAGGAGAAGGTCATATTCTTTTAAGCGGGGAAACTTTTGAGCAACTTGCAATAGGAGATAAATATAAATATTTAGGAATACATGAATCAGGAAAGATAGAACACAGCATCATAAGAGATCAAATAACTAAAGAAAATTTTAAAAGAATCAAGAAACTACTGAACACCCACCTTAACTCACGATATTTGATAAAAGGTATTAATACATACGCAATCCCGGTTTTACTTTACTCATTTGGCATAATAAATTATAAAAATAACGATCTTAAGAAAATAGATATAAAAACAAGGAATTTACAACAAACAAACAAGCAATTAAAAAGGTACATCAGCAAAGAGCAATAGAAATAGAAAGGCTATACTTACCTGTAACACAAGGAGGAAGAGGTCTGATAAATATAGAGTACATGTATAAAGCACAGATAGTAAAATATAAACAATATCTGAAAACAGAAAGCGATTATCTCATTAAAATAATAATGCAACACGACATAGAGATAAATATTCAATAATAAAAGAAGCACAAGAGATAGAAAGAGAACTACACTTAACACAAGAAAATACATATACAGATAAAGAGATTGAGATGGCAACAGTTAAAAGACAGAATGAACTGTGGCGAAAAAAGTCCTTACATGGATTTCCTAAAAAAGTTTTAGATCAGGCCAATATAGACATAGAACTTTCATATCAATGGCTTAAAAGGCAACAGGTATCTCCAAGTACAGAGTCATCAATATTTGCAATACAAGACCAGGCCATTAATTCGCGGCAACATCAACGTGACATATTAAATGAGCCAGTAGATGGAAAATGTCGTCTGTGTTCCTGTAAAGATGAAACCACACAAAACATAATATCCGGATGTGACAAACTAGTAGAAACATATTACATAAAGCGACATGATAACCTTGTCCAGTAAGTCTATTGGTGTCTGGCTAAAAAGAACAAAATAGAAGTTTCTAACCTCTGGTGGTAAGAAACCCTCATCCGACCACAAATTAAGGAAAATTAGTTTGCTAAAATCATGTGGAAAATGCCCGTCCAAACTGATATTACTGTAACACATAATAGGCCTAATTTTATATATGTTGATAAAACATAATAAAACATTCTTAACAAATATAACTGTACCATCAGACTACAATATAGGACCTAAGAAAATTGAAAAATTAAGCAAATACCACCTGCTAAAAACTGAAGTCAGTCGTTTGTGGAATACACAAGCAACTGTCATTCCCATAGTAATAGGAGCAACGGGAGTGGTAGCTAAAAGTATTAGGAAGTACATAGATAAATTAGATAGCCATATTAACATTAGTATCCTTCAAAAACAAGCAGCTATTTACACATCAACTATACTCACTAAAGTGCTAGGGGATACCGTATTTGTACATAATCAATCGAACCATCTACATATACAGATCAACCAACAGTCATGAAACACGCAGCAGTCACCAAGCACAACGGATACGATAAACATCACAAACACAGAATATACAACGTTCACTAAATATCCAAGAACAACACATGCAAACCATGCAACAATCTTTAGGCATAACAGACATACAACAATCATTAAACGCACCGAACTGATCTAACACAAATTATAATCCGAATGTACAACAGTCACTAAATTCTCGACAAAATGAGGACGAGGAAGGAAAAGAATGAGAAAATAATGATTTCTTAAATTTACGCGAACACTACACATTGAATAAAACTAAATTTACGGATTCTATCACGTTTAATTAATTACTTTTACTTATTTTTAATTCCCGACGTTTCGGGTGCTTTACAGCACCCATGGTCACGGGGGGGACTGAGATGTTTGACGTCCCAATGTCATTGTTAGCCCGGCTACCTTCAGTTTTTGAATATTATTTTTTGGTCCGATTTACGTAAAACGAACTTACAGTATCTTGAAGTCTTACAGTGGTATACTTGGGTTTGGGTTTAATTTTGTTACTTATAGGATCCCAAGCAAATGGCAGCACCCAACCATCTTCTCTATTGAAATTAGGATGTTTTTTAATTTCAATAGCCTCGCGTATCATCCTTGGTGGGAATCGGTGTTCTTTTGCGAGGATTTGTGGTTTATCAAATCTGATGTAATGGTGGGGACGATCTTGAACATGTTCACAGACTACAGACTTCCCGGAGCACCGACGCTTCACGTCAGCTATATGTTGTTTCACGCGGGTTTTTATGGATCTTTTTGTTTGACCTATGTAAGAGAGACCACATTCACAATCTAACTTGTACACTCCTGCACCTTGTAGAGGGATATTACACTTGACGGATGGTAAAAATTTACTAATCTTCTTCGGCGGCTTGTAGTATGTTTTAATGGAAGCTCGCTTCAAAATGTAGCCAACCTTGTCTGTGACTCCTCTGACATATGGTAGTACAGCAGGCACGCGCTCGACTGTGGCCGGTTTCACTCGGTCACTGTGACGTAGGAGCGGGACCCGAAGCTTGTTGTCTTGCAACACTTGCTTGACATGTTGAAGCTCGGCGGCCAGATGTTTTATGTCACAGATCCCTCGTGCTCTCTGAAACAAAGATTTACCCATGGTAGCTAACTGTGAAGGATGATGGTGAGATTCACCATTTAAATATCGGTTGGTATGGGTCTTTTTTCTATACATACCCCCAGTAAGTGGTTCCTATGGCCCATACCCTATAGATATTGACATCTATCCCCGATTACAAATCATAATGATCGGCATTCACGTTGTCACCCGTGAGGACTAAGATGAAATGCCTTGTTTACGGTAAAAAGGGTATCCGGTTCTGTACACTTACCATAGGAAATATAATAGAAACATGCTGCTATTTTATTCTGGGAAAGCGTGGTCCTTCCCCGGTCGAGCCGACCCATTCGTGCTACAACTACGCTACTAATATAGCTGCAGCATGGCTCTACCACGTAAAAAACGTTAAGCGCATGCTATATTACGTTAGAAGTTATTTTTTAACTTGTTTAGGACCATTGTGAAATTATCCTTATTTGATAAAAATCAGCAAAATCTGTTGACTAATCCCAAATATGCTTGTGGCCGTGGAAGGATTTGGGCACGATTTAGGCTTCGATGTGTTTCGCTTATGGTGCTACGATAGCGCCGCCACATCACCCCCTGCTTAGACCGGAAGTTGACAGTGCAGTCCGATTGCCGGTGCGTCCTTAATGCCGGTGGGGAATGCATACTGTGTATGTAAGGGAAATTGATGCCGGTGAGAACGATGTGCCGGAGCAAGTGACAGAAGTCTGCCTTATATTTATCTGCCATATATATTATATAATTACTGTAGATTTCTGCGGTGAGTTGAGATGAAGGTTGCTGATTGCGTGTTCACATCACATCGAGGTCACCACTGTGGCTGTGGAAGGAAAAGGTGAGATCTCCCGCCGGGAGCGGTCAACGCTCTGTATGATAGTTTGGAGCTATTCTGTATATACTATTTTTTCTTCGGAACTTTGATAGCGTGATTTAGGCTTCGATGTGTTTCGCTTGGCACGACGACAGCGCCTCTACATGCTATTATAATTAAACTGAAGTTTGGGCTCGTTAAACAACATTTAATTCTTCAAACTGATTTTAAGTTCATGTTATATTGTTTGTATGTACTAGGGTGGTCTGAAAAGTTTCCGATCTCAACGTGAAAATGGCAGCACCCGTCAATAAAAGCTAGTGAATGTAGTTGTGCATCTTTTAACAGATATGCACCAAAATTTTAGCCATTTTTGGCGCGTAGTTGTTACTTTACAGTCGATTGAGTGAGTCGATGTGATTATTTTTGTGAAAATGGAAAAATTATAGAGCTGTTATTTATGTTATTGAAAGGCAATACGCCTACGCAAATCAAAAATGAGTTGGACTCTGTGTATGGGGACTCCGCACCATCATTTACGACATTGAAATTTCGGGCGCCTGAATTTAAACGTGGCCCTGAGAGCTTCCGAGTCGATGAACGTTCGGGATGTCCTAAAACGCAACTACTGACGATAACATCTCTAAAGTTCACCAAATGGTGCTAGATGACCACCGAATTAAAGTGAGAGAGATAGCAGAGGCTATAAAATGTCTAAAAAACGTGTTTGTCACATTAAATCAAGATTTAGGCATGAGAAAGCTGTCAGCGCGTTGGGTGCCGTGTTTGCTCACGTTAGAGCAAAACGTGTTCGAATGAACATTTCCAAAGCTCTGTTGATAGTTTAGGCGCAATAAATCCAATTTATTATTGTAAATGGAACTTTTATTTATTTATTTCTTGAGACATCTATCCTTACAGGTCGAACCCAATGCGATAGAGTCATCTTTTTATTATAAACTAAATCTTACAGTAGTTATATTAAAATAAATGTAGCTAAACAAACTAAAAACTAAACTAAAAAAGAACACATTGATAAAATAACGAAAATACAAATATTAAACCGTAACAAAAATTATACGAAGTTAGCTAAAAAAATTCAAAGAAACAATATTAACATCATTTTTTCAAAAAAAAAAAAACTTTAACAGTAACATACAATATTTTTTATTCATTTATTTAGTAACACAATTGTTATCACAGGAGTGGAGCCTAATGCAACAATGTGGTTATTAATGCAAAAAGTAGATACCTGGATGACCGAGCTTTCCTCGGTATTTTATTGGAAATTATATTTAGATACAAATTACATACTGATGAAACATGAATAATATTTTTTGATCTTATTGACATAATAGAAAAAAACTGAACTGGTTATTTGAATAAAAAATCATGAGTGCAATTAGCTTAATTCAAATTTTCGTATTTTTAAAAAAAGGGCTCAAATAATAGATTTTCTCACAAAAGAAAGGAACTTGAAAAAAAAGGATAAAAAGTTGGACCAGAGACAGGACGCGAGCCATGGCAATCCGATTTCGCGACCGCCTGATACCTCACCTGAGCTATTACGATCGTTAATACACTGTCAAAATTTACCTTCTTATATTGTAGCAGTTTTTCATTGCGTGAAGACACGAACAAAAGGACATTTTCTGGACACAAAATTTTATGAAATCGTTGGAGCCGTTTCCGAGATTCTGATATATATGATATATATATATATATATATATATATATATATATATATATATATATATATATATATTTAACAAGCATTGCTTGTTTAAAGGTATAGAATAACAAATAGTTTAATGTCACCCTCTCGAATTCCTCCAATGTACAAGTAAAAATTTCCAGTCGTTGTGCTATGCTGCAACCGGTGCGTACTTTAACAGATTTGTACGAGCAACTGATAGAACCAGCAGCCCTTCCCTCGCCCATTGTCGCAGCCTAGGATTGCGATTGAGGAACCGCAGAGATTCCAGAATTTCCGGATTGTTTAATCTACTACGTAAGATCAAGAATATGTACTTAAGTAGCGCAAAGTTCCGTCTAACCTCCGACTTATAACATCCAACCATTTTTATTACAAAAAGGGTTGGATATATAAGAGGATAAAAAGGGTAATCTCCGTATTTCTTTAAATACAGGTACCGGGTAAACTTATTTTGCATTTTCTCAACTTGGATAAACTATTACGCCTGAAATAAAAATACAGTTCAAATCAGTGGACTGCAAAGGGGAACCGGCACCAAAAAAGCGAAAACTGTTTTTTTGTTTGGGTAAGTGATGGCGACTGTTTTTTTTTTTTTTGGGTAGTCAGGGAGTTATCTTAATCGATTATCTTCAAAAAGCAAAGACCTGTACAGGAGCATACGAATACTAAGCATCATTACATGACAAGCTAACGGTAGAAATTGCGGAAAAACGGACAAATTTGCAGAAAAAGAAAATACTGTTCTAAATTGACAACGCGTCGTCTCACATCTCAGCGGTTGCCATGGCGAAAATCCACAAATTACGGTTTGAACTGCTTGACCATACGCCTTACTCAACAGATCTAGCCCCAAGCGACTTCTTTTTGTTCCCTCGTCTAGAAATTTCGCTAGGAGGACAGAGATTTTCATCAAATGAGGAGGCAATCACATTCGTGAACAATTATTTTGCAGAGGAAAGCGCCGACTACTATTTGGACAGGTTAGAGAGATGGGAACATCGCTGGGAGAAGTGTGTAGAGTTACAATGAGTCTATGTAGAAAAATAAAAATAAATTTTAAGAAAAAATGTCTTGTACCTTTGTTAGGTCGGAAACTTTCCAGTGCAGCCGCATATATTTATGCGAATTGATTAAAAAACATCCAAATAGTAAAATTAAACATTTTGTACAACCGACTTCAATATAAATTAAATGAGAACATCATCAATTTAGTCAAAATTCAATGCAAATGTAACGCATTATTAAGGATAATTTAAAAACTACTGCTCAGATCTTCATTAAATTTATATGGGACCATATGAGAAGCATCAGCTTTCAAATAAAAAAGAATCGTCAAAATCAGTTCTCCTAGAAAAAGGTTCTGAGGTAACACACGTAAAAGAAAATCCAGTCGAATTGTCGAATATTTACCGGCACGAAATTATGCCGACAATACTACTTACATAACGGTTCTCTTGCGGGCAATTACTTTGAAACACGTTTTAGTATTAATAAAAACTTAATAATTTCAAGGTGACAACGATAATAATATGGTACGTAGTACGAGTACATATTACCAATATGATAATATCTATGTACTATAATGTTTTCTTATATTTACGCGAACACTATACATGATTAAAACTACTTTTACGGATTTTATCGCGTTTATTTTTACTTTTTATTTACTTTTATTTTTAATTCCCGACGTTTCGGGCGCTTTCCAGCACCCATGGTCACGGGGGACTGAGATGACTGACGTCCCGATGTCATTGTTAAACCCGGAGTACCTTCAGCTTTTTTTAATTATTGTTTATGGTCCGATCTATGCAAAATGAACTGACTATGTCCTGAGGTCTTGCAGTGGTATGCTTGGGTTTAGTTTTAATTTTATTGATTATAGGATCCCAAGCAGGTGGTAGTACCCAGCCTCCTTCTCTATTGAAATTAGGATGTTTTTTAATTTCAATAGCCTCACGTAACATCCTTGGTAGGAATCGGTATTCTTTCGCGAGGATTTGTGGTCTATCAAATCTGATGTAATGGTTGGGTCCGTCTAGGATATGATCACAAACTGCAGACTTCCCGGAACGTTGATGCTTCACATCAGCTATATGTTCTTTTACGCGGGTCCTAATTGATCTTTTTGTTTGTCCTATATAAGAGAGACCACATTCACAATCAAGCTTGTACACTCCTGCATCTTGTAGAGGAATATGACACTTGACGGATGGTAGGAACTGACTAATCTTCTTCGGCGGCTTGTAGAATGTTCTAATAGAAGCTCGCTTCAAGATATAGCCAATCTTGTCTGTGACACCTCTGACATATGGTAGTACAGCAGGCACACGCTCGACTGTGGCCGGCTTCACTCGGTCACTGTGACGTAGGCGCGGAACCCGAAGCTTGTTGTCATGCAGAACTTGCTTGACGTGCTGAAGCTCGGCGGTCAGGTGTTTGCTGACACAGATCCCTCGTGCTCTCTGTAATAAAGATTTACCCACGGTAGCTAACTGTGAAGGATGGTGGTGAGATTCACCGTTTAAATATCGGTTTGTATGGGTCCTTTTCCTATACACAGTATGACCAATGGTGTTATTAGGATTTCGGATGACTAACACATCTAATAACACCATTGGTCATACTGTGTATAGGAAAAGGACCCATACAAACCGATATTTAGTGACAGCAAACACCTGGCCGCCGAGCTTCAGCACGTCAAGCAAGTTCTGCACGACAACAAGCTTCGGGTCCCGCGCCTACGTCACAGTGACCGAGTGAAGCCGACCACAGTCGAGCGTGTGCCTGCTGTACTACGATATGTCAGAGGTGTCACAGACAAGATTGGCTATATCTTGAAGCAAGCTTCTATTAGAACATTCTACAAGCCGCCGAAGAAGATTAGTCAGTTCCTACCATCCGTCAAGTGTCATATTCCTCTACAAGATGCAGGAGTGTACAAGCTTGATTGTGAATGTGGTCTTTCTTATATAGGACAAACAAAAAGATCAATTAGGACCCGCGTAAAAGAACATATAGCTGATGTGAAGCATCAACGTTCCGGGAAGTCTGCAGTTTGTGATCATATCCTAGACGGACCCAACCATTACATCAGATTTGATAGACCACAAATCCTCGCGAAAGAACACCGATTCCTACCAAGGATGTTACGTGAGGCTATTGAAATTAAAAAACATCCTAATTTCAATAGAGAAGGAGGCTGGGTACTACCACCTGCTTGGGATCCTATAATCAATAAAATTAAAACTAAACCCAAGCATACCACTGCAAGACCTCAGGACATAGTCAGTTCATTTTGCATAGATCGGACCATAAACAGTAATTAAAAAAGCTGAAGGTACTCCGGGTTTAACAATGACATCGGGACGTCAGTCATCTCAGTCCCCCCGTGACCATGGGTGCTGGAAAGCGCCCGAAACGTCGGGAATTAAAAATAAAAGTAAATAAAAAGTAAAAATAAACGCGATAAAATCCGTAAAAGTAGTTTTAATCATCTATGTACTATTTTCTTCCGTTATTAAAAACATCTCGGCTTCTCGAAACCGTTGTGTGGTTATATTTCTAGTTTTATTCTGTGTCTACCTGAAAAAATAAAGTGTTATTTTATAGAAAAAGGGTTACAAACGAGCACTTACTCCACCGTAAGTGGATACTGTGGACTGTAGGCATCCACATTTACAAAATGCAGAGCCTTTATGAAAAAAAAAAAATAGGAGTTGTTTTATCATGAATAAACTTTTCTCATCATATCTAAGCAGACTTTTCAAAACAGTACGATATCTGGCTTCTCAAGAGTACTTCAGCTGAGATATTTCTTAAAAGTGAGAGAGATGGATTGCACTCGCACTGATAATGCCGCTCGTGATAGGTCGCTAGACCGTGTGTTTTTCAGACTTGGGAACCTCTATACACCTTTGATTACATCAAATGTATAATATTATATATTAATCAAAGCTTTATAAATAAAAAATTTTATCGAAATGACCCAATTACAAATTACAAGCAAAATTTTAATTAATTTACTTTACAATGACATGAGAATAAACCTAACTTTTTGTGTAATTTCGTAACTTGTTGGTCAGGCTTAATAATTAGTTGTAATTCCTGGGTTTGAATTATAGTCGGAGATGACCTTTGTGCAACGAATGAGTGCCTTGTATGCGTGCGTAATGCGTGTCACTTATACATATCTGTTCTGTACTTTCTGACGTATGTGATCAAATTCAGAGATCAGGAAAATATGCTTAATGTAAAGTATGGGTATCATTTATGGTTATGATTTAAACATTTTGTAACCTTGTATTTTAATTAAGAAGCTATAAGTTACGAACGTAATTTTGTTATTGCGTTGTGACCTTCAATTTTGTTATGATTTTTATTATTCGTTCAACCAATGCTGATCAATCTAACCTGATATTTGAGGAAGTGTATTTATTCTATGGTATGCGATTGCTCTCTAGGCTCCGGTGCTATTGTACGAGGCACCGTACCCGCAGCCCGGTAGTTACCGAAATGTTCTTAAAGTACTAGTACTAGTACTAAGTGGGAGGACTCCTTTTCTGCCTAGGACTAGGTCTGGTAATTTGTCGCCCTCTTGCGTATTTATGACGCCAAATAGCAGTGCTCGCACGGCTGCGTTCTGGACTGCAGGACACAAATAGCAGTGCTCGCACTGCTGCGCTCTGGACTGCAGGGCGCAAATAGCTGTGCTCGCACCGCTGCATTCCGGACTGCAGGGCGCAAATAGCAGTGCTCGCACCGCTGCGCTCCGGACTGCAGGACGCAAATAGCAGTGCTCGCACCGCTGCGCTCCGGACTGCAGGGTGCAAATAGCAGTGCTCGCACCGCTGCGTTCCGGACTGCAGGGTGCAAATAGCAGTGCTCGCACCGCTGCACTCTGGACTGCAGGACGCAAATAGCAGTACTCGCGCCGCTGCGCTCTGGACTACAGGACACAAATAGCAGTGCTCGCACCGCTGCGCTCCTGACTACAGGACACAAATAGCAGTGCTCGCACCGCTGCGCTCCTGACTGAAGGGCGCAAAGAGCCAGTATAGTTGCAGGTTGTGAGGCATTCCATCTTATACCTTGGAGGGGTCAACGCAACGCAGCCTTCTTTGTGAGCAACATGACACCTGATGGTGAACTGTTGTTTGTTATTTCCATTTTGTTAAATAAAAAGTGCTTAACATGTATGTACAAGCTTTTTCTGTACTAGTTTTTTACAATTAGGAATTGAGGCTTCTCCAACTAGTACTGCCTTAAAATAAATTAAATGGAAAGAGAGTCCTCTTGCCGTTGTTTGTGTGATTTTTAAGGAAGTATGTAAAGGGAAATTATGTTTATTAAAAACTTTGCAAATTAAAAAAAGTTCTTCATTTAAGGTTTTCGTTCTTATTATATATTACTGTATTTTAAAGAACCCTTCTGTAGCAGCCAGGCTAATCAACCCTAAATAATATATACCCTGCTGCTATCATAACACAGAAGGCGAAGAAAACATTTATTTTCTAATTATCCCCGGCTACTGAGATACTGCGGGCTGCATATCGATGCGAGATAATTTGACGGATATATTTAACGTTCTAATAAAGAAACAGCCGCAAATATCATTCAGCGCCACATCGTCTTCACACGCCGCTATCGTCATGTATCCGTCGACCATTTTTGAGCCTTTTCTTCAACGCCGCAGCTCGCTTCTTCTTGCTGTTCCGCCGGAACAGTTCCGGAGCTGTGTTCCACGCCGCCGCCGCTCGTCGACTGCGCGTGCGCGCTTTTTTTTTTTTTTGCGCCCGAAGCAAATATGGGCAACCCTCCGGAAAGCGGGGGAGGGAGGTTGGGAATGCTCATAGCATACCACGCAGCCGGCTGCGTGGTTATGTGGTGACTTTTACCCACTAAACCCAACCTTTTAGGAATTGGCTTAACGATCTGTCTAGAGATCTCTAAGCCGTATACGAACGCGACCCTCCTTGGCAGAAAGGAGGGCTGCGTGCGCGCCGGTCTACACAACTTTTATAGCCCACTCTAGCGACGTAGCTACGAGAAGATATACACGAGTCTCACGCCGGCAAATGGAACGCACATAATAGTTGTATTTTGATTAATCTTTATTGGTCCTAATGTAAGAATTGTAATTGGCTAGGCAAATAAAAATTGTTATTATTGGTAAACTAACGACTTAGCCGGACATATAAATATAGGCAGGGTTGACGTAAAGATATATTCCATATTCCATATTCAATACTCGATACACCATTCGTTTGCACATAAAATAGTAGTTTCATTTCTCCGCCACTAGACCACTCGGAGTCTGTTAATAGTGGACCTCATATCACCACTATTACAGTGGTGACCCCGTTACGAACACCTAGAAGGAAGATCCCGTTACGAACACCGAAAAGGAAGATCCCTTTACGAACACCGAGAAGGAAGATCCCGTTACGAACACCGAGAAGGAAGATACCTGCAAGAATAGTAGAAAAAATACCAAAAAGACTTCAGTATATATAAAATTAGTGTAATCAAGCCGTCATTATGGAGCAAGAGGCGAAGAAATCCGACACATATATATCAAACCCGGTCAAGGAACAAGAAATCGCCGGTATATCTCTATCGTTATGAATACCACCGTTTTGGAGAGACAAACCACGACTTTGGTTCGTCAGTTTTGAAGCTGCAACGAATGGTTTAAAGAAGAGCCAAGCGCAACCAGCACAGATGGTGATCGCCCAACTTGAGAAACAAGACATCGAACAAATTTCGGACCTGTTGTGCAACCCCCCGGCACTCGACCAGTATAATCCGCTGAAGGATCGTCTGATCTCTGCATATGAAGAATCCGACAGTCGCCAGCTACAGAAACTTCTATCAGAAATAGAACTTGGAGACCAGAAGCCCATACAACTCCTACTTAAAATGCGTACTTTGGCACGAGATAAAGTCCCAGATTCAACGCTGCGGCTAATGTGGGTAAACCACCTACCACCACATGTTCGATCGGTACTAGCAGTCAGCGAAACATTAAGAACGCAGACGAAGCTTGACGAACTGGCACTCCTGGCGGACAAGATGATCTAAAACAGCAGTAGCTCACACATATCGATGATCGAAAGCAATTCAACCAAGGCCAATGATACCCAGTTTCTTCTCGAAGAAATTCGGAAGCTATCATTCTAAGTCGCCGCGCTCAAAGCTTTCCAGCATCACACCTGTTACCAGCAACAGTACAACCAGCGCAATCAGCAACACCGAAGATCAACTTTTCGTCGCAACCGCTCTGCAAGTAGAAGTCGAACAAGCTTAAGATCAAGATCCCCTTACTGCTACTATCATCGACGTTTCGGGTTCGAGGCAAGAAAATGCACAACACCGTGAACATTCAAAAATGAAAATACGAAGTCGGAAAACTAACTAATACGCTCGATGCGACAGGATCCAGCGTAACAGCAAAGTCCTACCGTCTTTTCATCACCGATAAGAAAAGCAAGCTTACTTTCCTTATCGACACCGGAGCGAATATCTCAGTGTTAGCGCCGAAACAAAGGCAGAAGTTGAAGCCACTGGATTTTCAACTCTATGCAGCAAACAATACGGTGATTCCTACATATGAAGAAAAAACAATGGAACTGGATTTAAACCTAAGCCGACCATTCAAATGGAGATTTATCGTCGCTAAAGTTAGCAAACCAATCATCGGTGCTGATTTTCTTCAACATCACCAGTTGATCGTCGACATCAAAAATAGAAGAATCATCGACAGGAAAACCAATCTTGCATCTCAGTCTATTGTCGAAGCAACCAATCTGCCCACAATAAGAAGCATAGAGGTTCAACAATCGTATCACAAGATCCTCGAAGAATACCCTGGAATCACAAGAATAACTTCAATGAAATTAACACCGAAGAACGACGTTGAGCATTTCATCGAAACCAATGGACCACCACTTCATTGCGGTGCACGTCCAATCGCACCACACCTATACGAACAAGTTCGAAAGGAATTCGAAAACATGATTGAGCAAGGAATATGCCGTCCAAGCAAAAGCCCTTGGTCATCACCACTTCACATTGTACCGAAGAAGAATGGAGAATTACGAGTTTGTGGAGATTACAGAAGACTGAATTCTATTACCAATCCTGACCGCAACCCAATACCGCGAGTCAAGGATTTCACTCATCAACTGTCAGACAAGATTATATTCTCCACCATCGATCTCAACCAAGCTTACCAACAAGTAAGAGTACGCGATGAAGACGTAGAGAAGACAGCAATAATTACCTCAATGGGATTATTCGAATTTCCAAGAATGACCCCGGGATTAAAGAATGCTGGTCAAACCTTCCAAAGATTCATACACGAAGTACTTCATGGACTGGATTTCGTTTTCGCATTCATTGATGATCTCCTTGTTGCAAGTCCTGATAAAGAAACGCATGAAACCCATCTACGCACCGTGCAACAGCGATTAGAAGACAATAGAATCACAATCAACCCTTCGAAATGCATATTTGGCCAACAAGAAGTTCAATTTCTTGGTTTCACCGTCAGCAAGGAAGGAGTTAAACCGCCTGCTGAAAAAGTCAGAGAAATCATCGATTATGCGAAACCTAAAACTATCGAAGAATTAAGGCGTTTTCTTGGGATGATAATTTTTTACAGAGAACACATACCTAAAGCCGCTGAACTCCAAGCACCACTACACGCCTACCTTCACAACACGAAGAAAAAAGATAAAACGTCAATCGGACGGAACGATGAAGTCACGACGGCATTTGAAGCCTGTAAAGTTGCGATCCAAAATGGAGCTTTGCTCGCTCACCCATCACACGAAGCAACCCATGCTATATTCAGCGACGCGTCCGATCTCTCAGCAGGAGCAGTACTCCAACAATACAGCAATAGGAAGTGGCAACCACTTGGCTATTTTTCGAAGAAGTTCTCCGATACTCAACGTAACTACAGTACATTCGACCGAGAGCTACCCGCTATTTACAGGGCTATCAAGCACTTCAGAAAAACGTTCGAGGGTCGAAACCTGATCGTTTTTACCGACCACAAGCCATTAACATATGTACTTCCGAAGAACCATCGCTATCGGAAACACCACGACGAGCAAGACAACTTATTTTCATAAGTGAATTCACGACCGACATACGTCACATCAGTGAAAGGACAACATAGTCGTCGACGCACTCAGTCGCATACCAATCGACAGTGTAACGTGCCCTACATCAGTCGACTATCATAAGATCGCCGCAGCACAAGGCAGATATATCGACAACACAAAACATCTATCGAAGCAAAGTAACTTGTCCATCAAGCAAGTTACAATGTCAATGACGCATCTACCTATCTACTGTGACCCTCAACGTCAACCATGCGACCATACCTACCAGAAGAATGTCGTCGCGAAGTCTTCAATACACTGCACAACATCAGTCATCCAGGTGTTAAAACAACAAGAAAACTCATCACTAAGAAATTCTTTTGGCCTTCAGTGCAAGTGGATGTTGGCAACTGGGCGAAGCAATGCATTCAATGCCAAAAATGCAAAGTAAAAAGCATACATCAAGTAGCCTAGCTACATTTCCACCTAAGGAGAGATTTGAACACCTGCACGTTGACATCGTTGGACCATTACCTACTTCACCGCAAGGACATCGATACCTCGTAATAATGATCGACAGAACAACAAGATGGCTAGAAACAATACCTATCGATGAGACTTCAACTGAATCCGTCGCGAAGATAATTTATGAAAATTGGATTACTCGTTTCGGATCACCCAAAACCATCACAACGGATCAAGGAAGAAACTTCGAGAGCTGCCTATTTCTCAAACTTCTTCAAACTACGGGAATACAGAAGACACGTACAACAGCATACCATCCTCAGTCAAACGGAATAATCGAACAATGGAATCGTATATTGAAGACCGCACTCAAAACTCGTTTATCTCTACATATAAAGTGGATTGATGAGCTACCTACAGTGCTACTCGGACTACGAGCAACACCGCGTGCAGACACTAGTCAGCGCCGCTCAACTAACCTACGGCTGCAGCATAAGACTACCGTGTGACTTCTTCACTTCAGCATCATCAAACAATCAAGAAATGGATTACGATTTTGTAACTCAACTTCGAGAATCAATCAAAATTTTTGTAAAAAACGACGCAGTGAAAAAACAATTTCAACCTACCTATGATGGACCGTATAAAGTATTAGAGCGAAATAGTAAGACTTTTAAATTACAAATACCCGGAAGGAAATCTACAATTATATCGATCGACCGACTAAAGCCTGCCTATATTATTAACGAGGATACTTCAGAGGATTCATCATCATCATCACAACCACCAGCGAGGAAGCTTGAAAATCCGTCATCTACATCAACCCAGATGAAACCTATTTTAAAAATTACGAGATACGGCGAGTCGTCAAGCCTCCGGTACGCTTTAGCTAGGGGGAGAGTGATGTAGGCCAGGCTAATCAACCCTAAATAATATATACCCTGCTGCTACCATAACACAAAAGGCGAAGAAAACATTTATTTCCTAATTATCCCCGGCTACTGAGATACTGCGAGCTGCATATCGATGCGAGATAATTGGACGTATATATTTAACGTTCTAATAAAGAAACAAGAAACAGCCGAAAATATCATTCAGCGCCACATCG
The DNA here is from genome assembly GCA_907164705.1 of Parnassius apollo. NCBI lineage: Eukaryota > Metazoa > Arthropoda > Insecta > Lepidoptera > Papilionidae > Parnassius > Parnassius apollo. The sequence continues at coordinate 219,994 of CAJQZP010000620.1, read as the reverse complement.
TCTTCACACGCCGCTATCGTCATGTATCCGTCGACCATTTTTGAACCGTTTCTTCAACGCCGCAGCTCGCTTCTCCTTGCTGTTCCGGAGCTGTGTTCCACGCCGCCGCCGCTCGCCGACTCCGCGCGCGCGCCGGCCTGCACAACTTTTATAGCCCACTCCAGCGACGTAGCTACGAGAAGATATACACGAGTCTCACGCCGGCAAATGGAACGCACATAATAGTTGTATTTTGATTAATCTTTATTGGTCATAATGAAAGAATTGTAATTGGCTATGCAAATAAAAATTGTTATTATTGGTAAACTAACGACGTAGCCAGACATATAAATATAGGCAGGGTTGACGTAAAAATGTATTCCATATTCTATATTCCATGTTCCATACTCGATACACCATTCGTTTGCACATAAAATAGTAGTTTCATTTCTCCGCCACTAGACCACTCGGAGTCAGTTAATAGTGGACCTCGTATCACCACCATTACACTTCTATATAAAGTTTTATACGCCTAAACCAATTTTCCTAACACTGTTTCAAGTCCGCCTCAAACACTTCTTCTAGAACCTGCGCGCAAGTTCCTATTTTATTTTTATAGGATAGGGTGACAAACGAACACACAGTCCACCTGATGACATCTGTCCTCCATTACAAATCAAAATGCAGATGCGTTGTCACACGCTGGTATTCTGTGAATGGTCCTTCCCCGGTCGAGTGGACTCATTCGTACTACAACTAAATTGTTGATATAACTGCAGTATCACTCTACCACGTAAAAAGGCTTGTTGTTTCTTGCAATGAAAACTGTATATCATTCCACTAAGGCTTTACATAACATTAACAGTAAAATGAAATCTGCCCCAGTAATCTGAGAAAATTCGATATACAGTTGGGGTAACTTTTTTTATAGGAGAGGGGGCAAACGAGCATACGGCTCACCTGATGGTAAGTGATTACTGCAACACTAGGGGAATTGCAGATGCGTTGGCGGCCTTTTAAAAAAGAATATGCTCTTTTCTTGAAGGTCCCTAAGTGGTATCGGTCCGGAAAAATCTCTGGTGGTAGTTGATTCCACAAGGAAGTTGTGCTAGGAACAAAACTTCTTTTAAATCGCACAGTGGTGGACCGCCAGTCAACCAGATGGTATGGATGGTATCGCGAGTTTTGTCGCGATGCGCGATAGTGAAATTGAGTGGCTGAAATGTCTGAACAATTCCTCAGAGCACTCCCCGTGGTAAATGATAAAATATGCAAAGAGATGCAACATCTCTTTGCAGTGCCAGTGAGTCAAGCCGATCGGAAAGAGCTCGGTCGCCAAGTACTCGAACTGCTCTGCGCTGGATGCGATCAAATGGAAGGAGCTGGCACTGGGTGGAGAGCCCCAGCCCAGAGATGGGAACAGTATTCCATGTGTGGACGAACTTGCGCCTAGTAAAGTTGCAGGCGGTGAGCTGGCATGAAATACTGTCCCCCTCTGCTGAGCACGCCAAGCTTTTTAGAGGCCAATTTGGCCTTCTCTTCCAAAGAACACACAACAAGGGAAGTGCCTTAAAACTGAGAAGATACGACAAAGGGGTTCTTTTCAGCGGAAAATGCGCAAATTTGTGTCTTCTGGGGATTAAACTGGACTAGATTTAGTCGCCCCAGTCCAGACTTTGTTGAACAAAGTCTCGGACTGGGGACTTCAGACACAAGTTTGTCCCCATACTCGGAGATGTTTTCCGGAAAAATATTGGCACGGATGGTGTATAAAGCATCACCAGTGCTGTCGTCTGCATAGCATTGAATGTTACTGAGTTGCAACATGTCATTGATATGCAGAAGAAACAGCGTTGCTGATAGTACGCAGACTTGTGGAACACCAGCGTCGATGGGCTTGTAATCGGAGCATGCGCCGTCTACTACGACCTTGATGCTCCGATCAGCAAAAAAACTGGTGATTCAATTGCACAATTTCTTGGGAAGCCCATACGAAGGAAGCTTCGTAAAAAGCGCTTTGTGCCAAACCCGATCGAAGGCCTTCGCTATGTCCAAACTAACGGCCAACACCACCCCCTAATACTCTACTGCCTACGTCCATTTATGAGTTAGGTAACCCAGAAGATCACCAGCCGAGCGACCGTGACGAAACCCGTACTGGCGGTCAGCTGGTGAGCCTCAAGGTACCGCATGAGCTAGCTGTTAATAATGGATTCCATTAAGTATTTTAGAGAACAAGGAGGTGATAGTGATAGGCTTATAGTTGGACGGATCAGAGCGGTTACCTTTTTTGGGGATAGGGTACACGAAGGTTCTCTTCCATGATTTCGGGACTACGCCTAGAGTGCAGAAGTACCGGAAAAGACAAGTTTAAACTGGTGTCAACTTCGTAGCACACATCTTCAGCACAATAGGAGGGATGCCATCAGGCCCACTCGACTTGTCCAGGGAGAGGAGCTCTGCGAACATGCGTAAACAGCACATCCTACATGGAGCACTCACACTTTGGGATGGTCGGCGGTGTGTTCTTCCCGTCATCAAGAGTCGAGTTGGACGCAAAGAGAGAGCCCAGTAGATCGGCTTTGTCTTTTGCGGCATGTGCCCGTGAGTCGTCCTCCCTGTGCAGAGATGGGAGAGATGGCTGGCAGAAGTTCCCTTGGACATCCTTGGTGAGAGACCAGGATGTTTTCCTTTGCCTTGACGATGACACTTTTGATGGACCTGGAAGCAGAATTATACTTAAATGATATTGATAGCTATTTTGCAACAATCCGCAAAATTAAATAAAATGATGTATCTTAACTAGTTTGAAGAGCACCTCCAGCCCTCCCTCAATTGCGCGAACTAATCCCGTCATCACCAATCGACATATACGAGGCATCTTCGGGTGATGTTGACTCTACGGTGGCTAACCTCTAATATAGAATTATACGTCTAAAAAGACTCGGGATGCAAATACCAGGGCTCTTAAAAGCCCTGGTATTTGCATCCCGAGACGTCGATGCGCGAGCCCAGGCCTGGTAGCACTCTTACTTATAACGTAATGCAATTTTGCAGGAGCTTATAATAGTGAAACGGGCAAGGTCAAACTATGCAACTCGGATTACTAATATTCAATAAAAATTGAATATTCAAATCTATAAATACTTTTCCTACCATTTCCGAATCATTGATTAAACTAAATGTAGCAGCTTGTTAAAATTTTTAAATTTCCTAACATCAATAATTTTGAAATATTTTGCGATATCTTTATACAACACTCTGAGAAAACGCCATATTTATGGGGAACTAGCTGTTACCCGCGGCTTCGCCTGCATGGTCTCTGGGAAATGAACTATCCATTGCTTTTTGAATTGAAAGAAAACTGAGTTTTATAGATTTGTCAGAGATGCAGCCATTAAAAGGAAACTGAGCAAAATTGATTCGTCAGCCTATTTAAATGTTTTGAAACGCAGCGTATAGGAAAGCATGAAAATAGCCTGTTTATTCCAAATGGAAATGGGATATTTTTTTTAAAGGAAACTGAGCATAATTATCCGTCAGGGATGCAGACCTTTAAAAAGAAACTGAGCTAAATTGATTCTTCAGAGATGCAGTTTTCTGAATTGAAAGGAAACTGAGCCAAATAAAAGATCCTTCAGAGATGCAGACTTTTGAGTTGAAAGGAAACTGAGCTTAATAGGTCCGTCACAGGTGCAGCATTTGGAATTGAAAAGAAACTGAGATAAATAGGAAATTTTGAATTGAAAGGGAAGATCTGTGGGAATTCTGATTAATTGATCGGGGGAATTTTGGAAAAAAACTAACTGAACACTATTTTAAGACGCTACTGTACACAATGTTATATGTTTTTCCATTCGGGGAATGAATGTGGAGATTCTGGGCATTTGACACACGCGAACATGCTACATACAGCTGACCATGAGAGAAGCACGGTTTTTCTAAGTTGACCCCCGCTACCTGTAACGTTTGCCCTTGCGCTTTATTAATTTTCATTGCAAAACTGAGCTTAATAGGGAACTGCAACCTTTTGAATTGAAAAGGAAGATCTGTGGGAATTATATAGATCCGTGGTATAATAATATTTTCACCTTTTCCTACGCCTGTCAAAATTGTAGTACCGATTATGTTCCGTCCAAGATGTGCCACACGCAGCCTTGTCCCGGTACATAACCGAGGAGTATCTAAATTTCGCATTAGCATGACTGGGACGCCTAATTTTAATTGAAGCTTATGTGAGGGCACACCTGACAACTCTAGAGAATTTAGAAACTCTGCGGGATATGAAGTGCCCTGTTCTGTGTCCATAACTATGTCTACTGACAAATACTCTATTATTTCTCCTGCTACGTCGGTTAATATATCTGAATTTATTTTGTTAACGCTCTCATTTTCTGGTGCAAGAATCGCCCTTTCACTTAACCATTTGTCTTCATGCATGTTGTTCGTTAAATGTGAATAAACGCTCGCAATTAATTCGAAATGACTCTGTACTAAATTACAAAAATCTCTCGTCAATTTAACGCAGCCCTCAGCATCCATTTCCAACCGCCCATCGCCAATTTTTAATAGTGTGTCAGCATAGTTTCCAGTATTAATATCATTATACAAATGCACTCTCATATTCGTAGTTAAACTGAATTTTGTCACCTTGTTCCATAAAATAGACGACTTGAGGCATGCTTTAATTTCATCTGCTGGTGTGCCCTTTTGAATGACAGGTAAAGTTTGGCGAAAGTCACATTATACCTCGTGCACTATTTTTGCTAAAGTTGCAGATCGGCGATTCTTCCTGGGCTAGATTTAGAAGGAGTTTTAAAACAGAATGTACAGTGCGGCCCCCGCTTAGCAGCGTGGCGGCTACATCGGAGGAAGCTACGGCCACAGCAATGTTTTTATCTTTCCGTACTTGCGCTAATAATAAATTTAACAAAAATGTCTTTCCAGTTCCTCCAGGGGCATCTAAAAAGTAAACTGCACCATTTCCAGATTCAATTTGTCCTAATACTTTGTCAAAAATTCGTTTTTGTTCTGGAAGCAAGCGGGGTACAAATTCGGCTACTTGCTGGTGCAAAGCTGGTATATCGTAGTTTGTTTCACGTATAATTTCATTACTTAGTTCATTTTCGGTTGTTCGCTGAGGGCTTATCATTCCAAAGTCGCTTAATTTTTTGCCTACCATTGCCATTACTTTATCTTCAATTTTTCCAAGTGCTTCATTATAAATGTGTTCATTGTATGTCATGTTCGCGTGTGTCTGCTGTAACTTTCGAAAAATATCTTCCGCCGTGTACTCTTTATATTTGTCCCACAATTCATGTGCATTAGATAGCCCGCAAGATGATATGAGAGCAGAGATGCATAAAGATCCCTAATTTTGGCTGGTGACTGGCACTGCACAGCTTCCTCCATGGTTTCATCCCAGTGATTATCGTTTTCTAAAAGATGCAGAGCTTCACATGCTTCTCTATAAATTGCGCATTCCTGACCGTTGACAGTTTTAAGGTCTTTATATCCTGTAGGACCCCGAACATGGTGCAGCAGCAATCGTAAACAGAAACATTCAAAATTAGTTACATGGACGGTATACACACGACCAAGGGCATCTGATGACTTTACACCGCGCCAATTTGCAACAGGCGCGCCTTGAATACGGCGTTTCCACTCCTTCCTAGATGTGTTCCAAGTATAATAGCGGGGGACTTCAGAATATAACAACGTTTTTGCAAAGGGGTCGGTTTCACAAAGTTGAAAGAAGGCTGTTAGTGTAGTTTTTGGCGGTGATGCAATTCTTTCTTGGAAATTTCTTTCGGTGAAATATACACGCTCTCCATTTCCTAAGTGCACAGCAATGGGTGCCTTTCGTGTAAAGGGAAGCCAAGGAGATGCCACGTTGCCTCGTTACTGCTGACATAACGCCCTGCTTGAAAGGTCTGTACTTCGTTAACGGGATTTGCCTCACCTTCACTCCTGAGATTAAATATTGCTTGGTTGCTTCCTTTATTTCTGTACTTACAGATATACTTGATTGCGCGGACAGAGCCACATGCTACTACATTAATATGGGCATTAAACATTTTACATAGAATGGGCGAATACGGGACAATCCAGCTGTTATCTAAGGTTTCGAACGCTCCAGAGGGAGATTTGATTGTAACTTTCCTGCCACCATCTTCGGGAGCTCTGCGTCTGTATAAAGGGTAGCCATTGTCATTGTGCACTGTTTCTTTTAATAGCTGTTTAGGGAATTTCTTTGTACATTTTCCTTCTTTCATACATGGCGATATTGAATTTCGTGCTCCACATGGACCGTGAATCATATTTCGGACGATTGTATCATACAATTCTTTATCTTGCTCAGGATCCGGAATCTCGGCGCTTATTATGTCGTCTATTTAGCTGGGCCGCAACTTCTCTTTAAGCCATATTAGAATGTGGGCATGCGGTAATCCTCTTTTACATGAAGCACTGCACCTCTCCGAAAATTTTCCCTTTGTTAATTACATACATTAATTTTTGTACTCTTAATCTAAATACTCTAGCAACTAAATCGTGTCTGTCAGTACTTTTTTGGCCCGGCATTAGCTCCTCGGTTATTTCTTTCCATGCGGGATTGCAAGTAAAAGTAACAAAAAGATCAGGTCTTCCGTAAGTTCGTACAGCGTCTTGTGTGTAGTCATGTAGGTAGCGGGGACTGTTAACGAATGATGAGGGCAGAATTACCATTTTACTTAAATCTCTAGGGTTTACATTGGCGTCGCTAGAAACTGCGTCTTGTAAATGTATATAATTCTCAACGCGCAGCTTTTTTTGATTTAAAGATATATAACGGAGACGTTCACTTTCTACCTTCACATACATGTCTACCAAAAATTGATGAAATAATTGTCTACACCGGGCTAAGAGGTTAAAATCATTTTCTCGCAACATCATATGATACGCATAAAAATCCATACATGATACTTTTTTGTTCGGAGTAGGCTTCTTTGTGACCGGGTTAATGAGTGGAATTTGAAAATGATAACCCTCTTGTCCTTTGCAATAAATCAATGGGTATTGCAGAGCGTCATAAAACTTGTGTGTATCGGCTACCCGTTGCAACGTATCATCACGTGCTCGCAAGACAATGTCTCGTGAAGAAAATTGATCACCACTAATTACGGCTGCTATTTCGTTTATTAAAGGTGCATTGTAGCGCCATTCATGCTCTCCTCGAGGGGTCCGATCTGCGCGAATGACGACTTTACAATCCTCTTCAGGTAGGTTTTCTAAAGCAGTTTTAAATGTTCTGACTAAAATGTTACGTTCATGCAAGAATCTTTGAATTTTGAACACTGTGTCTCTCTCAACTCCCTGGATAAATTGGCAGCGATGGTCTACCTCAATTTCTTTGTCACTCATAAAATATACTTGTAAAAATTTATGCTGTTCATTTTCAGCTGGAAAAAGTAAACCTATTCTATGATAAATTTGCCCTAGCACCGTAAATGTAGGCGAAAATCCCGGCATTATTATTTCCCGGCCAACTCCGAAGAACGTCATTTGAAAGCATGAGTTATATTTCCGGATCCTGTTTAAAAAGCGCCGTGACTAATTAGCATCATATAAAAAGAGAGTTTTCAAAGGTTCTTCTGGTTCCCCAAGTAACGGCAGAGACACTTTGCCATTGGAACAGCACACGCCTGCGGTCTCATCTTTCCATTTTAAAGCGCTGCAAAATCGACACGCCTTGTCCATCAGTCCGATAACAACTAACCTGTGATTTTTATAATCAATCAACGGATCATAATTGAATGCTGCGTCATTAAAAACCGACCAATTGTTTCTTTGAACATTTTGTCGACGTTCAGCTTGGAGCTGTGCATTTGCATCTCTTCGCGCCTGTGTGATTGACGTTCAGCTTGCTCAATGAGTCTGTGTTGAGTTTCATCAGGTGTTTCCGCGGCTCTTAAGACGGCCTGACGTTCTGCTTGTTCGAATAGCCTTTGCTGACTTTGAGCAGGTGTTTCAGTAGGTCTTATAGTAGATTGACGTTCTGCTTGTTCAAGACGCCTTTGCTGACTTTGATCAGGTGTTTCAGTAGCTCTTAAAGTAGCTTGACGTTCTGCATGTTCAAGACACCTTTGCTGACTTTGAGCAGGTGTTTCAGTAGCTCTTAAAGTAGCTTGACGCTCTGCCTGTTCAAGACGCCTTCGCTGACTTTGAGAAGGTGTTTCAGAAGCTCTTAAAGTAGCTTGACGCTCTGCCGGTTCAAGACGCCTTTCCTGACTTTGAGAAGGTGTTTTGGAAGCTCTTAAAGCAGCCTGACGCTCTGTCTGTTCAAGACGCCTTTGCTGACGTTGAGAAGGTGTCTCAGATGCTCTAAAAGCAGCCTAATGCTCTGCTTGTTCTTGCCTTCTCAGTTCAGCATCCTCTAAAGATTCTAGCGATCGAGCTAATCTTTTCGTTTGTCTTTGAAAAGATACTCTTGAAAGGCTGCACTTACGTTTGTGAAGCATTATGAAGTAACAAAAAACCTATTTATAAAAAAACGTTAAAATACCTAAAAGGAATAAAATTTTCTTTTAAATATTTTTTTTAAAAGAAAATCCAAAATATCTAAAAGGAATAAATATTCCTTTTAAATATTTTTTAAAATCAAAACAACAAAACCAATTCAAGACACAACACGAATCCGAAAACGATAGCCAAAAAAAATCGAATCAACTTAAACCAAATCACAAAACAAACGGCAGAAAACCGAAAACGAAAGCAGTAGTCAATATAAATATAACCAACGAAAAAAGAAATAAGTGTATAAGTTCCGAATACACTATCTATACTATTAATTTGAAATATTGTTAAACAACCTAAAACAACGAAAACCAATTCAGGATTCTAAATAAACAAAATCCAAAATCAAAGCCAGTGTCTAAATATGTATAAAGGAATACCAACCAAATCAACAAAACCGATCCAAGAAAAAACACAAATCCGAAAATGAAAGCCAATATAAATCCATTCAACCTTAACCAAACCACAAAGCAAATAACAAACAACCGAAATCGAAAGCAGATAGTCGAATAAGCTACGAAATAGAAACAAATTAAGCGTATAGGTACCGTATGCATTATAAGTTGACGCGCGGCTCAACGGCAGGAGTTAAGTACATGTCAGGAAACATTTCGTTACCGCGTTTTAAAAACCTAGTAATGACATCTAGCGGAATCAATTTAAACTATGTATACGTTAGTTAATAAGAACTCTAAAAAAATATTTTGCTTATAAACTTGCACAATTTTTCTTATTGTAATATCGATTCATTCATAACCACATATAAGAACTGTATTCATTTCCGTTCAATAAATATTACTAAGGCTTATTAATGAGGCTTGCTAAGAACCGTTTCTACCACAGTTAAGTAATAGTTAAGGATGAAAGCGTGACAGGTGGTGATAGTATTTCTGATCCATACTTATAATCACGCCTGTAACCCTTGCGGGGTAGGCAGAGCATCAACAGATTACTTAATATCGTCTGCGAGATTATCGCCTATTCTGTGAATTACAATGCACTAAAACGTTTGAAGAAAATCAGCTGGTGAATTTTATGTTTTTTATCGCTCTCTTCCCGGTCCTGCGTGGAAAAATACAGATCCATACATTTTTTATCTTAATTTTGGTAAAAAGACATAATAATCCGGATATTCTTCTGTATTCGTCCATCGTACCGTCGTCCATCTTGTAGAATCACGGTGGCGCCACCTAGCTGAATTTAATTTTGCAACATATTCGATTTTCCCACGGGAATGAGATGTTTTTCCGCGGAGCCTATGTCCCTCTGCAGCCACCGAACTATCCCCATACCAAAATTCATGCCATGCCGACGCTCTGTTGCGACGTGAAAGAAGGACAAACTTTTGCAACATATTCTATTTTCCCACGGGAATAAGGCTATAGAGTGACATAGGCTACTTTTTCCGCGGAAAAACAGCTCATTCCCGTTCCCGTGGGAAATATTCTATTTTCCCACGGGAATGAGATGTTTTTCCGCGGAAAATAGTAGCCTATGTCACTCTACAGCCACCGAACTATCTCCATACCAAAATTCATGCCATGCCGACGCTCTGTTGCGACGTGAAAGAAGGACAAACTTTTACAACAAATTCTATTTTCCCACGAGAATTAGATGTTTTTACGCGTAAAAAGTAACCTATGTCACTCTACAGCCACCGAACTATCCCCATACAAAACATTTTGCCATGCCGACGCTCTGTTGCGACGTGAAAGAAGGAGAAACAAACAAACAAACACACTTTCGCATTTATAATATTAGTATGGATTTTGGTTGAAGTCACTGTATCCATAATAGATACAAGTGTCGGATCTTGTGCGTTTCCTGATTTAATGAAGCATAAAGTCTTTAAACTGTGGTACTGTTACGGCCCTGAGTTACCCCGACAAAGGTCGATTGAGCTAGGGCCCATCAGTAACCCAATTTGACGAGTAACTAGAGGGTCGGGCCCAAAATGGCCTATGGATAATTAAATTATAATGGCTAGATACGCAAACACAAAACTTACTGTACATCTACGTCTACCACAAGGTGGCGTCAGGAGCAAGTAAATGGTAGTGTGTCTGTGTAGTGTAGGAAGGTGTGTAATGTAACCTGACGTCACCTATACAATCAAATAGCAGCACCACGTGCGTTGACCGCTCCACAAGACGCTCACCGCTATCGGAACTCAAGTCCAGCGTCACTTAGCACGAACTATAATCGCGCGCGATCTACACCCAGATCACAAAGTTCAGCGCTCCACACGAAAGCAAAATTCCTTCGTACACTTTAACTAATTTATTTTAACTTTGATTAACTATACAAACCAATCCTTGATACAAATTAATAGCAATCGAATTTAAAATAGTCAATCAAAACTCAAAATTCAAAAGCCTCGTTGTCACGTATATTAACGACAAAATACAACAACGTGGAGGCCGTCGATATGCGACGCATAACGACTATTATTTATTATTATATTACTATTTATTATTTAACGCCCGACGTCTAACCGGCACGGCCGTAGCGCTCCAAGATTCCTGCAGACTGCGCTCGCTGGCAGCGCCGTACGCGCATAGTCAGCGCCCCCTTCCCGCGCAACGCTAACCGTTCCCCGCTCGGAACTAGTGCCTTGCAATTGTGCGTAAACAGGTACAAATAAATAAAAATTCATCCGATGTTAAGTTTTTTGTTAACAAGGGGTTGCTCGACAATTGACGCTGATGTTGAGTTCATTAAATATATTTTTTGAGCATTTTACGCTTTGACAATATTTTGTGGTCTTTCCACAAGGCTTTCCACTATGTTCACCATTCAGGAGGCTTAGGGGCTTCAGCCCTATGGCGTCAAGAACATAGCGTTTAAACTTATTATTTCATACTTAAGTAATAGAACGCAGAAAAAATCTATGGCAAAAGTTCTTCCGAATTACATTTACTAAAAGGTGTTCCTCAGGGCTCGATTCTCAGCCCATTCCTATTTCTAGTCTATATTGATGACTTACCTTCCCTTGTAGGGTTAATCGTAATATATCATATAGATTCATCATTGATTTTTAAACTTAAACTACAATCCTTCAAATATGACGAAATAATTTAAAAAAGTGGTCCCACGACAATGGTATTATCATAAACTTAAATAAGACCAAATTTATGGTAATATAATCACCCTATAACCAGTCTATAAAAACAGTAGACATAGAGACTCTTATGGGTCACACTCAGTGGCGGCGCAAGACCTAAATTTTATGTGGGCAAGATACATTTTGCGAGGCCCTCTGCCCGCGCATGAAGACGGATTATATAAAATGAAAAACAAAACACTTGACATTATGAAATTTTTATTCATACAAAATCATTAAGTACCAACACCAAACAATTTCAACGAAAAATGAAGAAATAGATTTTCTGCTTTTTATCCTGCTGAATTGTTTAATTATAGTCTTATAATATAGCTTGGATGTTATATCTGCCTCGATAGATAAAACTTTCAGCGCTGAAAGTCTTTTCTGTGACATTGCATTCCTGAGATAATTTTAATGAGTTTTAATTTTAAGAAGCTTCCTTCAGCGGAGGCTGTACTGATCGGTATTGTTAAATGACGATGTAAATGTTTGGGTATATTTTTTAAATTATTTTCTGTAACGTGTTGGAGAAGCTGTTTCACCTCTGTTACGAAGTTAGGCAAATTATGGATCATTAATTGTAATTCTTCACATAATTCGTAAGGATCACTGCTTTCACCCACTCGCAGGGCTCTGTTTAAATCTTAACAGTTATTTAAATATTAGATGGCTTGGAATATTTTTTTACATGTTTAAATCATAAAGGAAACCAAAATTTTCATAATGTTGGTTTAAAGCCATAAATCTTAAATCCATATTTGTTATAATTGAACAAGCATGGTGTTGAAAAAATCTGCTTCACACCGACTTTTAGGAGACTGTATAGGTTAATCCTTGCCTTCATAATCCAACATCTTTTTCTTTTTGGCTATTTTTTATTTTTAAAGTCTTTTGGCAGATCATAACAGTTTTTTTCAATAAACTGTTGAGCACCAGGCAAGCATTTTTCGAAACAAGTCAATCTATATTCTTTAATCCAGTCACAAAATGTACGTAAACGTTGTAGAGCTTTAGGGTATGTTCCGAAATACAACGCAGTGTAATGTCCAATGCAAATGACGTCATGAATCGACGCTATACTAGTGATTCGTTCCAAAACATTGGACAGTATATGACGTCATACTTTTGCGCCATTTGGAAAAGTGTTGGCGATTATTTTGTCATTTTGTGCTCCAAAAATCATTATATCCTCCTAATGGATATACCATCATGTATTCTATAATTTTTTGTATATGAATAAATAGAAACAAATTCTGGCATGCTTTCTTAGGCAAACACACAATTAAAAATTGTTTTATTATGGCCGGATATCCGACATAATATGGCGGCGGCACGCTAGTACAATATAGTGTCAAATGATACGTCATTTGCATTGGACAGTACACTGCGTTGTATTTCGGAACATACCCTTAATTTGTCTTCAACTATAGTGACAAACCTACCAAAACAGGTAACAATTTTGCAAATTCTTAAGAAGCTTCATGTCTGTTCAGTTTATCTACACATGTGCGTACAGCGCGAAAATATACCTACTATAGCCACGTGGGCTGCTGTACGCCCACGATTAAATAAAATTAGTATTCTATGTCTAACAAACAGAACGGGGAATCCTCAGCCTATGGAGTGTAGAAGTAAGGAGTACAGACTGTGGTTTAAAAAGTATCCATAAAAACCTTTAAATAAGGGTGGCGCCACTATAGCTACGGGGTAAATTTTAAAGAACGCACTGAAAAATATTGGTGGGATAGACGACTTTTTCGAGGTTATATTTACTAAATAAAATTATTTTAGATTTTAGAGCTACTAATCAGTTTAGTAGCACACTTAAACCGGCGACAACTGCTAAGTTCATTTCATCCCAGTAGCTACTCAAGCGCTGTTGTGGAGAGTTTTTGAGCTGTTATTTACTGCTTACTGATGACCACTATTTCAACTATTCTACTATGGGAGTTCGTACTCCTTACTTCTACACTCCATACCTCAGCCTTTGTCGCCTCCATAGATTACTGTATATATACTGGTCGCTCCGCAGCGGGGATTCCCCGCAATAGTAACGTAAACTAATGTTGATAGACTGAATAAAAACATATTTAGTTATGTCAATAATATCGATTCATGACAATGAAATATTTTCGGCGCGTTTACGGTTTTAAGTAATGCATAAACCTCCAGGGCGCGAGGCCCCCTGGATCACGAGGCCGTAGGCGGTAGCCCACGTTGCCCACGCCTTACGCCGCCTTTGGTCACACTTACGATTGCGTGCATACTTATGAGTTGAGCTCTCTCTCTGCCGCTGAGAAAAGCTACAATGTGTATTATATAACTATAAATATTTTGGGTTGGTTTTGTGTGTTGATTATAAATAATCGACCGGTCTAGTGAACGTGCAATGTTAGTGGATTGACTTCATTCTGATCAGTTGAGCTCTCTCTGCTGCTGCGAAAAGCTACAATGTGTATTATATAACTATAAAGATGTTGGGTTGGTTTTTTGGGTTGGTTATAAATAATCGACTGGTCTAGTGAACGTGCAGTTTTAGTGAGCAGTGTTACGACTTACAGAAGGAAAAGGGCGGGAAGGAAAATATCGAATTTCCACATATGTATATATAATAATAAAAGATAAAAAGGAAAAAATATTGGAGTATTTTTCTTATTCAATAATTTTATCACCATTCGCTTATATTTCCTATTCTGAACATCCTTTGCAAATTTGGCCAGTTATAGCAAAATAATTACTATAACTGGCCAAATTTGCAAAGGTAGGTAGGCCCTGTATATTGTGTCACGAATCTCACGAACATAATCTTTCTCATATTCAGCGACAACACTTTAATGCATATAATAAACTTAAGTTAGTCTTGTAAACTATGAGTGTTTAATGAATTACTTAGAAATATCTCAGAATCAATTTCTCCTGCATGATGCCTAAAGAGGCGAAACACGCGCGTGGTATCGACGACGGTGGTGTGTTTAGTGGTGGATGTGATAGTGTGCGCATTTGGGGTAGGTATTATATTAATTAGGTAATACACACCGTTTTTGGTTGATACGAATCTTAGCTGTTTATATCATACAAACCTTTAAAATGGCCTTGCATTGGTTTACGTCACTCACTGGTGACGTGCGTCTATCACCGCTAACAATGCTTTTAAGGTCATGGCTTGGTTTTATTTCTCTAGTAATTTGAATAAGCGAATATAAATTACCTATTAGTTAATCAAATATTAGCTAACAAAGTGTGATGGGATATCACGTTCCTCAAAGGTTTTAACGCAACTACAAGTTAATTTTAGTACCATTATAATTCTTCATTCACTTGTTTGCTTGACGTCCGGCGCGTCGTGAGCTTGCTCAACAGTTTCCCTGTCCGCCATGCAGACACAACAGTTAAACAATCCAAATGTTCATATATGATTCGTGGGACAAGGAAAAGGTTAAAAACTATATGTAATAAAAACGCTGTGCGGTCAGAGGCCAAAACAATTCTACAGGATAATGATCAGTTAGTAAAGAGACAGCTCGTAGTAGTCATCGTAAGGTGGCAAGTCTTAATATTGTTATTCATCTGTTGGCTACAGGTGTGAGAATTTTCCGGCTTCATGAGATTTTCTCACGATTTTTTCACTTATTACAAGCTTGTGCTTAACTACAACGCCACCTTCGAATTTCCTTGTATTCGGGCGGAAAGTCAGACGCCGGCAAATTATTCCACTCCTTTGCAGTACGCATTAAAAAAGTCGAGGTAAACCGTTTGGTTCTAATGCGGTGAATATCGACAACAAAGGGGTGAAGACCCGCCGATCGCCTGGCCGTCGATGGTGGAAATGAGAGGGAGGAATTAAAGCATGCAATTCCTGCGCACACTCTCCGAAATGCATCCTATAGAATATCGAGAGGCTGGCTACTCTGCGCCTGTGCTCGACCAGGTTGATTTCAACCAAATCAAGGTCACTAACGAGCCTTTTGGCACTTTTCTCCACCGAGTCCAACGCTGCCAGGTGACATTTTGCTGTACCAGCCTATATGTGCAGCAGTAGTACTCCATGTACGACCGCATTGTGCTTTATATAAGGTAAGAAACTGCCCCGACGTGAACTACCGCCGCACCCTTGCAAATACACCAAGTTTATTTGCTGCTGCTTTGGCTCTGGGCGCAATGAACCGCCCATAGTTAAGGTTCGAAAAAAATTTAACCCCTAAAAACTGAAGGCGGTCAGTGTACTCCAAGGATACTTTCCGGAAAGAAGAAATCTGGATAAGCGGGCTCCTTATAGCGGTGAAAAGACACGTGTGTGTTTTGGAAGTGTTGAACATCACGAAATTGTCATCGCCCCATTCGGAGACTTCAGGCGACATTCGCTGCCAGCAATACTATGTTTTAAAAATAAAAACATTCCTTTGTAATTTAATTTTTCAATTTTTCGCATCGTGAATAAACTAAGTGTTATTTTATTCATCTTATTATATTATTATATACGTGGTAGAATCATGTTGCAGCTACTCGTACGGTGTAGCACAAGAGGTCTGCTTGACCGGGGTAGGACCACGCTCTCGCAGAATACATTGCATATTGGTCCTCAGGGGTAACAACACATCTTTTTTTATAGAACAAGGGTAACAAACGAGCACACAGTCCACCTGATGGTAACTAGATGCTGTGGCCCATAGATATCTACATTTATCCTCGATTAAGAATCAAACGCAGATGCGTTGTCACCCCTGAGGACTCCTGAGGAAAAAGGGTCTCCGTATTTCTATACTAACCTTACGAAACACAGTAATATTGAGCTGCTTTTTTACGCTTCATTCTGTGACAGCGTGGTCTTACCCCTCAGCATCTGGTTGTGGGCCTGTGCAAAACCTGGTAACCATGGTAAGTGAAATTTCTTTTTTTTTAACGTTCTAAAGTTGAAAAGAATAAAAACACGTAAATAGCGTTAATAAATAATAAATTAAAATAACGTTTCAAGAAAGAAATAAATAAAAGAAATGCTTATAATAAGTTTATTGTGTTGTTTCATTTCTATTTAAGAGGAAATACATCGTACCATATACATATTCACGTTGGACGCATCATGGCCAGTCTGCGAGAAATCTTTTGCAAATGTTCAAAAATGTTCTACCGCTGCGGTTTGTCATTAATATAGAATAAGAGTGTGTATTTGTATTAGTCATTAGATCTGCATTCGCACGCTAAGATACTTAGATGTTATCAAAGCAGTCATGACTTTTGATGTTACCGTATTTTGTTTGAAACAAATTAACTGACGCCGTAAGCCGTGGTGGCTTAGATGCTTAGCGCACGCTATAATTTCACGCTAGCAAACCGTGTTCATTTCCCGCCGGCACCAATGAATTCGTTAACTGCAATTTTGAGTACTTATTTACCACGTGCTCGGCAGTGAAGGAAAACATCATGAGGAAACCCGCATGTCTGAGAAATAAGAAAAAAATATTTCGAAGACATAATATGAAGTTCGCCAACACGCATTGTGGCAGCGCGGCGTACATTTCTTTGGCCTAAAACTCTCCCAGAAATGAGGATTCTGTGCCCAGTGCCAAGCAGTGGGGCGTATATAGGCTGTAGCTTTTATGTTTTTAAACTAACAGTAACTCCAAAAGATATTATTATAAATTTAGTCCTTGACAACTTATTAATTAAAATACTAGTTATACTAGTTGCTAGAACCTAAAGAGTAAATAATTCTTTTATGGGGCAGTATATGTACGTTTTTACAACATAGTCCCATAAATTATATAAAACCTATTAAAAATACGTAACTGACAGTAGACCTCGGGGATGGGACGATTGCTACCGAGCCGTTTATCAAAGTTTTCTTACATCACTGTACAACATACTGTGTTGTGTGTGATTCTTGCCATGCCTACTCCTGACATTGAGCCTTTTGAATCTTCTACTTCAGAATATGAGATCCGCAAAACTTTTCTGTCTATTAAAACCCTTGCTGTAGGTTACGACTGTGTTGGCAAAGTTACGCTTATTCCTATCTTGGATCTCATTCTCCCATTATCACACATATTATCAACTTTTCTCTTGACTCCGGCGTCTTTCCTTCCACATGGCGTAAGGATTTTATTCTTCATTTACCAAAAATCCGCCATCACTTATCTCCGTCTAATTTTAGGCCCATCTCCATCCTTCCATTTCTGTCTGAAATTCTTGGAGCTATTATTTATGCAGAGCTTTATACAGACGATTAGCAACTTTATGCACAGGCACCGTTGGATGAGCTCAGCAATATGATTTCTCCTTTAAACCATAACCTGGCCGATATGCTTAACTGGTCCAAAAGGCTTGGTATTCTTGTTATCCTTTAAAATGCCAGGAAATAATAATAGGTAGCTCACGTGGGTTGAGTAAATTTGATATCAACACTGTTTCTCCCATAATATTAATGGTTCATTTATTCCCTATTCTCCAATAAGACCTTATCATAGTAACAATAATAGGTAGCTCCCGTGGGTTGAGTAAATTTGATATCAACACTGTTTCTCCCATAATATTAATGGTTCATTTATTCCCTATTCTCCAATAAGGCCTTATCATAGTAATAATAATAGGTAGCTCCCGTGGGTTGAGTAAATTTGATATCAACACTGTTTCTCCCATAATATTAATGGTTCATTTATTCCCTACTCTCCAATAAGGCCTTATCATAGTAATGATAATAGGTAGCTCCCGTGGGTTGAGTAAATTTGATATCAACACTGTTTCTCCCATAATATTAATGGTTCATTTATTCCCTACTCTCCAATAAGGCCTTATCATAGTAATAATAATAGGTAGCTCCCGTGGGTTGAGTAAATTTGATATCAACACTGTTTCTCCCATAATATTAATGGTTCATTTATTCCCTACTCTCCAATAAGGCCTTATCATAGTAATGATAATAGGTAGCTCCCGTGGGTTGAGTAAATTTGATATCAACACTGTTTCTCCCATAATATTAATGGTTCATTTATTCCCTACTCTCCAATAAGGCCTTATCATAGTAATATTAATAGGTAGCTCCCGTGGGTTGAGTAAATTTGATATCAACACTGTTTCTCCCATAATATTAATGGTTCATTTATTCCCTACTCTCCAATAAGGCCTTATCATAGTAATGATAATAGGTAGCTCCCGTGGGTTGAGTAAATTTGATATCAATACTGTTTCTCCCATAATATTAATGGTTCATTTATTCCCTACTCTCCAATAAGGCCTTATCATAGTAATAATAATAGGTAGCTCCCGTGGGTTGAGTAAATTTGATATCAACACTGTTTCTCCCATAATATTAATGGTTCATTTATTCCCTACTCTCCAATAAGGCCTTATCATAGTAATTATAATAGGTAGCTCCCGCGGGTTGAGTAAATTTGATATCAACACTGTTTCTCCCATAATATTAATGGTTCATTTATTCCCTACTCTCCAATAAGGCCTTATCATAGTAATGATAATAGGTAGCTCCCGTGGGTTGAGTAAATTTGATATCAACACTGTTTCTCCCATAATATTAATGGTTCATTTATTCCCTACTCTCCAATAAGGCCTTATCATAGTAATGATAATAGGTAGCTCCCGTGGGTTGAGTAAATTTGATATCAACACTGTTTCTCCCATAATATTAATGGTTCATTTATTCCCTACTCTCCAATAAGGCCTTATCATAGTAATTATAATAGGTAGCTCCCGTGGGTTGAGTAAATTTGATATCAACACTGTTTCTCCCAAAATATTAATGGTTCATTTATTCCCTACTCTCCAATAAGGCCTTATCATAGTAATGATAATAGGTAGCTCCCGTGGGTTGAGTAAATTTGATATCAACACTGTTTCTCCCATAATATTAATGGTTCATTTATTCCCTACTCTCCAATAAGGCCTTATCATAGTAATAATAATAGGAAGCCCCCGTGGGTTGAGTAAATTTGATATCAACACTGTTTCTCCCATAATATTAATGGTTCATTTATTCCCTATTCTCCAATAAGCCCTTATCATAGTAATAATAATAGGTAGCTCCCGTGGGTTGAGTAAATTTGATATCAACACTGTTTCTCCCATAATATTAATGGTTCATTTATTCCCTATTCTCCAATAAGACCTTATCATAGTAATGATAATAGGAAGCTGCCGTGGGTTGAGTAAATTTGATATCAACACTGTTTCTCCCATAATATTAATGGTTCATTTATTCCCTATTCTCCAATAAGCCCTTATCATAGTAATAATAATAGGTAGCTCCCGTGGGTTGAGTAAATTTGATATCAACACTGTTTCTCCCATAATATTAATGGTTAATTTATTCCCTATTCTCCAATAAGGCCTTATCATAGTAATGATAATAGGTAGCTCCCGTGGGTTGAGTAAATTTGATATCAACACTGTTTCTCCCATAATATTAATGGTTCATTTATTCCCTACTCTCCAATAAGGCCTTATCATAGTAATGATAATAGGTAGCTCCCGTGGGTTGAGTAAATTTGATATCAACACTGTTTCTCCCATAATATTAATGGTTCATTTATTCCCTATTCTCCAATAAGACCTTATCATAGTAATAATAATAGGAAGCTCCCGTGGGTTGAGTAAATTTGATATCAACACTGTTTCTCCCATAATATTAATGGTTCATTTATTCCCTATTCTCCAATAAGACCTTATCATAGTAATAATAATAGGAAGCTCCCGTGGGTTGAGTAAATTTGATATCAACACTGTTTCTCCCATAATATTAATGGTTCAATTATTCCCTATTCTCCAATAAGCCCTTAACATAGTAACAATAATAGGTAGCTCCCGTGGGTTGAGTAAATTTGATATCAACACTGTTTCTCCCATAATATTAATGGTTCATTTATTCCCTACTCTCCAATAAGGCCTTATCATAGTAATAATAATAGGTAGCTCCCGTGGGTTGAGTAAATTTGATATCAACACTGTTTCTCCCATAATATTAATGGTTCATTTATTCCCTATTCTCCAATAAGCCCTTATCATAGTAATAATAATAGGTAGCTCCCGTGGGTTGAGTAAATTTGATATCAACACTGTTTCTCGCATAATATTAATGGTTCATTTATTCCCTACTCTCCAATAAGGCCTTATCATAGTAATGATAATAGGTAGCTCCCGTGGGTTGAGTAAATTTGATATCAACACTGTTTCTCCCATAATATTAATGGTTCATTTATTCCCTATTCTCCAATAAGACCTTATCATAGTAACAATAATAGGAAGCTCCCGTGGGTTGAGTAAATTTGATATCAACACTGTTTCTCCCATAATATAAATGGTTCATTTATTCCCTATTCTCCAATAAGACCTTATCATAGTAATAATAATAGGAAGCTCCCGTGGGTTGAGTAAATTTGATATCAACACTGTTTCTCCCATAATATTAATGGTTCATTTATTCTCTACTCTCCAATAAGGCCTTATCACACTAATAATAGGAAGCTCCCATGGGTTGAGTAAATTTGATATCAACACTGTTCCTCCCATAATATTAATGGTTCATTTATTCCCTATTCTCCAATAAGAACTTATCATAGTAATAATAATAGGTAGCTCCCGTGGGTTGAGTAAATTTGATATCAACACTGTTTCTCCCATAATATTAATGGTTCATTTATTCCCTATTCTCCAATAAGGCCTTATCATAGTAATAATAATAGGTAGCTCCCGTGGGTTGAGTAAATTTGATATCAACACTGTTTCTCCCATAATATTAATGGTTCATTTATTCCCTACTCTTCAATAAGGCCTTATCATAGTAATGATAATAGGTAGCTCCCGTGGGTTGAGTAAATTTGATATCAACACTGTTTCTCCCATAATATTAATGGTTCATTTATTCCCATATTCTCCAATAAGGCCTTATCATAGTAATAATAATAGGAAGCTCCCGTGGGTTGAGTAAATTTGATATCAACACTGTTTCTCCCATAATATTAATGGTTCATTTATTCTCTACTCTCCAATAAGGCCTTATCATAGTAATAATAATAGGAAGCTCCCGTGGGTTGAGTAAATTTGATATCAACACTGTTTCTCCCATAATATTAATGGTTCATTTATTCCCTATTCTCCAATAAGACCTTATCATAGTAATAATAATAGGAAGCTCCCGTGGGTTGAGTAAATTTGATATCAACACTGTTTCTCCCATAATATTAATGGTTCATTTATTCTCTACTCTCCAATAAGGCCTTATCATAGTAATGATAATAGGTAGCTCCCGTGGGTTGAGTAAATTTGATATCAACACTGTTTCTCCCATAATATTAATGGTTCATTTATTCCCTACTCTCCAATAAGGACTTATCATAGTAATAATAATAGGTAGCTCCCGTGGGTTGAGTAAATTTGATATCAACACTGTTTCTCCCATAATATTAATGGTTCATTTATTCCCTACTCTCCAATAAGGCCTTATCATAGTAATAATAATAGGTAGCTCCCGTGGGTTGAGTAAATTTGATATCAACACTGTTTCTCCCATAATATTAATGGTTCATTTATTCCCTACTCTCCAATAAGGCCTTATCATAGTAATGATAATAGGTAGCTCCCGTGGGTTGAGTAAATTTGATATCAACACTGTTTCTCCCATAATATTAATGGTTCATTTATTCCCTACTCTCCAATAAGGCCTTATCATAGTAATAATAATAGGAAGCTCCCGTGGGTTGAGTAAATTTGATATCAACACTGTTTCTCCCATAATATTAATGGTTCATTTATTCCCTACTCTCCAATAAGGCCTTATCATAGTAATGATAATAGGTAGCTCCCGTGGGTTGAGTAAATTTGATATCAACACTGTTACTCCCATAATATTAATGGTTCATTTATTCCCTACTCTCCAATAAGGCCTTATCATAGTAATAATAATAGGTAGCTCCCGTGGGTTGAGTAAATTTGATATCAACACTGTTTCTCCCATAATATTAATGGTTCATTTATTCCCTACTCTCCAATAAGGCCTTATCATAGTAATATAATAGGTAGCTCCCGTGGGTTGAGTAAATTTGATATCAACACTGTTTCTCCCATAATATTAATGGTTCATTTATTCCCTACTCTCCAATAAGGCCTTATCATAGTAACAATAATAGGTAGCTCCCGTGGGTTGAGTAAATTTGATATCAACACTGTTTCTCCCATAATATTAATGGTTCATTTATTCCCTACTCTCCAATAAGACCTTATCATAGTAATAATAATAGGAAGCTCCCGTGGGTTGAGTAAATTTGATATCAACACTGTTTCTCCCATAATATTAATGGTTCATTTATTCCCTACTCTCCAATAAGGCCTTATCATAGTAATAATAATAGGTAGCTCCCGTGGGTTGAGTAAATTTGATATCAACACTGTTTCTCCCATAATATTAATGGTTCATTTATTCCCTACTCTCCAATAAGGCCTTATCATAGTAATTATAATAGGTAGCTCCCGTGGGTTGAGTAAATTTGATATCAACACTGTTTCTCCCATAATATTAATGGTTCATTTATTCCCTATTCTCCAATAAGGCCTTATCATAGTAATGATAATAGGTAGCTCCCGTGGGTTGAGTAAATTTGATATCAACACTGTTTCTCCCATAATATTAATGGTTCATTTATTCCCTACTCTCCAATAAGGCCTTATCATAGTAATAATAATAGGAAGCCCCCGTGGGTTGAGTAAATTTGATATCAACACTGTTTCTCCCATAATATTAATGGTTCATTTATTCCCTATTCTCCAATAAGACCTTATCATAGTAACAATAATAGGTAGCTCCCGTGGGTTGAGTAAATTTGATATCAACACTGTTTCTCCCATAATATTAATGGTTCATTTATTCCCTATTCTCCAATAAGGCCTTATCATAGTAATAATAATAGGTAGCTCCCGTGGGTTGAGTAAATTTGATATCAACACTGTTTCTCCCATAATATTAATGGTTCATTTATTCCCTATTCTCCAATAAGCCCTTATCATAGTAATGATAATAGGTAGCTCCCGTGGGTTGAGTAAATTTGATATCAACACTGTTTCTCCCATAATATTAATGGTTCATTTATTCCCTATTCTCCAATAAGGCCTTATCATAGTAATGATAATAGGTAGCTCCCGTGGGTTGAGTAAATTTGATATCAACACTGTTTCTCCCATAATATTAATGGTTCATTTATTCCCTACTCTCCAATAAGGCCTTATCATAGTAATGATAATAGGTAGCTCCCGTGGGTTGAGTAAATTTGATATCAACACTGTTTCTCCCATAATATTAATGGTTCATTTATTCCCTACTCTCCAATAAGGCCTTATCATAGTAATAATAATAGGAAGCTCCCGTGGGTTGAGTAAATTTGATATCAACACTGTTTCTCCCATAATATTAATGGTTCATTTATTCCCTACTCTCCAATAAGGCCTTATCATAGTAATAATAATAGGAAGCTCCCGTGGGTTGAGTAAATTTGATATCAACACTGTTTCTCCCATAATATTAATGGTTCATTTATTCCCTACTCTCCAATAAGCCCTTATCATAGTAATAATAATAGGTAGCTCCCGTGGGTTGAGTAAATTTGATATCAACACTGTTTCTCCCATAATATTAATGGTTCATTTATTCCCTACTCTCCAATAAGGCCTTATCATAGTAACAATAATAGGTAGCTCCCGTGGGTTGAGTAAATTTGATATCAACACTGTTTCTCCCATAATATTAATGGTTCATTTATTCCCTACTCTCCAATAAGCCCTTATCATAGTAATTATAATAGGTAGCTCCCGTGGGTTGAGTAAATTTGATATCAACACTGTTTCTCCCATAATATTAATGGTTCATTTATTCCCTACTCTCCAATAAGGCCTTATCATAGTAATGATAATAGGTAGCTCCCGTGGGTTGAGTAAATTTGATATCAACACTGTTTCTCCCATAATATTAATGGTTCATTTATTCCCTATTCTCCAATAAGGCCTTATCATAGTAATAATAATAGGAAGCCCCCGTGGGTTGAGTAAATTTGATATCAACACTGTTTCTCCCATAATATTAATGGTTCATTTATTCCCTATTCTCCAATAAGACCTTATCATAGTAATAATAATGGGAAGCTCCCGTGGGTTGAGTAAATTTGATATCAACACTGTTTCTCCCATAATATTAATGGTTCATTTATTCCCTACTCTCCAATAAGGCCTTATCATAGTAATAATAATAGGAAGCTCCCGTGGGTTGAGTAAATTTGATATCAACACTGTTTCTCCCATAATATTAATGGTTCATTTATTCCCTATTCTCCAATAAGAACTTATCATAGTAACAATAATAGGTAGCTCCCGTGGGTTGAGTAAATTTGATATCAACACTGTTTCTCCCATAATATTAATGGTTCATTTATTCCCTATTCTCCAATAAGGCCTTATCATAGTAATGATAATAGGTAGCTCCCGTGGGTTGAGTAAATTTGATATCAACACTGTTTCTCCCATAATATTAATGGTTCATTTATTCCCTACTCTCCAATAAGGCCTTATCATAGTAATGATAATAGGTAGCTCCCGTGGGTTGAGTAAATTTGATATCAACACTGTTTCTCCCATAATATTAATGGTTCATTTATTCCCATATTCTCCAATAAGACCTTATCATAGTAATAATAATAGGAAGCTCCCGTGGGTTGAGTAAATTTGATATCAACACTGTTTCTCCCATAATATTAATGGTTCATTTATTCTCTACTCTCCAATAAGGCCTTATCATAGTAATAATAATAGGAAGCTCCCGTGGGTTGAGTAAATTTGATATCAACACTGTTTCTCCCATAATATTAATGGTTCATTTATTCCCTATTCTCCAATAAGACCTTATCATAGTAATAATAATAGGAAGCTCCCGTGGGTTGAGTAAATTTGATATCAACACTGTTTCTCCCATAATATTAATGGTTCATTTATTCTCTACTCTCCAATAAGGCCTTATCATAGTAATGATAATAGGTAGCTCCCGTGGGTTGAGTAAATTTGATATCAACACTGTTTCTCCCATAATATTAATGGTTCATTTATTCCCCACTCTCCAATAAGGCCTTATCATAGTAATAATAATAGGTAGCTCCCGTGGGTTGAGTAAATTTGATATCAACACTGTTTCTCCCATAATATTAATGGTTCATTTATTCCCTACTCTCCAATAAGGCCTTATCATAGTAATGATAATAGGTAGCTCCCGTGGGTTGAGTAAATTTGATATCAATACTGTTTCTCCCATAATATTAATGGTTCATTTATTCCCTACTCTCCAATAAGGCCTTATCATAGTAACAATAATAGGTAGCTCCCGTGGGTTGAGTAAATTTGATATCAACACTGTTTCTCCCATAATATTAATGGTTCATTTATTCCCTACTCTCCAATAAGGCCTTATCATAGTAATTATAATAGGTAGCTCCCGCGGGTTGAGTAAATTTGATATCAACACTGTTTCTCCCATAATATTAATGGTTCATTTATTCCCTACTCTCCAATAAGGCCTTATCATAGTAATGATAATAGGTAGCTCCCGTGGGTTGAGTAAATTTGATATCAACACTGTTTCTCCCATAATATTAATGGTTCATTTATTCCCTACTCTCCAATAAGGCCTTATCATAGTAATAATAATAGGTAGCTCCCGTGGGTTGAGTAAATTTGATATCAACACTGTTTCTCCCATAATATTAATGGTTCATTTATTCCCTACTCTCCAATAAGGCCTTATCATAGTAATTATAATAGGTAGCTCCCGTGGGTTGAGTAAATTTGATGTCAACACTGTTTCTCCCAAAATATTAATGGTTCATTTATTCCCTACTCTCCAATAAGGCCTTATCATAGTAATGATAATAGGTAGCTCCCGTGGGTTCAGTAAATTTGATATCAACACTGTTTCTCCCATAATATTAATGGTTCATTTATTCCCTACTCTCCAATAAGGCCTTATCATAGTAATAATAATAGGAAGCCCCCGTGGGTTGAGTAAATTTGATATCAACACTGTTTCTCCCATAATATTAATGGTTCATTTATTCCCTATTCTCCAATAAGACCTTATCATAGTAACAATAATAGGTAGCTCCCGTGGGTTGAGTAAATTTGATATCAACACTGTTTCTCCCATAATATTAATGGTTCATTTATTCCCTATTCTCCAATAAGGCCTTATCATAGTAATAATAATAGGTAGCTCCCGTGGGTTGAGTAAATTTGATATCAACACTGTTTCTCCCATAATATTAATGGTTCATTTATTCCCTATTCTCCAATAAGCCCTTATCATAGTAATAATAATAGGTAGCTCCCGTGGGTTGAGTAAATTTGATATCAACACTGTTTCTCCCATAATATTAATGGTTAATTTATTCCCTATTCTCCAATAAGGCCTTATCATAGTAATGATAATAGGAAGCTCCCGTGGGTTGAGTAAATTTGATATCAACACTGTTTCTCCCATAATATTAATGGTTCATTTATTCCCTACTCTCCAATAAGGCCTTATCATAGTAATGATAATAGGTAGCTCCCGTTGGTTGAGTAAATTTGATATCAACACTGTTTCTCCCATAATATTAATGGTTCATTTATTCCCTACTCCTCCAATAAGGCCTTATCATAGTAATAATAATAGGTAGCTCCCGTGGGTTGAGTAAATTTGATATCAACACTGTTTCTCCCATAATATTAATGGTTCATTTATTCCCTACTCTCCAATAAGGCCTTATCATAGTAATGATAATAGGTAGCTCCCGTGGGTTGAGTAAATTTGATATCAATACTGTTTCTCCCATAATATTAATGGTTCATTTATTCCCTACTCTCCAATAAGGCCTTATCATAGTAATAATAATAGGTAGCTCCCGTGGGTTGAGTAAATTTGATATCAACACTGTTTCTCCCATAATATTAATGGTTCATTTATTCCCTACTCTCCAATAAGGCCTTATCATAGTAATTATAATAGGTAGCTCCCGCGGGTTGAGTAAATTTGATATCAACACTGTTTCTCCCATAATATTAATGGTTCATTTATTCCCTACTCTCCAATAAGGCCTTATCATAGTAATGATAATAGGTAGCTCCCGTGGGTTGAGTAAATTTGATATCAACACTGTTTCTCCCATAATATTAATGGTTCATTTATTCCCTACTCTCCAATGAGGCCTTATCATAGTAATAATAATAGGTAGCTCCCGTGGGTTGAGTAAATTTGATATCAACACTGTTTCTCCCATAATATTAATGGTTCATTTATTCCCTACTCTCCAATAAGGCCTTATCATAGTAATTATAATAGGTAGCTCCCGTGGGTTGAGTAAATTTGATATCAACACTGTTTCTCCCAAAATATTAATGGTTCATTTATTCCCTACTCTCCAATAAGGCCTTATCATAGTAATGATAATAGGTAGCTCCCGTGGGTTGAGTAAATTTGATATCAACACTGTTTCTCCCATAATATTAATGGTTCATTTATTCCCTACTCTCCAATAAGGCCTTATCATAGTAATAATAATAGGAAGCCCCCGTGGGTTGAGTAAATTTGATATCAACACTGTTTCTCCCATAATATTAATGGTTCATTTATTCCCTATTCTCCAATAAGACCTTATCATAGTAACAATAATAGGTAGCTCCCGTGGGTTGAGTAAATTTGATATCAACACTGTTTCTCCCATAATATTAATGGTTCATTTATTCCCTACTCTCCAATAAGGCCTTATCATAGTAACAATAATAGGTAGCTCCCGTGGGTTGAGTAAATTTGATATCAACACTGTTTCTCCCATAATATTAATGGTTCATTTATTCCCTATTCTCCAATAAGCCCTTATCATAGTAATAATAATAGGTAGCTCCCGTGGGTTGAGTAAATTTGATATCAACACTGTTTCTCCCATAATATTAATGGTTAATTTATTCCCTATTCTCCAATAAGGCCTTATCATAGTAATGATAATAGGTAGCTCCCGTGGGTTGAGTAAATTTGATATCAACACTGTTTCTCCCATAATATTAATGGTTCATTTATTCCCTACTCTCCAATAAGGCCTTATCATAGTAATGATAATAGGTAGCTCCCGTGGGTTGAGTAAATTTGATATCAACACTGTTTCTCCCATAATATTAATGGTTCATTTATTCCCTATTCTCCAATAAGACCTTATCATAGTAACAATAATAGGAAGCTCCCGTGGGTTGAGTAAATTTGATATCAACACTGTTTCTCCCATAATATTAATGGTTCATTTATTCCCTATTCTCCAATAAGACCTTATCATAGTAATAATAATAGGAAGCTCCCGTGGGTTGAGTAAATTTGATATCAACACTGTTTCTCCCATAATATTAATGGTTCATTTATTCCCTATTCTCCAATAAGCCCTTATCATAGTAATAATAATAGGTAGCTCCCGTGGGTTGAGTAAATTTGATATCAACACTGTTTCTCCCATAATATTAATGGTTCATTTATTCTCTACTCTCCAATAAGGCCTTATCATAGTAATAATAATAGGTAGCTCCCGTGGGTTGAGTAAATTTGATATCAACACTGTTTCTCCCATAATATTAATGGTTCATTTATTCCCTATTCTCCAATAAGCCCTTATCATAGTAATAATAATAGGTAGCTCCCGTGGGTTGAGTAAATTTGATATCAACACTGTTTCTCGCATAATATTAATGGTTCATTTATTCCCTACTCTCCAATAAGGCCTTATCATAGTAATGATAATAGGTAGCTCCCGTGGGTTGAGTAAATTTGATATCAACACTGTTTCTCCCATAATATTAATGGTTCATTTATTCCCTATTCTCCAATAAGACCTTATCATAGTAATAATAATAGGAAGCTCCCGTGGGTTGAGTAAATTTGATATCAACACTGTTTCTCCCATAATATTAATGGTTCATTTATTCCCTATTCTCCAATAAGGCCTTATCATAGTAATAATAATAGGAAGCTCCCGTGGGTTGAGTAAATTTGATATCAACACTGTTTCTCCCATAATATTAATGGTTCATTTATTCTCTACTCTCCAATAAGGCCTTATCACACTAATAATAAGGTAGCTCCCGTGGGTTGAGTAAATTTGATATCAACACTGTTTCTCCCATAATATTAATGGTTCATTTATTCCCTATTCTCCAATAAGGCCTTATCATAGTAATAATAATAGGTAGCTCCCGTGGGTTGAGTAAATTTGATATCAACACTGTTTCTCCCATAATATTAATGGTTCATTTATTCCCTATTCTCCAATAAGGCCTTATCATAGTAACAATAATAGGTAGCTCCCGTGGGTTGAGTAAATTTGATATCAACACTGTTTCTCCCATAATATTAATGGTTCATTTATTCCCTACTCTCCAATAAGGCCTTATCATAGTAATGATAATAGGTAGCTCCCGTGGGTTGAGTAAATTTGATATCAACACTGTTTCTCCCATAATATTAATGGTTCATTTATTCCCTATTCTCCAATAAGACCTTATCATAGTAATAATAATAGGAAGCTCCCGTGGGTTGAGTAAATTTGATATCAACACTGTTTCTCCCATAATATTAATGGTTCATTTATTCTCTACTCTCCAATAAGGCCTTATCATAGTAATAATAATAGGAAGCTCCCGTGGGTTGAGTAAATTTGATATCAACACTGTTTCTCCCATAATATTAATGGTTCATTTATTCCCTATTCTCCAATAAGACCTTATCATAGTAACAATAATAGGAAGCTCCCGTGGGTTGAGTAAATTTGATATCAACACTGTTTCTCCCATAATATTAATGGTTCATTTATTCTCTACTCTCCAATAAGGCCTTATCATAGTAATAATAATAGGAAGCTCCCGTGGGTTGAGTAAATTTGATATCAACACTGTTTCTCCCATAATATTAATGGTTCATTTATTCCCTATTCTCCAATAAGGCCTTATCATAGTAATGATAATAGGTAGCTCCCGTGGGTTGAGTAAATTTGATATCAACACTGTTTCTCCCATAATATTAATGGTTCATTTATTCCCTACTCTCCAATAAGGCCTTATCATAGTAATAATAATAGGTAGCTCCCGTGGGTTGAGTAAATTTGATATCAACACTGTTTCTCCCATAATATTAATGGTTCATTTATTCCCTATTCTCCAATAAGACCTTATCATAGTAACAATAATAGGTAGCTCCCGTGGGTTGAGTAAATTTGATATCAACACTGTTTCTCCCATAATATTAATGGTTCATTTATTCTCTACTCTCCAATAAGGCCTTATCATAGTAATAATAATAGGAAGCTCCCGTGGGTTGAGTAAATTTGATATCAACACTGTTTCTCCCATAATATTAATGGTTCATTTATTCCCTATTCTCCAATAAGCC
The DNA here is from genome assembly GCA_907164705.1 of Parnassius apollo. NCBI lineage: Eukaryota > Metazoa > Arthropoda > Insecta > Lepidoptera > Papilionidae > Parnassius > Parnassius apollo. Next base: position 188,921 of record CAJQZP010000620.1, on the reverse strand, counting down.
CTTATCATAGTAATAATAATAGGTAGCTCCCGTGGGTTGAGTAAATTTGATATCAACACTGTTTCTCCCATAATATTAATGGTTAATTTATTCCCTATTCTCCAATAAGGCCTTATCATAGTAATGATAATAGGTAGCTCCCGTGGGTTGAGTAAATTTGATATCAACACTGTTTCTCCCATAATATTAATGGTTCATTTATTCCCTACTCTCCAATAAGGCCTTATCATAGTAATGATAATAGGTAGCTCCCGTGGGTTGAGTAAATTTGATATCAACACTGTTTCTCCCATAATATTAATGGTTCATTTATTCCCTATTCTCCAATAAGCCCTTATCATAGTAATAATAATAGGAAGCTCCCGTGGGTTGAGTAAATTTGATATCAACACTGTTTCTCCCATAATATTAATGGTTCATTTATTCCCTATTCTCCAATAAGACCTTATCATAGTAACAATAATAGGAAGCTCCCGTGGGTTGAGTAAATTTGATATCAACACTGTTTCTCCCATAATATTAATGGTTCAATTATTCCCTATTCTCCAATAAGCCCTTAACATAGTAATAATAATAGGTAGCTCCCGTGGGTTGAGTAAATTTGATATCAACACTGTTTCTCCCATAATATTAATGGTTCATTTATTCCCTACTCTCCAATAAGACCTTATCATAGTAACAATAATAGGTAGCTCCCGTGGGTTGAGTAAATTTGATATCAACACTGTTTCTCCCATAATATTAATGGTTCATTTATTCCCTATTCTCCAATAAGCCCTTATCATAGTAATAATAATAGGTAGCTCCCGTGGGTTGAGTAAATTTGATATCAACACTGTTTCTCGCATAATATTAATGGTTCATTTATTCCCTACTCTCCAATAAGGCCTTATCATAGTAATGATAATAGGTAGCTCCCGTGGGTTGAGTAAATTTGATATCAACACTGTTTCTCCCATAATATTAATGGTTCATTTATTCCCTATTCTCCAATAAGACCTTATCATAGTAATAATAATAGGAAGCTCCCGTGGGTTGAGTAAATTTGATATCAACACTGTTTCTCCCATAATATAAATGGTTCATTTATTCCCTATTCTCCAATAAGACCTTATCATAGTAATAATAATAGGAAGCTCCCGTGGGTTGAGTAAATTTGATATCAACACTGTTTCTCCCATAATATTAATGGTTCATTTATTCTCTACTCTCCAATAAGGCCTTATCACACTAATAATAGGAAGCTCCCGTGGGTTGAGTAAATTTGATATCAACACTGTTTCTCCCATAATATTAATGGTTCATTTATTCCCTATTCTCCAATAAGAACTTATCATAGTAATAATAATAGGTAGCTCCCGTGGGTTGAGTAAATTTGATATCAACACTGTTTCTCCCATAATATTAATGGTTCATTTATTCCCTATTCTCCAATAAGGCCTTATCATAGTAACAATAATAGGTAGCTCCCGTGGGTTGAGTAAATTTGATATCAACACTGTTTCTCCCATAATATTAATGGTTCATTTATTCCCTACTCTTCAATAAGGCCTTATCATAGTAATGATAATAGGTAGCTCCCGTGGGTTGAGTAAATTTGATATCAACACTGTTTCTCCCATAATATTAATGGTTCATTTATTCCCTATTCTCTAATAAGACCTTATCATAGTAATAATAATAGGAAGCTCCCGTGGGTTGAGTAAATTTGATATCAACACTGTTTCTCCCATAATATTAATGGTTCATTTATTCTCTACTCTCCAATAAGGCCTTATCATAGTAATAATAATAGGAAGCTCCCGTGGGTTGAGTAAATTTGATATCAACACTGTTCTCCCATAATATTAATGGTTCATTTATTCCCTATTCTCCAATAAGACCTTATCATAGTAATAATAATAGGAAGCTCCCGTGGGTTGAGTAAATTTGATATCAACACTGTTTCTCCCATAATATTAATGGTTCATTTTATTCTCTACTCTCCAATAAGGCCTTATCATAGTAATAATAGGAAGCTCCCGTGGGTTGAGTAAATTTGATATCAACACTGTTTCTCCCATAATATTAATGGTTCATTTATTCCCTATTCTCCAAAAAGACCTTATCATAGTAACAATAATAGGTAGCTCCCGTGGGTTGAGTAAATTTGATATCAACACTGTTTCTCCCATAATATTAATGGTTCATTTATTCCCTATTCTCCAATAAGGCCTTATCATAGTAATAATAATAGGAAGCTCCCGTGGGTTGAGTAAATTTGATATCAACACTGTTTCTCCCATAATATTAATGGTTCATTTATTCCCTACTCTCCAATAAGGCCTTATCATAGTAATAATAATAGGTAGCTCCCGTGGGTTGAGTAAATTTGATATCAACACTGTTTCTCCCATAATATTAATGGTTCATTTATTCTCTATTCTCCAATAAGACCTTATCATAGTAATAATAATAGGAAGCTCCCGTGGGTTGAGTAAATTTGATATCAACACTGTTTCTCCCATAATATTAATGGTTCATTTATTCTCTACTCTCCAATAAGGCCTTATCATAGTAATAATAGGAAGCTCCCGTGGGTTGAGTAAATTTGATATCAACACTGTTTCTCCCATAATATTAATGGTTCATTTATTCCCTATTCTCCAATAAGACCTTATCATAGTAATAATAATAGGAAGCTCCCGTGGGTTGAGTAAATTTGATATCAACACTGTTTCTCCCATAATATTAATGGTTCATTTATTCTCTCCTCTCCAATAAGGCCTTATCATAGTAATAATAGGAAGCTCCCGTGGGTTGAGTAAATTTGATATCAACACTCTTTCTCCCATAATATTAATGGTTCATTTATTCCCTATTCTCCAATAAGACCTTATCATAGTAACAATAATAGGTAGCTCCCGTGGGTTGAGTAAATTTGATATCAACACTGTTTCTCCCATAATATTAATGGTTCATTTATTCCCTATTCTCGAATAAGACCTTATCATAGTAATAATAATAGTTAGCTCCCGTGGGTTGAGTAAATTTGATATCAACACTGTTTCTCCCATAATATTAATGGTTCATTTATTCCCTATTCTCCAATAAGACCTTATCATAGTAACAATAATAGGTAGCTCCCGTGGGTTGAGTAAATTTGATATCAACACTGTTTCTCCCATAATATTAATGGTTCATTTATTCCCTATTCTCCAATAAGACCTTATCATAGTAACAATAATAGGTAGCTCCCGTGGGTTGAGTAAATTTGATATCAACACTGTTTCTCCCATAATATTAATGGTTCATTTATTCCCTATTCTCGAATAAGACCTTATCATAGTAATAATAATAGTTAGCTCCCGTGGGTTGAGTAAATTTGATATCAACACTGTTTCTCCCATAATATTAATGGTTCATTTATTCCCTACTCTCCAATAAGGCCTTATCATAGTAATAATAGTTAGCTCCCGTGGGTTGAGTAAATTTGATATCAACACTGTTTCTCCCATAATATTACTGGTTCATTTATTCTCTACTCTCCAATAAGGCCTTATCATAGTAATAATAGTTAGCTCCCGTGGGTTGAGTAAATTTGATATCAACACTGTTTCTCCCATAATATTAATGGTTCATTTATTCCCTATTCTCCAATAAGACCTTATCATAGTAACAATAATAGGTAGCTCCCGTGGGTTGAGTAAATTTGATATCAACACTGTTTCTCGCATAATATTAATGGTTCATTTATTCCCTACTCTCCAATAAGGCCTTATCATAGTAATGATAATAGGTAGCTCCCGTGGGTTGAGTAAATTTGATATCAACACTGTTTCTCCCATAATATTAATGGTTCATTTATTCCCTATTCTCCAATAAGACCTTATCATAGTAATAATAATAGGAAGCTCCCGTGGGTTGAGTAAATTTGATATCAACACTGTTTCTCCCATAATATAAATGGTTCATTTATTCCCTATTCTCCAATAAGACCTTATCATAGTAATAATAATAGGAAGCTCCCGTGGGTTGAGTAAATTTGATATCAACACTGTTTCTCCCATAATATTAATGGTTCATTTATTCCCTACTCTCCAATAAGCCCTTATCATAGTAATAATAATAGGTAGCTCCCGTGGGTTGAGTAAATTTGATATCAACACTGTTTCTCCCATAATATTAATGGTTCATTTATTCCCTACTCTCCAATAAGGCCTTATCATAGTAATGATAATAGGTAGCTCCCGTGGGTTGAGTAAATTTGATATCAACACTGTTTCTCCCATAATATTAATGGTTCATTTATTCCCTATTCTCCAATAAGCCCTTATCATAGTAATAATAATAGGTAGCTCCCGTGGGTTGAGTAAATTTGATATCAACACTGTTTCTCCCATAATATTAATGGTTCATTTATTCCCTATTCTCGAATAAGACCTTATCATAGTAATAATAATAGTTAGCTCCCGTGGGTTGAGTAAATTTGATATCAACACTGTTTCTCCCATAATATTAATGGTTCATTTATTCCCTACTCTCCAATAAGGCCTTATCATAGTAATAATAGTTAGCTCCCGTGGGTTGAGTAAATTTGATATCAACACTGTTTCTCCCATAATATTAATGGTTCATTTATTCCCTACTCTCCAATAAGGCCTTATCATAGTAACAATAATAGGTAGCTCCCGTGGGTTGAGTAAATTTGATATCAACACTGTTTCTTCCATAATATTAATGGTTCATTTATTCCCTACTCTCCAATAAGGCCTTATCATAGACACAGCTCGTTATAAATCATTTATAACTATTACTATACTATAATGAATAACGCTATATTTAAATTAGTGCACTGGTTTAACGTTAATAATCTACATTTAAACGGCAATAAAACTAAGTATTAAATTTACAATATCAAATGTTAAAAATCTGAATACCGATGTGTTTTTAAATGGAGAATAACTCTGCTTTGTTGAATTCACCACTTTTCTTTTCATCGCTCTCGGTGTAAAGCTTCAGTGGGGCCCCCATTTGTCAAAACTAGCAAACAGACTAAGTTTTCTAGCTTATGCTGTAAAAAAGATTAGATGTCTCACTAGTGTCGAGACAGCTATGTTTCATAAAAGATAGCTTGATCTCTGCGACAGCTGTCAGTAAAAATCACGCCTATGAAGTCCTGAATGTCTTAGTAGTACAGACACAGTCCTGTCAATGTCGTGCTTTATGGGCATGCCGACCTAATTAGTGCATGCCCATAAAGTATGACACTGACAGGTACTGTCTGTACTACTAAGAAATTCAGAACTTCATAGGCGTGATTTTACTAACAGCTGTCGCAGAGATCAAGCTATCTTTTATGAACTATGGATTAGTTTATTTCAGTTATTTCTATAACATAATGTCTTATGGGATTCTGATATGGAAAAATGCGGCTGATTTAGATTTTTGTGTTACAGATGTAAACGATAAGAACTATTTACAACCTCAAATATAACTATATTGTGTTTGTGCGTGCGTGTGTAGGTGCGCATGCGCGTGTGTGTGTGTTTATGAATATATTATTGAAAAAGTAATACACATTTTTCTTGATTTTCATATAATTACTTCGATGTTCATAATTGTTTCTGTTACAAATAATATCATCCAAACTAATAAGTTCTCTGCTCACTCATGGGTTATTCTGATAACGGCACGACGTTTGTAGGTGCTAGCAACGACGTCAATAATTTTTTTTCAATTGTATTCCAAAGATATTCAAACAGATAAGTATAATAAAGGAATAGAATTTAAAACTATTCCTCCTTACTCTCCACACTTCGACGGCTTATGGGAGGCTGGAGTAAAATCAGTTAAGTAACATTTAAGACGCATACTAACTTTAGCACATCCAACATATGAGGTGATGACAACTTTGTTGATCCAAATAGGGGCTATTCTGAATTCAAGACCCTTAACACCTCTATCCACTGATCCTTCCGACCTATCCTGTCTAACACCTGCACATTTCCTTATCGGACGCTCGCTTATATCAGTACCACAACCTCTGCTCATTGACACGAAAATCAATTGACTTCAGAGATACGAGAAAATCGAAAAATTGAAGCAACATTTGTGGCAGCGTTTTTCAACAGAATATGTATCACTTCTCCAACAAAAATTAAAATGGAATTATTCATCAGGTGACCTGCAACAGGGATCGTTGGTCTTAGTGAAAGACAAGAACCGACCACCACTGCTTTGGCTTCTCGGCAGAGTGGTGAAGATGCATCCAGGACGAGACAACGTCAACCGTGTAGCAGATATATTGACCAAGAAAGGTGTTATCCAGCAGTCCTACAACAACATATGTCCTCTACCGGTCACCACATCGTCATATTGAAGTGAAATACTTCAACCCGGGTAGCATGTTGCGGCAACACCGACTAATAATCAGCAGTATAAAACAAGGCGCCTGAGGGCGCCCGGCGCCATCTTCTTTTAGAAAAGTTCTTACCATTGTACCAGCAAAGATATTACCAAGTCATTAAATATTATCATATATTTATAAAATATGGCTGTGAATACCGTGAAATGTAGCAATTGTAATATTGTAATATGCGAATTACTGGCTTTTGACGAAGATAGTATTACTCGTCTGTTCATTACGGCATTTTCAAGTAACGAAATCACAGAGGCTAAGAAATTACTTTTTGAGTCCATGAAGACGAATAAGCACTATGTGATTAGAAAAGGAGATGCCAAAAGTAAGCGAGAAATCACGGACATTATTTGTGCTATAAAAGAGACGGATCCTGAGCTTTTACCTATCTTTGTGGCAAGAGATTTGCAACGTCTTCCGCCTGTCACAATTGATCACATCGACGCGACTAGACTCTTAAAAGATATGATTAGGTTGCAGAATGAAATTTCAGTTATTAAGGAAACTTATGCTACAAAGGATATGCTAAATAATAAATCACCCGTGACAAACTACAATGTTAATACAAAACGAAGAGGAATATGTCGAAAAAACAGTTCTGAATGTGCGGGTGATCCTTGTGGTATACCTCATATTTCACCAAATTAATCTGAATATGACGAGTTAACGACCGCTGAGAATTCTAACTGTAATCCTAAAGCCAATAATATATTATTGAATCATACGTATAATTTCTGACTCGCCCGCAACGTCGACAGAAGATCATAACACTGACCCGCTCCTATCTGTCTCAATGCGATCATACGGTAAAGCGAGTATTGAAGATATGCCACTTTCATCACAACCAGTACGAATGGAAGCCCGCACCACGGTTATGTCGACGGAAATGCAGAATAATCACACCCCTTTGTCTTATAAAGAGGCTACTGTGGTTTCATCGAATAACCCAGTGGTTAAACAAGTTAATAATACGGGGGTGGGTGATACTCATGATTATTTATATAATGAAATGGAAAGAGACTACTGGATATTAGTGCGAAACAAGCGCGTAAAAAGTAAATTTATAGATTTAAAAGGCAAAGCTGATATACACGAAGACTGCAAATTTAAAGCAGTAAATATAAAATCCCGTTTTATATTTATAACGTTGATAACAGCTGCGAGATTGATGACATAATTAATTATATTAAATGTAAAACTAACACTGAAGTGTGACTAGAGAAAGTAAATATGAAATTCAAAAAAGACTATGGAGCTTACAAATTTATGATTCCAAAGTTAAGTTACCTGTGTTTATGGATGAAAACCTATGGCCCACTGAAGTATCTTTCCGCAGATTTATTAGGTTTAATAAGCCGAGTAATTTAAATGAAACTAAATCGAGTAACCTATCTTTATTGAAGAAAAATGATGAATAATGATGCTGGGGACAATACAACTATCAAGTTGATAAGTTTTAATTGTAAATCTTTTAAAAGATCTGCAGACTTTGTAAAGTCTTTGAGTGAAAGGGCGGATATAATTGCGCTTCAGGAGACATGGCTTCTGCCCCATGAGATTCCTGACTTGGGTCAAGTAAATAAGGATTTTTGTTTTTTCGGGAAGTCTGCGGTTGATACAAGCAAAGAATTATTGCGAGGACGACCTTATGGCGGTGTCGGCTTCCTATGGAAAAACAACGTGTTTGACTCTGTAACTGTAGTTCCGTGTATGAGTGAGCGTATTATTGCTATTAAAGTATGCGTTTCGGATCGGTTCATGTTATTTTTTTTATGTGTATATGCCTACGGACGAGCTAGACGATCTCGTAGAATTTGTTGAGTGTTTAAGTGAATTATCTGCAATAGTAGATAATGAGAATATTGTAACTATGTATGTGTTAGGAGACTTTAATGCGCACCCAGGTACATTGTTTGGTAAGGAAATGTTAAAATTTTGTCTAGAACAAAATTGGTTGTCAGCTGATATTATGAAGTTAGGAATTGACTTGCGTTCTTATACCTTTATGAGTGATATACATGGTAGCTGTAGCTGGCTTGACCACTGTTTAACAACTCAGGCTGCATGGAAATCTGTAGTTACAATTAAAATTCATAAAGACGTTTATTGGTCAGACCATTTCCCATTAGAGGTGCAGTGTGATCTTACAGTGGTTAGGCGTAGGTCACTGTCGGTTCAAGAATTTATAATCAATAAAGTAAAATGGGGTGAGCGTAATTTAAACCAAATTGACATATATAGCAAATATTATAACGACAAATTAAGAGAAATCGATTGCCCGTATGAACTAAGTCACTGCGGTGTTGTGATAATATGTGGGATAAATTTATCACATCGATCTGTAATAGACAAATTATATATGTCCATTGTTAATACTTTGTGTGAGGCCTCTAAGTACAGTTATGATAGTGATCGCGAGCGGGAGATAGTCAAAAGGCGTAGTCGACCTATACTAGGGTGGAACTGCCACGTGCGCGATGCTCACCGGAATGCTCGATAAAAATTCCTAAATTGGGTTTGGCATGGGAAACCGTGTGGTGGGTATATTTATAATGATATGATGGAATCTAAAAGAGTATTTAAACGAAAACTTAAGTTTTGTCAAAATAATCAAGACCAGATCAAGATGAATAAACTAGCGTATCAACATAGGAATAAAGATTTTCGTGGGTTTTGGAAGCATACTAAGCAGTTGAGTCCTAGAGCAGGTACCCCGGTGAGCGTTGGGGGTGTAAATGAACCGGCGAAGATAGCCAATCTTTTTAAGAGTCAGTTCCGGGTTCAGTCTTCTTTACAGTCACATGTTAAAGTCGATGCTGAGGTTCATCACCACACTGGTGCATCAACTCATGTGCCCGATCGCATCACCGCCAGGGACATCGCTGTTTTGATAAATGACATGACTGGAGGAAAGTCACCTGGTCACGATTGCCTTAGCATCGATCACTTTCAGTTCGCTGGTCCGCACTTACCTAGACTACTGGCGCTCTTTTTCACCCTATGTATGAGACACTCGTATTTGCCGGAAGAGCTGATGGGAACGGTCGTAGTTCCGATTTTGAAAAACAAAACTGGATATATTTCAGATATGTACAACTATCGGCCCATTTTATTAGCGACAACTGCGGCTAAGATACTTGACAGTATGCTTGAGAGACAGTTAAAAGTACATATTAAGTTAAACGATGCACAATTTGGTTTTAGACCAAATCTATCAACTGAGTGTGCAATACTGTCGCTGAAGCACACTGTGGGGTATTACACTGTAAGGAATACGCCAGGGTACGCAGCCTTCCTGGATCTTTCAAAGGCTTTCGACCTTGTCAGGTATGACATTCTGTGGGATAAATTGCGAAAAGCTGGTCTACCCGTCTCGTACATTAGTATTTTTAGCTATTGGTACGATCATTAAAATTATCAGGTAAGGTGGTCTAGTGCGCTATCGGACGAGTACGGATTGGAATGCGGTGTGAGACAAGGGGGGTTAACCTCACCTACGCTTTTTAATTTATATATAAATGAACTGATTGATAGACTCGGGAGTGCACGTGTCGGCTGCTCTATTGATGGACTCTGCATGAACAACATCAGTTATGCAGACGACGTGGTGCTTCTGAGCCCGTCAGTCAGTGCACTCAGACGGCTTTTGTTCATATGTGAGGTTTATGCAGAAGCCCACGGTCTAAAATATAATGTTGCGTAAGAGTGAACTCATGGTGTTTAAGGTGGGCACGAAGAAACCGAATTTCGTACCACCTGTAACTTTAGGGGGTGTTACTTAAACGAGTAACTGAATTTAAGTACCTAGGCCATGTTGTTACCGAAGATTTAAAAGATGATAAAGACATTGAAAGAGAAAGGAGAGCGCTGGCTGTCCGCTGCAATATAATATGCTGGCCCGTCGGTTCTCACGCTATACAGCCGAGGTAAAAATTTTTATTTAAAGCCTATTGCCAATCCCTCTATACGTGTGCTACGCGGCGGGCATACAACACCCTACGTACACAATATAATAACGCTTTTAGATTGTTGCTTGTTTTGCTCGGGCTCCCACGTTACTGTAGTGCATCAGGTGTGTTTGTTGACGCCCACGTAGACAATTTTTCAACACTTATTCGCAAAAGAACTGCGTCACTGATGCACAGGGTTCGTGGGAGCGCCAACAGCATTCTTAACGTAATTAGTGAGAAACCCGAGTGTGCTTTTTTGAGGCACTGGGTTCATGTCCATGTACCCATTACCTCGGACAGGCACCTCAGGTATATGAACTAATTTTGTTACCTAATTTTACTTACATATATTTAAGACTTTTTCTTTGTATTTTTAAAAAAAATATTTTATTATATCTTTATGGTAAATTTTGTTGGTGATTTTTTTATTATGTAATTAAATCGGATATGATGTATGTGTAACGGTGAAATAGATTTATGTTATTTTATCATTATTAAATTATTATTATATTTTCGATATTATTATAAATACTTACGCATTTGATATAATTAATATTAGTAATGATTTATAATTTTAGTATTAGAATAAATGTTAATGTATCTTATTTTACCCTATGCACCTTGTTGATTGAAATAAATTAATAAATAAAAATAAAAAATTATATCATTTTTACCAGCAACCGTATTTTGTTTTATTTTATTTTGTTACGTCCATTTGTAAACATAGGTGGTACCTTCGTACGTTTTGTGCCACAAAGTTTCAATAAATAAATTAAATGAATAAGAGCGACAAACGAACACACCGACAACCTGATAGTAAGTGGATGCTGTGGCCCACAGACATCTACGTCTATACATCTAAGAACCAAAATGCACAATGCGTTGATCTTCTGAGGACTGAGATGGAATGCCTCGTTTTCAGTAATGGCCTCCGGATTTTTGCACTCGCCATACGAAACACAGCAGCATTATACTCCAATTTTACGCTGCTATTCTGTGAGAGCGGGGTCCTTCCCCGGTAGAGATGAACCATTCGTGCTACAACAGTAACACACATGCAGCGTGGCACTACCCGATATGAAAATATTCAATGACTTTCAACAAAGTATTATTGTAATCTATATTGATTAAAAATTATTTCTTTCTACTCTAACTTTCAAGGGACATTTATCTGTTAAAAATTCGAATATTTTTTTTTATATAAGGGTGGCAAACGAGCACATCGTCCACGTGATGGTAAGTAGATTCTGTAGCCTATAAACATCTACATACTCCTTTAGGTACTAAGAATCAAAATGTAGATGCGTTATTACTAAGAATGCCTCTTCTAGTAAAAAGGGTCACCGATTCTAAATTTCCAAAAAATATTATTTACACTTGTTCCATAGATAACATAAAAGTTTATTTCAACGCCGTAAAATATTGTAGGAAATGTAGTGAAATACATTCATATAATATCTCGTAGATCATCAACTCATCAACACAATTGTAGGAAATGTAGTGAAATACATTCATATAATATCTCGTAGATCATCAACTCATCAACACAGTTGACGTTTGTATAATACTCGTAAGTGAGTAAGCTCTTCTCCGGGTTCACATCGATGGGCCATTTTTTGAACCAAGCTCCTAGGTCATCAACTGACTTTTGAATCTTGTTCCGTATGAAGGGTAGTGAGATACCTTTGCAGTAGATAGCAGTGTCGTCTGCGAAGAGGGAGAGCTGAACACCTTTCGACGGGATGGAGGAGGAGCAAGTACTGAGCCCTGAGGGCTCAGTACTTGCTCCTCTGCTGTACATCCTGTTCACCAACGACATTCCCAACTGAGATTCGGTCTGAAGGACGTTACTACGAGTATTTAATTTTAAAATAAAAGGTACCTACTAGTTAATCACAGTTAGAATGAAAGTGAAAGTTAACGTAGTGTGCCCCTTAAGCTTTGAGCTTGGAGAGCGATGCAAGATTCAACGATGGCGATGACAAGTCAAGTTTATTCATATTGTTTGAGCTTGATGCCTATGTCGTCAAGTTAATCCCTGTTAAGGGGGTATGTGGCAGCTCCATGGCGTAGTGGCTTAGCAATGAGATGCAACGCTGAGAGCCGCGGGTTCGAATCCCGCACGGAATAAGTATTTGTATGGGCCTACTAATAATTGTTTCGGATCTGGATATTTGTTCTTATGAAATTTATATATGTAAACTTCCCCCACGATATAGGTGAAAATCCTAGTGTGGGGGAAACTCAAAAAGGTGAAGTTAAATAATATGTAAGTATAATGAACATTTCAACTGCATTGGAATCACTTACGAGTATTATACAAACGTCAACTGTGTTGATGAGTTGATGATCTACGAGATATTATATGAATGTATTTCACTACATTTCCTACAATTGTGTTGATGAGTTGATGATCTACGAGATATTATATGAATGTATTTCACTACATTTCCTACAATATTTTACGGCGTTGAAATAAACTTTTATGTTATCTATGGAACAAGTGTAAATAATATTTTTTGAAATTTAGAATCGGTGACCCTTTTTACTAGAAGAGGCATTCTTAGTAATAACGCATCTACATTTTGATTCTTAGTACCTAAAGGAGTATGTAGATGTTTATAGGCTACAGAATCTACTTACCATCACGTGGACGATGTGCTCGTTTGCCACCCTTATATAAAAAAAAATATTCGAATTTTTAACAGATAAATGTCCCTTGAAAGTTAGAGTAGAAAGAAATAATTTTTAATCAATATAGATTACAATAATACTTTGTTGAAAGTCATTGAATATTTTCATATCGGGTAGTGCCACGCTGCATGTGTGTTACTGTTGTAGCACGAATGGTTCATCTCTACCGGGGAAGGACCCCGCTCTAACAGAATAGCAGCGTAAAATTGGAGTATAATGCTGCTGTGTTTCGTATGGCGAGTGCAAAAATCCGGAGGCCATTACTGAAAACGAGGCATTCCATCTCAGTCCTCAGAAGATCAACGCATTGTGCATTTTGGTTCTTAGATGTATAGACGTAGATGTCTGTGGGCCACAGCATCCACTTACTATCAGGTTGTCGGTGTGTTCGTTTGTCGCTCTTATTCATTTAATTTATTTATTGAAACTTTGTGGCACAAAACGTACGAAGGTACCACCTATGTTTACAAATGGACGTAACAAAATAAAATAAAATAAAATACGGTTGCTGGTAAAAATGATATAATTTTTTATTTTTATTTATTAATTTATTTCAATCAACAAGGTGCATAGGGTAAAATAAGATACATTAACATTTATTCTAATACTAAAATTATAAATCATTACTAATATTAATTATATCAAATGCGTAAGTATTTATAATAATATCGAAAATAAAATAATAATTTAATAATGATAAAATAACATAATCTATTTCACCGTTACACATACATCATATCCGATTTATTTATATAATAACAAAACCACCAACAAAACTTACCATAAAGATATAATACAATTTTTTTTTAAAATACAAAGAAAAAGTCTTAAATATATGTAAGTAAAATTAGGTAACAAAATTAGTTCATATACCTGAGGTGCCTGTCCGAGGTAATGGGTACATGGACATGAACCCGGTGCCTCAATAAAGCACACTCGGGTTACTCACTAATTACGTTAAGAATGCTGTTGGCGCTCCCACGAACCCTGTGCATCAGTGACGCAGTTCTTTTGCGAATAAGTGTTGAAAAATTGTCTACGTGGGCGTCAACAAACACACCTGATGCACTACAGTAACGTGGGAGCCCCAGCAACAATCTAAAAGCGTTATTATATTGTGTACGTAGGGTGTTGTATGCCCGCCGCGTAGCACACGTATAGAGGGATTGGCAATAGGCTTTAAATAAAAATTTTTACCTCGGCTGTATAGCGTGAGAACCGACGGGCCAGCATATTATATTGCAGCGGACAGCCAGCGCTCTCCTTTCTCTTTCAATGTCTTTATCATCTTTTAAATCTTCGGTAACAACATGGCCTAGGTACTTAAATTCAGTTACTCGTTTAAGTAACACCCCCTAAAGTTACAGGTGGTACGAAATTCGGTTTCTTCGTGCCCACCTTCAACACCATGAGCTCACTCTTACGCAACATTATATTTTAGACCGTGGGCTTCTGCATAAACCTCACATATGAACAAAAGCCGTCTGAGTGCACTGACTGACGGGCTCAGAAGCACCACGTCGTCTGCATAACTGATGTTGTTCATGCAGAGTCCATCAATAGAGCAGCCGACACGTGCACTCCCGAGTCTATCAATCAGTTCATTTATATATAAATTAAAAAGCGTAGGTGAAGTTAACCCCCCCTTGTCTCACACCGCATTCCAATCCGTACTCGTCCGACAGCGCACTAGACCACCTTACCTGATTAATTTAATGATCGTACCAATAGCTAAAAATACTAATGTACGAGACGGGTAGACCAGCTTTTCGCGATTTATCCCACAGAATGTCATACCTGACAAGGTCGAAAGCCTTTGAAAGATCCAGGAAGGCTGCGTACCCTGGCGTATTCCTTACAGTGTAATACCCCACAGTGTGCTTCAGCGACAGTATTGCACACTCAGTTGATAGATTTGGTCTAAAACCAAATTGTGCATCGTTTAACTTAATATGTACTTTTAACTGTCTCTCAAGCATACTGTCAAGTATCTTAGCCGCAGTTGTCGCTAATAAAATGGGCCGATAGTTGTACATATCTGAAATATATCCAGTTTTGTTTTTCAAAATCGGAACTACGACCGTTCCCATCAGCTCTTCCGGCAAATACGAGTGTCTCATACATAGGGTGAAAAAGAGCGCCAGTAGTCTAGGTAAGTGCGGACCAGCGAACTGAAAGTGATCGATGCTAAGGCAATCGTGACCAGGTGACTTTCCTCCAGTCATGTCATTTATCAAAACAGCGATGTCCCTGGCGGTGATGCGATCGGGCACATGAGTTGATGCACCAGTGTGGTGATGAACCTCAGCATCGACTTTAACATGTGACTGTAAAGAAGACTGAACCCGGAACTGACTCTTAAAAAGATTGGCTATCTTCGCCGGTTCATTTACACCCCCAACGCTCACCGGGGTACCTGCTCTAGGACTCAACTGCTTAGTATGCTTCCAAAACCCACGAAAATCTTTATTCCTATGTTGATACGCTAGTTTATTCATCTTGATCTGGTCTTGATTATTTTGACAAAACTTAAGTTTTCGTTTAAATACTCTTTTAGATTCCATCATATCATTATAAATATACCCACCACACGGTTTCCCATGCCAAACCCAATTTAGGAATTTTTGTCGAGCATTCCGGTGAGCATCGCGCACGTGGCAGTTCCACCCTAGTATAGGTCGACTACGCCTTTTGACTATCTCCCGCTCGCGATCACTATCGTAACTGTACTTAGAGGCCTCACACAAAGTATTAACAATGGACATATATAATTTATCTATTACAGATCGATGTGCTAAAATATCACCATAGTCCCCTCGGTGTTACTCACTTTCCCGATAACACCGATCACGCCCCCGATGTATAGGTACTAGATTTTGCGTTACTCCAAGGAGTTTCTCTCAACCTCAGAGCAATCGAGACACTAGACGACCTAGGATCGGACCACGGACCGGTCTCCCTCATTCTTGGCCATCAGCCACCTCCACCAACACACACGAAAACCTTCACTAATTGGAAGGGATTCAAGGAGTCCCTAGCTAAAGCTCTGGACTCACAGGACTCTACCATCTCCCTATCGTCGGACTTAGACAGTCCCGAAAAAATCGACACCGCGGTCGATTCACTCTCCACCCTTATCAAATCCTCCCTTAGGGATAACGAAAGGGACACCAGCTTTGATAGTTCGCTGTGAGGATAGCGTGCCTTCGTGTTTAAAACGAAAGGTACGATACTTTAAGTAAGAGGCCACGAGACGTACTAGACGATCGGGGAGACCTATTTTGTAGAGTTTGTAGATAAGGCCTGTATGCCAGACTCTATCGAAGGCTTTAGCTATGTCGAAAAAGACCGCGATGGTCTTATGACGACGAGGATAAAAACCGCTGAGGATATATTCCACAATACGATGGACTTGTTGGGGACATGAGTGTTGCGCTTGGAAACCGATTTGACGGGGAATGATAAGAGGGTCACCGTCTGTGGGAAACAGATAGCGCCTCATACGTGTTTGGATGACTCTTTCGAAGAGCTTGCCCATTGCCTTGAGGAGGCTAATGGGGCGATGACTGGAGGGGAGGTTTAGAGGCTTGCCTGGCTTGGGAATTCCAAGCACAGTTGCCTGGCACGTTGCCAAGCACAGGGCCCGAGAGAAGCCCTGGATGGGCTGAGAAAGGCCCTGACGGGGCCATTGGTAGAGGGCCGGGAATGAGCGGTCATTGACCGGCGGTGGAGCTTGCCTACTGGGGCGAGGTTGAGGTGCGCAGGGGCAGCCCCTGTAGTTAGCCGGGTGGCCTGTCTGTTTGCACAGGACACATGCGGGCGGGGATTCGGCGTCTTTGGGCCTGGGGCACTCTTTAGTGTTGTGGGGTTCGAGGCACTTAACGCACCTGGGTGGGGCGGAGCAGTTGGCCGCCGCATGACCATATAGTTGGCAGCGGTGGCACTGCGCCGGGAATCCGCGCCTATGTGGGGGCTCAACCTTCACTCTCGACAGGCCGCACACTGTGCGTACCTGCCGGAAGATGGCTTTTGCCTCCGGCACGTTGGTCAGGATGACAAGGGCTAGGTTGAACCTCTTGCCCGTTCTACTGTGCATTTTGTGCACGGCTTCTACGGGGAATCCTTGGGACTTAAGGTCCTCAAGGATTTCCTCGTTGGTGAATTCAAATGGTACGCCTCGGATGATGGCCCTGACTTTTAGCTCTTCCGGAAGAGCGTAGGTGTGGTAAGATACTCGTTCGGCTGTGAAAAGCCTGGTGAGTTTTCGGAAGTCTTCTATTGAGTTAGGGACGATTTAGATAGATTCGCCAAGGTTGATGGCGTGGTCGTACTTGATTCCTGCGTCGTAGCAGGTTTTTGAGAGTTGGGTAAATTTTGCCTTGTCTCTTAGGAAGACAGGGGGTGGGAGTTGCTCCTTGGCAAGGACTGGAGCACAACGAGAGGCTGGTTTGGACGGTGTGTAGATGTCTAGTGACATAAGTGGGACGGCGGCAGCGGCGGGGGCTGCGGAGGTTGTAGGAGTGGCAGGGGCCGCTGAGATAGGGGGGGTGCGTTTTAACGCGGCGCGCTTACCGTTACGCTTAGAATTAACTGTGGTGAATGTGGACTCCCCGGTTCCGTCGGAGTCGTAGGATTCCGATGAACCGGTGCCTGAAGTGGTGGCGGGCCTCTTCCGGGAGGCCGGCGCCGAGGACTCGGAGCATGCGTACTCCATCTCTAGGGGGACAAAAGAGTTCCTCGTTTCGAGGTATGTCGCGATTACTGGCGGCGGATGGTGTGCCTGAGGGGCAGGGGGGGGGGAGCCTGAGCGGCGATGGTGGCGATGGCGGCGAGGACCGTCTCATTGTTATTTAAACCATATTGGTTTATGAGGGCGGCGAGGGACTCAGATAGGCTGAATGTGGCCATTTTGGGGCAGTAGAGCTAAGCTCGGTAGGAATGGGACGCGTCCTTGAACGCGAGAAGTACTACGAGACAATACACGTATAAAAATAAAACACGTAAAAAAAATGAAAATGAAAAAGCGGAGGTCAGTCAAACCTCCCTGCCCGAAGACAGGGGGGCAAGAACTGTTAGCGTGAAAGTGACTCAGCAGCCTCGACGCTGCTCAGCGTGAGCAGGACAGCGGAGGCGCGGGAGCAGGATAGCACTACCGTACTGGTACGAGAGCGCGGACTACCTGGATGCGACCGCTCGAGAGCGATGCCACAGGCGGGATTTGTGGCGAGTGTGTGCGCACACCGCACAGTTATATACATAAACCGATGGGACGACCCGAGAGAGACCGGGCGCAGGACCCACGGCTTTACGTGCTTTCCGAGGCACGGGGTGTAGCACCGCCAACTTCCTGACTCAGGTTTGCTACTTGAAACTTCTTGATAGAGATATATAACAGACATATAACAATAACTGATTTTTGACCCGATCCACGATTCGAACCTAGGACCTCATGATCAGTTCTAGTGAAGTTGACAAAGTCCATGCAATTTGTTGATATAAAAATTTGGCTCGTAAACAAACAGAGAAATAAGTTCCTTATTATTGTCAGTTTACAACATCTTGACGCAATATAAACCATTTGCTTTTTTTTGAATTCGAAAATGCTATACTTCTTAAGACGCAACGCAGCACAGTGTTGCTGTTAAAATCTCAAACTTTTTAAGCTCTATTAATTTATTTTTGTTATAAAGGATGGTAAGTCCAGTAAGTGGCACTTTGTTTGATCGATCAAAGTTAACTTGATAGTAAGATCTAAAAAATAACAAAATAATTTATCTTAGAAATATTAACAAGAAACTCAGTTTAGTTAGAATAATTATCTTTACAATAATTAGCACTAACGTAATCAAAATGGGAAGTAAGTAGTAAAATATTAAATAGATGTCAGGTCGCGAGGTGTAAACAGCAAATGCAAATGTTGCTGAGGTTAACTAAAGCGACATTATACTTATCTATCCTAACAACCGCCTTGTTTGTTCCGAGGCTTACGAGTACTCGTAGAACGCAGTGAAGCCACGAGCCCGCGTCATCTGCAATGTTTAAAAATACTGGATATTGTTTACATTTGGTGTTAGTGTTTGTATTTACACATGTACTTGTTTCACTATGCTTACTTAATACGAACGCTAATATTTATTTAATTTAAATTTCAGAAAAAATTAAAATATCCAGTGTAACAAGTATATGATGTGTCAATACAAATCACAAAAATATTCAACGTATTTTAATTTGTGAATTGATACGACCAGGCTTATGATCCTGGATCTTTTCATAATCGTTTGGTTTATGTAATTTGGTAGTAGCTAGGACCGTTGTTTGATTTGTAACATAGTTCTTACAGGTTATCACTTCGAGAAATGAATTACAAGAGTAGCCACCTCGTGACGTAGAAAAGTAAAAAAATATATAAAGTGAAATAAAATGTTGAAGTATTAGAACGATATATGAAAATGAGAAGAGTATTATTATTGTTCGGACTAGAAAAGTCGTATAATGACAAAAATAATTTATGTGACTAAATTAATTAATACCAAGTGACTGAGTTAAAATAAACTACAACTTTATTGTGAAAAAAAAATTAAGAAAATATGTAAACGACTGTGACGGAACTATGTACAAGATTGTGACCTCGGCATTAATATGGGACAGGGGGATCCGGCTATCCGACCTACCCATAGAATATATCTGTTTCGATAGATTACATTTTTATAATTTATAATAGTAATACACATAAGCTTTATACTCTATTGCGCGCAGGTATGTTCTACTAGCGCCTAAAATCAAGAATCCAACGTTTTGTCGCATGAAGTGGTATGTAACAATGATATTGAAAATTTATATGATATAAAAAGCACATTTTTAGAAAAATAAATGATTGTTGAACTTTGAATAAAGCTATATTTACGGATTTTATCGCGTTTAATTACCTACTTTAACTTATTTTTAATTCTCGACGTTTCGGGTGCTTTACAGCACCCATGGTCACAGGGAGGACGTCAAACAACTTGGAAGTTTGACGTCCTTCAAACTTCCAAGTTGACGAGAGAGAGTTGAGTTGAAGACCTTCAGTTTTTTAATATTAATTTTCTGTCCGATCTACGCAAAAACTAATATTAAAAAAAGGTCTGGGTAAACACGATAACTTTTTAAAATATCAATTGTTCAACTCAATCTATTTTTCAATCTCTTCATCTATCATGTGGGAAGCCAAGTAGGCAAGCCAAGTAAGTGGCTGTTTAATTTTATTTGGTTAGTTACAATTTTTTTTCGGTTGATAAATTCAATAATGATTTCTATTATAGATTCTTATGCTCGTTTCTATATTTCTGCTGTTTCTCATTTCCCTGATGTTTTAATGTGTCTAATATAATAATAATGATAAAAACTGCCTTTTTGTGTTTATTTTTATCTTGAATATAATTAAGGCCGAGTACTCGGTACTCGGCCGTTAATACTCGTTGCTCGACCGAACCCTAAAAAGGCCGAATACACCGAGTACCGAATCCAAACCGAGTACTCTTCCCATGTCTAATTAATATGTACATATTTGTTACGCTAACAGAGAATATCAAAGGTAAACATAGAACAAGTATATCGATTCCGAGACCCAAGTACTAGAGTTAAAAGAAAAGGGAACAGGTATTTACTGAATTTTGTAGGAAAACGAAAATTAGTGTAATACAAGGCCAAAATTTATATGATATAAAAAGCACATTTTCAGAAAAATAAATGATTGTTGAACTTTGAATAAAGCTATATTTACGGATTTTATCGCGTTTAATTACCTACTTTAACTTATTTTTAATTCTCGACGTTTCGGGTGCTTTACAGCACCCATGGTCACAGGGGGGAACTTTGATGTTTGACGTCCCAATATCATAGTTAGCCCGGCTACCTTCAGTTTTTTAATATTAATTTTCTGTCCGATCTACGCAAAAACTAATATTAAAAAAAGGTCTGGGTAAACACGATAACTTTTTAAAATATCAATTATTCAACTCAATCTATTTTTCAATCTCTTCATCTATCACGTGGAAAGCCATAGAATGTAAGTGGCTGTTTAATTTTATTTGGTTAGTTACAATTTTTTTTCGGTTGATAAATTCCAAAATTTTCGGTGTCTTGAGCAGCCTTGTAATATTTTACTAAATACAAATACACTTCGACTCACTCACTCAGTGCTCGGCATCCATCGTAAGTGGGTTTCTGTATAATTTATTTACAGCGGCTCGTGATGAAAAATATCGATCGCTGTAGAAATACAAAATATTTCTAAAATCAAAGATACATACTTAACCTATGTAAGATATTATTATTATTTCTATAATCACAGATTTTCATTATAATATATTGTTTCGCTGAAAGTAAGGTCACCTGGGGCAAGTGTGACATAAATTAATTAAAACTATAATCGATATTTAAATACTTCTGCTTTGTAAGGATTTATAGAGAATTCAGTTTCGTGCGTGCGTGCGTGCGTGCGTGTGTGCGTGTGTGCGTGCGTGCGTGCGCGCGTGCGTGCGTGAGTGCGTGCGTGCGTGCTTGCGTGCGTGCGTGCGTGCGTGCGTGCGTGCGTGCGTGCGTTCGTGCGAGCGTGCGTGCGTTCGTGCGTGCGTGCGTGCATGCGTGCGTGCGTGCATGCGTGCGTGCGTGCGTGCGTGCGTGCGTGCGTGCGTGCGTGCTCGCGTGCGTGCGTGCGTGCGTGCGTAAGTTTCCACCGTGGAGGGTAGGGAGAGTGGCGCCTCGCAATGCTGTCACTCCCCCCGTGGCACGACCACACCCGCATCAACGGTACAGCCCCGTCAGAGTCGCGGAGGATAGGGCGAGTGGCGCATCGCTAACGCTGTACCAACACTCCTCTTCCCACGTGACCCCACCTCGGCTGCAGCGCTAGGGGGAGAGGTTACCCCTCTCGCCGCAGCCCACCAACACACATCCGAAGTGGGCTCGCCAAACCCACTCGGAGTGGCCGCCTTGGGCCGGCCCTACACCACGGCCAGCCAAGTGGGTCCCTCTTAGTTCACCACGGGTGACAAAGCCACAACTACTAAGCGCCCCCGCCACGACACGGTTGGAACCTATTCGGCGGGGACACTAGGCACTGGCCTAGTGCATCAACACAGAGAACGCCATCAATTTTGCGATTAGAATCCGAGCTCTTTCTCATCGGCTTGACTTACTGGCACTGCGAAGAGATGTTGCATCGCTTTGTGTATTTTATCGCATCTACCACGGGGAGTGCTCTGAGGAATTGTTTGGACTAATTCCAGCCGCACAATTTCATCATCGCACATACCATCGTACATACAATACCATCCATACCATGGATGGATGGTTAGTGGTTCATCACTGTGCGATTTAGAAGAAGTTTTCTTCCTCGCACAACATTCTTGTGGAATCGACTACCACCAGAAATTTTACTGGACCGATACGACTTAGAGACCTTCAAGAAAAGAGCCTATTATTTTTTGAAAGGCGAGCAATGCCTCAGCAAATTCCCCTGATGTTATTTCGTACACTATTGATAAATTAGCAGAAGAGAACGGGCATAAGACTAGCAACATACCACTGCCAAAATAATGCTATTTAACTGATTTGGACTCAAATCAAAGATTAGTTCGTATATCAAAAGTTTTAAATGCAAACATATTAACTCTACTTAAACACACACGAGATGAAAACATCTTATGCTATGGCTATGCAGCACGATACAACACCAAGCCACAGTAAAGTTTGACAGTAAAGAACACATACACATTTAGATACAAATTACGTACTGATGAATAATATTTTTTGATCTTATTGACATAATAGAAAAAACTGAACTGGTTATTTGAATAAAAAATCATGAGTGCAATTAGTTTAATTAAAATTTTCGTATTTTTAAAAAATACTCAAAAAGGGCTCAAAATAATAGATTTTCTCACAAAAGAAGGTAACTTTAAAAAAAAAGAAAAAAATCAGACCGAAGACGGGACGCGAACCAACGCATTAAGATTTCGCCGTCGCTCGATATCCACTTGAGCTATTACGACCATTAATAGTGTCAAAATTTACCTTCCTATATTGTAGCAGTTTTTCATTGCCTGAAAAGACGGACAAAAAACATTTTCTAAAAATAAATCCTAGCTAGATTGATTTATTACCCCCGAAACTCCCTGGACACTAAATTTTATGAAAATCGTTGGAGCCGTTTCCGAGATTCCGATTGCGAAAATGAAAATTAAAATGTAAATGATTGCCAACTCTAAAGAATCGATATCGATTTTTCTTAAGAAACGAATATTGTATACATCGATTTTTCGGTTCGCATGCCTAATGCAAAAGTCTGATAGCTCTAAAAATTTATTTCTTAGATTTGGTTGTGGTATAGTCATAGAGCATAACAGGCCATTGCTGGACCGCGTTGCTCTGTGTTATTAGTAATTCGAAATATAAATGAATCTGTCGCTATTATAAACGCACTAAATGCAGCATAGCTGAGCAGAATTAATCCGAGCAGATATTTGACTTAAAAAAATCGCCATTACAATCTTCATAATAAAATTTTTAAAGAATTTAATAACGTAAAAATTTTACAAGTAGGTAAAAATTTGGCTTTCAAATAGTATACCTATTATACGAGCACACAGTTCACCCGATGGTAATGTGGAGTAGTAGTATAGTGGAGTAGTGAGGAGGAAGTCATTATAACATTGCCATAGTCAAGAGAAATCTGGTAGGTAAGTGGTTCGCTTATAGGTGGTTCTGACATCACTTGCCGTTTTTTGGAATGATTTTTGTAATTTTGGGAATGAGTATTTAATACTTAACTCTGTTTCACCGCTTTGCTGGCGTCGAGTAAGCTCATTCTTCAGGTTCCGTAAATATTTTTGCTGGGCGGGAGTTTGATCCCAGTAAATACGTATATTTTTAGTGTTCGTTAATGTACGCTTACGTAATATATAGTTCGCAGTCTTGCGAATCAAAAGAAACCTTTATATTTCGATTTTTACCCGGAATATGTTTGCCTAATCGGAAAATTATTTTCGGCTTTGGGCAGTTTTCATAAATACTCATAATTATTTTAGAAACCTCCTGCATATCGTGCTCGCGTCTGTTTTTAGAGTTTTTATCATTTATCTCAGGTATACTACCCGCAATTAAAATATTTTTCTGCCGATTGCACCGATCATGTATTTCTAGGGTGATGGTCTCGTAGCTAAGCGGCAGCGGGTTAGCGAGTGAAGAGGGGCTGTTTGTATTTCTATATGTCTTAATATCACTCTCGAGTTGGATAATTTTTTCCTGGATTGTTGAGTTTTGCAGTCTCATATTTTGCAATTCATTTCTTATAGTATGGTAGTCAGTAATTAAACTTTCCGTGGCACTTTTAATTTCTTGAATTTCTTGTTTAATTTCTCTCATTTCTTGACAAATTTTGTTATTATTTTCATTTTGTGAATCACTAAAATTTTGGAAAAAAGACTGTATTTCACTCCGCAGTTTATTTAACTCCTCTATATAAAACACAGAAGGGTCATTTTCACGTTTTTTTCTTCTTCTTTGTGTTATGTTTTCTTGATCCCGGGAAGTACCTCGCATTTCAAGCACAGAATCGCTGCCGCTCATGGAGATCCCGCTTTGCGTTAGTGGTTGGAAACTCATTCATTGATAACGTTAAATGACCAAATCGGGCGGAGCGGCTCAGAGTGAGATTAAAATAAGAGGTGGTCTCTGTTACCCGAGGCGGTGAAGAGGTCGCGCAAGGTTCTGAATAATCGTATGTGAATGCACTGTACAATCCAAATTAGCGCTTTGTTCTATCCGTTAAGATTCAATTTTAATGAGGCACTTAATTCGAAAAATTATAATTTTGAAGTAATTCGTCTTACACGTCCACTCAATACAACGGTCACCGTACCAAGTGCCGTAAAATGCTTGTGTTAGTGGTTCACGGCAGTAGTCGAATGGCGAAATCAAACCCACGACTTTTGAGTTTCATGGACGAATTCCTAATAATTAGACTACTGTGGATTCAAAAGCTGTCTTAAGCCCGGCTTACATTTTGAGAAGTGACAAGTGCGAGTGACAATGACAAGTTACAAATGGCAAGTGCTTAGTGCGTGTGAATAGGCAGTGACAAGTGCGAGTGACAAGTGATAAGTGTGATATGAAAAGTAACAAGTGAATAGCAGCCCACTCTATTCTCTGACAAGTATCTATGCCCCGCGCCAACCTTACTTTCCCCTCAGACACCAACGCGGCCCCCGTTCTAGCTACGACGTCAGAACATATTTGTGTTGGTGATAATAGTTATTAAATAAAATATTTTTGTTATATATATTATATACATATTTATAATAGTTTTGGTTTATTACGCTATTGTTTTTAACAATGGCGAAGTGGTCAGATAGCAATAACATTAAATTTGTTGTTTATACAATATTAAATCGAAGAATTAAAACAATAAAATGGTGTGAGACGCTGCTATGCTCTCAATATCTCAAGCAATGGCAATGGCCGGTTTCGGCGCAAAAGAAGTATATGCGAAGTGAAGCAGTATTAAGTCTACATATTACCAAGAAAAGAAGAAAATTAAAGACTCCTGTAGGTCAGGGGCTGGTGCCATATTATTTTCAAGCTTACATTTTTTCCCTCTTATAGCTTTAAGACACATATTTCTCATAAAAACATAAAACATAAACACTCACGCCTGTCACCCAGAGGGGTAGGCAGAGACTACCGACTTCCATTTGGCACGATCCTGACACGCCTCTTTCGCCTCCTTTACATCCATATATCTACGCATATATGTTCGTCGGTTAAGGGCACTTCTAACGTGGCCCATTTTCAAAATATCGCCAATTTGGTCGATAAAATTTTTCCTAGGGCGTCCCTTCCTGACTCGGCCGTTCACATCTGCCATATAAATTTGCTTTGTCACTCTTCCCTCATTCATTCTTTCTACATGACCAAACCACCGACATTCCTTCCTTAATCCTGGTCACAACATCATCTTGCATACCACATTTATCTCTTATCACGCAATTTCTCACCCTGTCATTCAGATTCAACCCTAGCATATTCCTTAAAGACCGCATTTCTACAGCATTTATTCTACTTTCGTGCTTCTTCTGCCACACCCATCTTTCACTACCATACATTAAAGTAGGGACTAACACAGCATTATGAATTACCATACGTGCCTTTTTTGACACATTCTGGTTCTTCATAATAGAGTGTAGTGCCCCATTCACTCTATTCCCTGCATTTACTCGTCGTTCTATATCCCTATCATATCTACCATCCCTGCTAAATACACATCCCAAATACACAAACTCATCCACTTGCTCAATTAACTCTCCTTCTATTCTTATATCACATACCGTTTTGCTTTCTTCTCTTTCAAAAACCATCACTTTCGTCTTATTTGCGTTCACTTTCATTCCCCTTTCTTTTAATTCCCAGTTCATTAATGTAACCATCATTTGCAACTCAGCCGCCGATGACGCAAATATGACTTGATCATCGGCATACAAAAGGCATTTGACGGTTAACTCGCCCATTCTTAACCCACATTCTTCATCTTTCAAAGTTTGCAAACACCTGTCCATAAATAGGTTGAACAGCCAAGGGGAAGCTACACAGCCCTGTCTGACACCTTTTTGGATGCCAAACCAGTCCGAGTAGACCCCATTGATCCTGACACAAGCACTAGAGTCCCTATAAAGAGACCTTAATGCCTGTATCAAACCAGCGCTCAACCCATATGAGTTCAGTGTTTGCTATAACATATTCCTGTCCACTCTGTCATAAGCCTTTTCCAAGTCCATGAACGCACAAAAAACTTTCTGGTTTTTGGTCAAAAACTTCTCCGCAATCATGCGCATGGAAAAGACTTGATCTGTACACCCCATTCCCTTTCTAAAACCCGCTTGCACATCCCAAATTTTTCCATCAGTTTCTTTCATAACTCTTACAATTAACACCTTAGCATACAGTTTACCCACAATACTAAGCAAGCTGATACCACGGTAGTTTTTGTAGTCCTGCTGTGACCCTTTTCCTTTATATATTGGTACTATAACTGCTTTACATCAGTCATCCGGTACCCGTTTTAATTGCACAACACAACATAAATTAAACAAGGTGTACAGCAGGCCTGCCACCACTCCCTCTCCAGGCCTTAGCATCTCGAGTGATACTCTATCATATCCAGCTGCCTTACCTGCTTTCATGCTTTTCATTGCTTTCATTATTTCATCTACACTTATATCCATACCCCTTTCCACTTCTTTCGGAATTTCTAGTTAATTTAATTCAGACGACTCTTCACTCTACTCTAAACACGCTTTCAAAGTATTCCTTCCATCTGTTTAAATTCGAAACTTCATCATTCAGAATACATCCATTCTCGTCTCTTATAGCATTAATTATAGGCTGTTTTGTATTTCCCCTGGCAGTTCTTACGAGTTTTCAGAACATTTTTATGTTAGCCTGGAAATTATTAGATATCCTTCTATCTTTCTTATCCGTTCTTTCTTTCTTTTTCCTTTCAACAACTTCTTTTACTCTCTTATTTAGACGTCTAAATTCTGCCTTTTTTCTTTCAATCTCATCATTCATACCAGAAGAATTACCAGCTTTGGTTGCTAGTAAATCTAACCATACTTTCTTTTTTGATTCAACTTCCACCCGTACCTCATCATCCCACCACAACGTATTACTTTTCCTTCCTTGTTCTCTTACTTACACCACATACTTCGGTGGCGGCATCCACGAAACCTTTCTTAATATTATCCCACTCAGTATTCAAGTCTAAATCATTCATACACAACTCCTTCAAACATCTAATATTTTCTCTTAGTCTACATTTATACTTCTCTTTCACATCTTCATCTTGTAACTTCTCTATTCTTATACGTTGTAACGCAGTGGTAGACACAGATGTCCGATGCCGCCAACGTTTGAAAAGACCATTAATTCGACATAAGGCCAAGTAATGATCCGTCCCTACGTTGGACCCCCGGTAAACCCTTGTATCTACGACTGCGCTCCTCATTCTTTCATCCACAATTACGAAATCTATCATGCTTCTATCATCACCTCCTTCCCATGTATACATGTGAATCTTCTTATGACGAAAAAAAGTATTCGTCACAAAAAGATTCTTTTCCACACATACGGTGAGGAGGTCTTCACCATTCTCATTTATACTTTCATCACCAAACGTTCCCAATATCCTTTCGTAACCAGACCTCTTCACCCAACCCTTCCGTTAAAGTCTCCTAACATAATAATATTTTCATTTTCCTTACATTTTGTCATCACCATCCTTACCATGTCCCAAAACTGCTCTCGGATGTAAGTGGGCTTAGACATGTCTGGGGCGTACACCCCTAGCAGGAACAGCTTCTTTAAGCCCACTTTCATTCGTATCCATAGCAGCCTCGGGCTTACACATTCATACTCTTTCACACATTGACCCATTCTTTCTGAAAGGATGAAACCGACTCCCTGGCATGCCCGTTTGGTCTCGTCTACACCAGACCAATACGTGGTATACGTGCCATGTGCAGTGCTATCCTTTCCCTTTCTTTTCGTCTCATTCACACATAACACATCTATTCCTCTATCATTCATCATTTCGCATACTTCATCCATCTTGTCATGCATACCTCCACATACGTTCAGCGTAGCCAGACGGGTTTCCGCAATCCACTTTTCGCCCCTCCGAGAGACAGAACGTGACGGGTGGCGAACCTCGTCGCCGGTTTTTCTCCCGGAGATTCTTCGCACCCCTGCCCCATTAAAGGGGCGCCGGGAACTCGGGGCCATTTCTTTTA
Source organism: Parnassius apollo (assembly GCA_907164705.1). Lineage (NCBI taxonomy): Eukaryota > Metazoa > Arthropoda > Insecta > Lepidoptera > Papilionidae > Parnassius > Parnassius apollo. Next base: position 160,050 of record CAJQZP010000620.1, on the reverse strand, counting down.
TTTCCTGACTCATGGTGCGAACAAGGGGTGGTGGTAGATTTTACGCCGCTACCATACGGCGAGGAGCCGAGTCTATTTTTTCAGCTTTGTTGCTCGTTTAGCACCACCCGGGGGACACGTGTAGGGTGGGCCTAAGGTTAGGTGGTCGAAGCCTACGGACGCGAGCGACTCATCCCCCGTTTTTAGGAAATTGGTGTGCACCAATATCTTTGCAATAATGCACTTCACACATCTTTGGTATCTCATCATACAATTTAACCTTTTTTGATTCAAGTTTTAAACTTTAAACTATGCTAGCGCCACTTTGACAATTACTAATCCAATTTCACACTCCAAGATTTCACATAATAATAACACCCCCTTGCCACATTGTGTGAACACCAACTTGCTATTTGTCACTTATCATTTGTCACTTGTCATTGCTGCTCGCACTTATTACTTCTCAAAATGTAAACCGGGCTTTAGTCTAGTTTGCTTGCAATAATTCTTTCCTGTTCACCTATATTTCCCACGTGTAAAGAATAGAATGAGTAATAAACCAGACAAGTAGGTAAAAATTTGCCTTTTAAATATCTTTAATAAAAACTTATTTTACTACTAATACATCTTTACAACAATACATGCTGTAGTAATAATGTAGTAAGTTATTACAACGAGAAAAGAGCGGTTTTTCAAATTCTCGATATTTCGCGCGCTCGTGGTATGACTCTTTCGCGTCTCACACGCTTGTTTTTCCACAATATTTTTCCTAATTTAAATGAAACGACGTTAAATGAATTATTTTTATTCAATATAGATTATTGCATAATACTTATTGAAAGTCATTTTGTTAAACAAAGAACTTGTTTGATTCTAAAATTCTCTCTTTATGTTATTTTATTTTTGAGCTTGTGGTCGTATAATATTATTCATATATAAATAAGTTTGCTCTTGTTGTAACAAGTAATATTAAAATAAATACCAAAAATCTTACTACCGAATTGGATCATCATGGAATCATGTTGTGTCAAGAGTCTTCAATGTGATGCGAGTCTTGCACACAAATTTTTAGACAGTTCTGGCAAAAGATTAATAATTATGTGTCAGAATATTCCTAGCGTCGGATATCGTAGCATCGTGCATTCGTAGAATCGCACGATTGCACATTATATCCTTACAGGGGATTATAGTTCTAATTATTTATGATTTTTGACATACTTCATATCACGGAAAACACTACACTTTTTTTAAATCGTTAAAATATTTTTTTTCTTATTTTCAAACTTGTTTTTTTATTATTTTTATTAATGCAGAAAGATAACTGATACGGGTTCTTTTTTGCTTAAAAATATGTCAGAATAATGGTTTACTACAACATCAAACCACCGTCCATCCGATGGTAATAAATCTTTGATTCTACTGAAGTCTCCTAAGAACTAAACAAAAAACAATAATAAAATATAACCGTAGAATCGATATCGTCACAATCATCTTCTTTCATAAATTTTGCAGCTGAGTGCAGTAATTCAATTGGGTCTTCGCTTGTATGTTCGCTAGACTTTCTCTTTATCGGCTTTGTTCCTATATCTTTGAAGGGCTTTCGAGATATTTTTGTTACAGTTGCAACTGAGGATGAAGTTGAAGGATTTGAAGTTGTAAAATCTTCACTAGATGACTCTTCATGGCGTTATTGAAGGATAATATGCACGTAACCTTGCCAATCCACATTAGCCTTTAGCCAGTATTCATATTCTTTCCGAAATCTAGCACTATTCTGACCGGTTGTCTTCCACCTCCGTTCAGCAGCGACCGACAAAAGTCTCTGAGAGTAACAATGTCTTTAAATGAAGCATTCTGACTATTCAGAGTTGTAACTAAATCCAGATTAGTAGTTAAACCCTCCATATTGTTAATCATTGATTATCATGATTGAGAAGTTCAGGAGAAACTGACCTAATAAATATAATTTTAACCTATTATCACCGTTTACTAACGATCCATTAATGATTACTTATTAAGTAGTATGAAAAACAAGAACTATTAGTAATTAATAAGTTAGTAAGTTTAATAAGTTTTAGAGACGTTCCATTGACTTCACAAACTCTTTTAAAGTTAGTGGGTCATCTAAACGTTGACAGACTGGCAGTTCTTCAAGCGAGTTTATAAAAGGCAGATTCTCTTCATGTAATGGTATACACTTATAGTTAAGTAAAACGACATGTCAGCTAACTGTTTTGTTGCTTTGTTGACATCATACACGATGTATCTACTATTATAGCGAGGGTAGTCTCTATTTAATTTTACAATATTATACCTTAAAATATTAGAGACTACCTACCTACAACATCTCCCTTTTGGTATTAAGATAAAGTATTGGTAAAAATACACAATTAATGCTCCTAGTGACACAGTAGGTAAATATTAAATACTTAGTATCATGTCTTCATTATAACCTTCATTTTCTCCTTATATTAATGGGTTATGATAAGTTTTGCATTCATCTTTTATCATATTGCTTATAAATATGTACCAATAATTATTGCATTGCGAATTGTGAATACTCATTAAATTTCTTGATGGTAAAAATACTGAAGAAATCATGTTACAAAATACTGAAGACACAATGTTTGCACACTCGACCACGTCTTTTTTTGACATCTTATCACATACTTATATTTAATTAGTATTTTTTTTATATTGCAACCATGCTTCGATACAGTTTCATGCAAAATGAAATGAAATGAATGATAACATATTACACAAATGATAATTATTTAACGATTTGTTGTAATTATTAAATTAAAATGTGTAATTGTATTGTGTGCAAAATGAACATATATTATATTGTGGCCGTGGAAGGAAAAGGGGAGATCTCCCGCCGGGCAAAGTGTTCTGCCTGGGGAGCGGCCAACACTCCATCCGTTAGTTCGGAGATGTTCTATATATACTGTTTATGATTCGGAATTTTGATAGAGTGATTTAGGCTTCGGTGTCAGCGCCGCCACATCACCCCCCTGCTCAGACCGGAGGTCGATAGTCTCGTTGTCGACGAATGTGCAAGTGCCAGGATATTGCCTTGTAGTCTGCGGTGAGTCGAGAAGAAGGCAAGTAATCTGCGAAAGGCTCAGAGCCGTACCGAAACCTTTTAGCGCAGAGAGTAGCTTGAAGGAACAGGAAGCATTATTATTCCAGTGCTGCGATAAACCTTGTGAAACTAGATGGCATGCAGGATATGAAGACTGCAGACGATAGCTGCTCGGGAGCGAATGGGTGGGGTATTCTATGACGATGGTGAAGCTTGAAGTTTCCGAAGGTTATTAAGTTGCGTGTTCAGATCACATCGGGGTCACCACTGTGGCCGTGGAAGGAAAAGGGGAGATCTTCCGCCGGGTAAGGTGTTCTGCCCGGGGAGCGGCCAACACTCCATGCGTTAGTTCGGAGATATTCTATATATACTGTTTATGATTCGGAATTTTGATAGCGTGATTTAGGCTTCGGTGTCAGCGCCGCCACAATATACCTAACTCTAGCATTAGGAAAGTCAAAAAATTATGTAGTATAAGGTCGGAGATAACGTCTCTTCGTATTTTGTAAACAAATTCAAGACAGTTTATTTTTTCAAAGTTTCAATTTACACGCAAACATTTAATTATATTATATTATGTACCATATTGTTTGATAAATTTTTAATCCCTTTTTTAATATTTTTTTCCCTTTGCTGTTGAAATCTAGGGATGTTTTAATCAAAAAATGTGACAAGTAGTTTTGACAGCCCTCTCTTGATGTTAACCTAATATACTGACACTGCATTACGTCTATAAACGTCACAAATTTTTTTCGCGGCTTGATTCGCATTTTTTCCTTTTTTATAATAAAACTTCAGAATGTATCGAGTTTCTTCGTTAAGCGCTTAAGCGCTTATTACATTATACAATTTTAGAAAACCTAATTAGGAACCTAAATTGGAAGCTAGTGATCACATTACACTAAATTGAATTTTAAATCGTGACGAAGCGCATTCGTAAAGAAGTATCGACGGGGTTGCACGTTTGATCGATGGCGCCGTATTTATCAAAACAGCAGAAAATAGGACTTGCCTTGGCCGTGGTGGGAACAATGTATATTAAAAAAAGAGAAAAGAGTACTTGTCATTGTGAAAAAACTGTCCAATATGAATATAATTATATATTTTTAGATTCTAAGCAGTTTTTTTTTATAGGATAAGGTGACAAACTATAGCACACAGTCCACCTGATGGTAAGTGGTTGCTGCGGCCCATAGACATCTACATCTGTCTCCGATTACAAATCAAAATGCAGATACGTTGTCACCTGTGACGACTAAGATGGAATGCCTCGTTTCCAGTAAAAAGGTTCTCCGGTTCTCTACACTCGCCATACGAAACACAGCAACATTAAGCTACTATTTTACGCTGGTATTCTGTGAGAGCGTGGTCCTTCCCCGGTCGAGCCGACCCATTCGTGCTACAACTATAATACTAATATAATTGCAGCTCTACCATCTATAAAACAGTTTGATTATTTGTTAAGTTTGGTATCCAAACATATTGAAAAAGAAGTCATGATATTTCGATAAAGTGTGAGTGCCAAAGAATATTTGATGGTGACATTACGTTTTATAGCCACCGGAAATTGATATTAAGATTTAAAGTACTGCTCTCTGATATCAGAACCGCTTCTATCAAAACTTCAAGACATCCGCTTGTATCAAAGCGCGGGGCGCGGGCGCCGACTGGTTGTTCCAAATCGTAAATTTGACTAAATCGGATCCTAACTGTTCTAACTACGATTACACCTTTCTACTACCTAATTAGATTTTCTAAAAATTGTATAATGTTAAAAGCGCTTTAGGTTTAGTGTCGGGCGCTCACACGAAATTTATTTCGTCTGAGGTCGGGCGGCGACCGGCGACCGGCGACGACGACACGACGCCGGCACGATTGCGCAGCGTGGCCGCGCGTCCGGCGCCCGCCATTGGCCCGCGGCGCACGTGGCCTGATCTCGTACCATGGCAACGAGCCGCGCCCCGCGGCCCGCGTCCCTCACCCCGCGCTGGCCGATTCTCCACGCTCGATTCGATTATTCGCGCACCAGCCGTTCGCGCTGAAGTCTCGTGACGGCTGGTTGTTACGCCGTATCACAAAACCTGTGTACTCGTAGATCGAATGCCGGTCGATATTCGACACCCTTTATAACGCGACGCACGTCAACTTCATAACTACCGCGGGTGTGTGGTGTAGAATTAAAAGAAGGGCGCTGGTCGCTCTACTCAAGGGTTGACTGCAGAAGAACACCTAACCACGTTCCCTTGGGATAATAACTGTGCCATCGTGGCTATCGCATCTCAACGACTCGCTCTCCGCAGTTGCAGATTTCTTTTATTATATTATTTACGTAAGTATACGATATCCACCTATTTCAAAATATGTTATTAGATTGCGAAAATGTAAACTAAATCATACGTATATCAAACGGTTGAGTGACATCATAGAATATAATAGAATCATTTTTATTCTATATTGATTAAATTTATTTCTTATTGAATGTCATTTTTTTCTCTTACCACCGGTTTGGAAAAAATCTCTGTCCTGGGAAGAACCAGCAAGAAACCTAGCGGGACTATTTGAAAGCATAACTAACAATATAATATTTATACAATTGTTATGAAAACATTAAGAATCAGCATGGTAGCGACCACCTCATTCCCAGGGGTTATTAAAATCTACTCTACTCTTTAGTAGTGTAATAACCCTTACTAAACATTTCTTGCTCAATAAATATTTTAAACCTTTTGATAGAGATAGAGATAAGGTCTGCATTTATTTTCTGGGACTGCGGTAAAAGCGTACTTATATATTGCCCCATAAAAGAATTACTGACTTCGGAGTCAAGTAACTGATATAAATAACTTTGCTTGTTCCCAGTATTTACAGAATATACATTACTATTTTTGTTTTTATGTTGTACCTAGGTACATAGATTAAATTTTCGTAAATATATTATTTGATAGAAGTGAAGGAAACAAACAATATTTTTAATTTATAATGAAAACAAAATTTCAAGGATTTTTTTTTGGGTTAGGTAACCTTTTTTTACTTCATCTGAGGTTGTTTTATTAAATTTAATTATAGGGCATTTGCTCAGATCATAAAACAAGGTTTTTGTGATCATCCGTAGTTATTCATTTTCAATTCCGGTTTTGAAAACTTGGAATTGGTCTCGAGTCGGTTTAGTTTGCGGTCGTTTTTTTATCACAGCCGTGTCACAGCTGTTTATTATTGCGGTAGTGTTGTTTCCAATTAGGTAGGTGCTTACCATTTTTCGGAAATCTATTTGCTTTGTTTCTTTACCGTGTGTTTGTACGTATACGTGTGCGATAAAAAAAAACATAAGTTACCTATATGAGGAATCATATCAGAAAACTTTCTTTAAAGTTTGATTAAGATATTAGGAACGCTAACATAGCAAGTTCTGAAAATATGAGATAATCTGCTCCCACGCACGTGCCAGCAGCAGGGATAACTATAAATACACATAGTCATAGGTGTGTATATTAGGTATAATATGTATTATGTATATACTGCCACTAGCGAGCCGCGGCGGCTTCGCAACCTCGATTTTTGTAATAAACATATAAACCTTGCCCTTGAATCATTCTGCTTGATGAAAACCGCAAGAAAAAGCAAATCCGTTGCGTAGTTTAAAAGATGTAAGTAGGTACATTGGCGGGAAGCCACTTTGTTTTATACTATGTAGAGGAGGATTTTTGAGCCTTTTACTGTCAACTTTAACTTTAAGAATTCTAGCTATTTTAATTATAAGCATAATATTTGTGAACCACTGCTTTAACCGATTAGTTATCTTATCCAAAAATGTAATCCACATTCAATAAAATTTTTTTAAACACGAATTTAGTATGGCATCCGTTTAGAACTTGTATCAAATTATCCGACCCCTCCCGTCCCCCTCACCCTTTTCACATTTATGTTTTCGGCGAGTTTTTGATTATCTGAGTCGGTGACCCTCGTCGACCTTGGTGATGTGTGGGTAAGTATGTATTTAATCTCATTCAGTTACATGGCAATGGCACAATATAAACAATGTTAGATAAAACAAAATAAATTTACTTTTTTCTATTTGTTGATCCTGAATTACATTTTGGTTTTACATTGTTTTCTTTATTTTAACAAAATTTGGCAGGCAAAAATTAAAATAAATAAATACATTTTAAGTCTTGACTAGATGCTATTTACTGGAAACGAAGCATTCCCTTTCACAACGCGCCCGCATTCTGAATTTTAAACGAGTGCTCGTTTGTCACCCTTATTCTATTAAAATAATAAAAAACCTTCAACAAAGACGTATTCAATATTTTTTTATATTACTCTTTAAATTCTTTTTCTGCTAAACTTCCAGATTTAACCACATACATTTCGAAACAATTTTTTTTTATAGAATAGGGTGACAATCGAGCACACAGTCCACCTGATGGTAAGTGGTTGCTGCGGCCCATAGACATCTACATCTATCCTCGATTAAGAATCAAAACGCAGATGCGTTGTCACTTGTCACCCCTGAGGACTAAGATGGAATGCCTCGTTTCCAGTAAAAAAGGGTCTCCGGATCTCTATACTCACCGTACGAAACACAGCAGTATTAAGCTGTAATTTTATGCTGGTTTTCTGTGAGAGCGTGGTCCTTCCCTGGTCAAGCCAATCCATTCGTGCTACAACCATTATATAGCTGCAGCGTGGCGCTACCACGTGTAACATGTTCTAATATGCTCCTCTTTGTGAAGTCTTGTAACCTATCTGTCTGAGTTATGATTCGTGTCGGTTTGCATGGTTACCATTGCATTAAAGCATTCACTTATAATATTCAAAAACCGCAAAGTATTTACTGTGACTACCACTACGTTACGTAGTACTGTTGTTTACTTTGTGCTCCCATGCACTTTGCACACTATATCGTCGCTTGTATGAGCCAACTATAAAATATAAATGTACATAGCTATAAGATAAGTGGACGCAAGCGATCAAATGTCCGATAAACAAACCTATTACTTGTAAATGTAAAAGAATAAGCGCGCACGAAACATGTCATTGTATCGTGAAAATACATCGATAATAATTATGTTACCCACTGTCAGATCGTATCCCTAATGAGGGAGCTAATTGCAAAACTGAAGGAGACAAATAGTCGAATTAAGAAGAACTTCGTTTGCACCTTTTTTACCAATTACTTTTTTAAGCAATTTCACTGATCTCTCGTCTGTAATTACGTATTTCGTGTTGTAGGTACCTGACGTGACATAACAATGTTCACACTTCACAACTGCGTAAGAGGCTAATAATCCCTCCAATTTTTCAGACCATTAGACTTTTGAGGACAAAAGGACCTTTATCTTACTTTAGTTTCTTCAGAATAGGAATCGGGCATAAGTGTAAACAGACGTTCCTTGGGCGGATGTGAGCTCCAGTCTAACACCACTTTATATCTAAATGGTCAGGTGATGAAGTGAGCGTATACAGTACGGTTCGTGACCTGGGTGTTAACATCTGCTGTGATTTATCCTTTTCTAAAATTATGTTTTTTTTTTATAGAACAGGTGGGAAACAAGCATGCAGCTCATCTGATGGTAATTGACTACCCCCCGCCCATGAACAACCGCAACAACAGGGGAATAGCAAATGCGTTGCTAGCTTCTTAGAAAGGAGTGAGCTCTTTTCTTGAAGGTCCCTAAGTCGTATCGGCCCGGAAAAATCGCTGGTGGTAAACAATACCACACAGAAGTTGTAAGATGAGGAAAACTCCTAGTAAAATGCAGAGTGGTGGACCCCCAAACATCCGGATGGTGAGGATGGTATCGTGAATTTAGATACGATGTCCGTTCGTAAAATTTGGCGGCTTGAACAATTCCTCAGAACACTCCCCGTGGTAGATGCGACGGAAAACGCAAGGGATGCAACATCCCTACGCAGCGCTAGTGAATCTAGCCGATTAGAAAGAACTCTGTCGTCGACGATTCGATCCGCTTTGCGCTGGATGCGTTCAAGTGGAAGAAGCTACCACTGAGGTGCCCCGGCACAGAGATGAGAACAGTACTGCATGTGAGGCTGAACTTGCGTTTTGTAAAGTTGCAAACGATGTGCCGGCATGAAATACTGTCTCGCTCTGCTGAGCACGCCAATCTTTTTAGAAGCCAATTTGGCCTTTCCCTCTAAGTGACCACGAAACTGCACATTAATCGATATTTCGAAACCGAGGATTCTGGTACTAGCTGAGACAGCAAGGGGAGTGCCCACGAACTCTGCGGATGGGATCTGCTGTAGCACGGAATCTGTAGCCATTTGGACATGGTCAAGAAATCGGTCTGTTTCGGTATTACCGCTATGGGACCTATAGAGGCACCCGTAGACGCGGAGATGGTCGTCGTTGTGTACGCGCAGCCATAGGATGGACAGGTCCGTACCTTCAAGACTGCTGAGGCATCGAAAACAGGTGTCCTCTTTGACGTATACGTAAACTCCAGCCCGGGGCACAAAGGAGAGTTCTAATTTGTAACCCGGGTCGCAGAGATAAGAAGTTTCCAGCTGGAGAGAACACCTGAGTCTCGGTTAAAGAGAGCAAGGCTGACTTCGCGTGACACGTGCCAAGTGAAATGCAGAGATAAACCTCTAGTTCACGCTGGCATTCTGTGAGATCGTGGTACCAGTCCGGTTCGAGCCGCGTCATCCGTGCGACATCTAAAGCTGCCGCGAGGCTTCTGCTATTATACGAATTTTAAAATAATAGGTGTACGTGTTATGTAATGCGGCGAGCTAAGATAACGATTACACTAATATTAATCCGATATTGAGTAGCACCACCTCTCTAATAGCGAACAAGTAGGACTCTATAAATATTCTTATACGTGGATTTTTTCGTTCGTACTCGAGTTTCGTTTAAGGTAGGAAATAAATGATGATTAATTTTGACAAATAACGCTATTTCTAGAACATACAGTCACAGACACAGAAAAGTTAATAATTTATGGTCACTTGAGATGGGGACACAGCTGTCTGTAATCTTTAAATTAAATATTGCTCTTACGCAGCGCTTTTGTGCTTTGGAAATGCTTTCTCTATCGCCACAGTTGCTACAGTCTAAAATATAATACCATACCAGGCCACGGTAAACTCCTAGTACCGTTTCGAAACTTTTTGACTTTTTTATCAGCTTGTAGTTACAGCCTATATACGTCTCACTGCTGGGCACAGGCCTCCCCTCATTTCTGAGAGGGTTTTAGGCAAGGAAGTGTCCGCCGTGCTGCCCCAATGCGTGTTTGCGAACTTCACATGTCTTCGAAATATTTTTTTTCTTATTCCTCAGGCATGCAGGTTTCCTCACGATGTTTTCCTTCAACGCCGAGCATCGGTGCCGGCGGGGATCGAACCCGGGTTACTCGCGTTCTGTTATATTTACAGCGAGCGTTTACTATTTGATCTACCTATCTGAGCTACCACGGCTCACAGCTATCAGCTTATAGAGTGCGTATACGCAGACACATCGATCACTAATAAAAAAACTTAGAACGTTTTTTATAGCTAATGCAGACACATTTCAGACATCGTCTGCTTGGGCCTTACATGTCAATTGGTTGGCTGTATATTAAAATACCTAAAATTTTGCTACGTCTACTTTTTCTATTATAATATTTGGCCATTGTAATTTGTATTATGATCTTCAGTGCGACTTAAATTCCAAAACCAGAGACAATACTGTAAACGAATCATTCATCTTAGTCCTCAAGGGTGACAATGCATCTGCATTTGATTCTTATAGAAGATAAATATTTTTTACGTGGTAGAGCCACGCTGCAGCCATATGATGGTTGTAGCATGAACGGGTCGGCTGGACCGGGGAAGGACCACGCTCTCACAGATTACCAGCGTAAAATAGCAGAAAATTTTATTCAATTAGTATTTATTTTCTCCCACATACCTATTATCAGTACATTACAATAAACTAAGTAATAGTAAACTTATACAACTAAATAACAGCTATAAATACTAACTAAATACGATCTAGGTGGGAGACTGGTGCCCAAACTAGGTGGCCCTGTGCTATGGGACCACCAGGCCCCTCCGTCAACAGAAGTGATATTGCTGTAACTCTTAATAAAGATTACAACTACTTGTAAACAAAAGTACATTAAAATAGACTTGTTCAAAGGTTGTTGGAGAAACTGTTTAAAAATTATTAAAATATTTTCGGTGTACATAAAAAAGAAAAAGCTGTTTTAAATACTAATAAAGGTAGGTAGGTCTATTAAGTGATATTAATGTGTCGGTTGTGTGTATGTGTGTGGTGTGTAAGTGTGTGTGTAATATATATTTAAACAATACGTTCAAATAGTTTTTCTGTCTGTTCGTAGTCTAATGATTTAAGCCATTTAGTTAAAGAATTTTTTGGCTCTCTCTTATTTAACGGATATATATTTAATAATTTGTTTGCTACATTAAATAGGACTGGACCTCCGTAATTGAAAAATCTTCGAGCAAATAATAAATTGGTAACCGGTACAGTGCATACACGATGCGGAAGTCTTTTGCTTAATATAGGAATGGATTTATTATATTCTGTTTTTGAGTGGTTTAATAATATTGTCGCAAGAATATAGAGCGGACGTGCGGTGAGTAAGTCATATATTTTGTAGAGTTCGTTTGTTGAAAATAATCTGTGTTTTTTATAAGATATTTTAAGTATATAATTCTTTGTGCACGTTCTAACCTCATCATATGGGTTCTTGCTGCACCCCCCCCCCCCCCAAGACGTTATGCTATAGTTAATAATAGACTGACATAAGGCAGTATAAACGAATTTTATGATACTGGCATCAGCAAGATGACGAAGCTGCTTAAAAATATATGTTAGTTTACGGACTCTCGATGAAATGTGGTTTATATGCTCTTCGAAGGAGAGTCTCTGGTATATTATAACACCTAAGTGTTCTGTGTTTCTTGCTTTTTCAAGAGAACGACACGTACATGAACTATGAGGTATATAGCAATCATGAACATATAAGTTTAAGTTCTCTTGGCCTTTTAATGCTGTGCTGATACAAAAGGGAATGTATTTAGTTTTAGTTGCGTTTAAAGATAGAAAATGTGTATATTTTATAAAAAAGACCAATTCTGTAAAACATTAGGAACAATCATAAGTTAGTAATACCGGTTAATAGACTCCAAGAGTGATAAATTTCATTTAAATTTTTCGATAACTACGTTTCATTATTGGTATAAACAATTAAGTTTTTTATCCATTTTTTTAGTTTTTGACAAAAGACGAATATAATTGCTTTCATTGTTATTGTTTAGGAATCGTTACGTAATCGCTTAGGAACAGGTGTGAAGTGAGCTCACACTGTCAATATAAAAATTAAAGTGAGAGGAGGAGGCTGATCAAACCGATAAAAAGCGGACCACTAATTGTGCAAGACTTGTGTGAAGTTTCAAGCCAAATCTATACAGTTTATGGCATCGGTAAACAATAATCTTGATATATGTATATGCTTATTGACGATATGTTTATAATTATATACATATCTACTCATATGCACATCAAAGAATATGAAACATTTTCTTGATACGAATATGGTATACTAACCTCATAAAATAGCCTTCCAACAAAAATATCTATATTACTAAGTACTAATCTTGGCAACATTAATAACAATAACGTATCATTATTTGAATACAGAATTTGTTTGTTTTGTTTTTTATTTTCAGTTAATTGTAATTATGGAAGTGTTTTATTTTTTGTAATAGATGCATTTCGGAGTGTGCGCAGGAATTACTTGCCGTAATTACTCCCTCCATTTCCACCATCGGTCTGCCATGCGGTCGGAGGTCCTTCACCGCTCTTTGTTGTCGATATTCCTTGCAAAAGAAACAAACGGTTTGCTAGATGGATCTACGTGTACTTATTACATTTTTTGTTGTTTGAAATTGCATACATGATATTTTGTTTTATTCATAAAAAGTATAGTACGGTTTTATTTGTAAAAATACAGACATAATATGTACCGAAACTTAATTTATTCACTTAACAATTTGAAAAGTTCCAAATTCATTATCAAATAATGTCACAGATTGTATTTAAACTTAATTGAAGAACTTCATCATTTACTCTTATAGCTATGGTACTTAGCACCCGTTCAGATCTTAACTCTTATAGCCGAAACTACTCGCCTCAATTGTTATTCGTATCGAGTTGGCTACATTTTCATTCACAGTTATGTTGGTGGTAGGAAATTATATTACAGTAGACCTGTTACGTTATACTACAGTAATCTGAAATGATAATGGACCGACATATAGAACCGCATCAAGAACCGCAAGCGACAGGGCAGAGAGATTCTCTAGTGGCAGCCGCGCTCGTACCGGCAGGTGTTGATCGGCCCACCACTAGAGTGACGTCCTGGTGAGACATGCAGGAAGTCGATGAATGTAGGTGGCTCCGGACCGTGCTATGTGCCATTCCTTGGGGGTTATAATGATGATTACGTATAATTACAAATATTAGTGAAACTTCTAAGATTTATTTTGAGGTTGATAATGAATGTTTTTTGTAAGAATTATATGTTAGCGTATTGGAACTAGATATGTGGTGGTGATGGGTTTTTTCATAAGGAAAAGAAGTATCCACCTAGTACGTTATATTTTAGATATGGATAAATACACGTAAATTTAACTTAAATGTTAGTAACTCAGAGAGACATATTTTTGTACAAAATTATACGACCTTGTCTCAATACATGATGATCGGACCTGTTTGTTGAATATATAATACGTATTAAAACTCACGGTCTCTTCGATTCGCTCCATGGTCGTGGACAGCAATACTTGTCTTGCTGGTCACTGACGAGCTCACCAGATTGAGCCGGAAGCCTTACAAGAGCGGGAAACTTTAGCGCTCATACACCGTATAATCAATGTTTACAATAAAAAGCTCAAGAGCTCTAGTGGGAAAATAAAGAATCTGCCAAGCACTGGTTAAAAATTGGTCGGACCACCACAGTTTTACCACAGAATCAGAACGAACAATCACACACACTTTACTTAATTGGTCTGAGCTAATCACCGATTATGCGTCAGTAAATGTCATAAATGAGTACTATAAAACTTTAATGTGTAATGTTATATAATAGGTTTACTTGTGAGAATATCTTGTAAGATGAGACTCCATTATATATGTATTAATATTATTTACAATGATAAACAAGCTTAAAATAATTTGCAATAATGATTTCTTATATTTACGCGAACACTACACATTAAATAAAACTAAGTGCTTAACATGAACCCCGTGACAAAAGGATGCTGTAAGAAACGTCGGGAATTAAAAAGTTAAATACACGCGCGATAAAATCCGTAGAATTTGTTTCATTTAAAGGACACTGTTGGTCTAAGAACCAACAGGGAGGTGAATTCACTTTTTGTATCATTTAGTGTTTTAAATATGTATACATTCGATTGAAACTAAATTCAAACTACGGACACTTCTGACTTCTGAGAATTTCACGAAAGTCAAAACACTTTCAGATTTTGAGGTTATAATTAAGTCAATAGCGGTCAATAGAAACACACTGTAAAAAAATCAACACGCATCATTGAAGTAATATGTACTTACGTACTAGAACAGCTATTTCAAACAAAAAATGTGCGCTACTCTGTGTTCGCGCGTTTGTTTTTTTTATCATAGAATAAACATACATAGGTAGAATGATCCGTAGGTAATAGTAGATTGTATTGTTAAATAGCTAAATTATATCGAGAACAATATTTAAATTTTGTCATTTATTTTGTATATTATATTTGTTTATTTAATATAATATTACATAATATTATATCACAGTTACATTTTAATGATATTTTTATCTGAATATTTTAAAAGGTATCTATGTACATTTAAAAAAAAACATACTAAATGTATGTTTAACAAAACTTATTAACATAAAATTTAAATTACAAATATATTTATTTAAATTAGAATCATAAATGCTGTAAATAATCGTTTATAAATGCTGGGCACGCGAGAGTTAAAAATGGACGAATTTATTCCACTTTGACTTTGAAGTGGAAACCTAAAAATAAAATAAAAGAATAGTAAGCAGATTTAAACATGAAAAATTTAGGCTAATTATAATAACTTATATGTTTCTACAAAATAAAATGTGTAATAATAATATATTCGTCCTAAAGTTAAGTACCCACAGAAATGTCGCATCTGAACATATTAATTTCATAATCTATATTCAATGATACGAGATGGCGTCTTAGGAATAATTTTTTTTATTATTAATTTATAATACTTTTTTATTGAATAAGTATCTTATTAACCGATGAAAAGTAATTCCTTGGTTTTTACTGACATTTCTTGAATTATTTGTGCAATATCTAAGTACACACGACGGCATATTTTTGTCAAGAGAATTTTTTAAATCAACACAACACGTGACAACTCTACAAGCGCCTAGCGAGTGACTGAGTAAAGTGCAGTGCATGCACCGCAATTGAGTGGAACAGAGTAGCTGAATGCGGTGTCTTCTCTAGTACGTATTACATAATAGCTCAATGACACGCATGTAATCTTTAGAAAAATTACTCGCTTTTTTAAATAATTTATATTACACTTATATTATATAATACATAATTTCGAAAACATTTTAAAAAGTAATTCACTTTCGTCGTATTGCCCGGTGTTATTATTTTTTGGTTTAATTTGTAGTGTTTAATAGGCGAAGGTATTGTAGCTCATACAGTCAAGTCTTTATGTAAGAGTTTAATATAGACAAGCGTTACAAACTAAAAGAATACTAAGAAAATGCAAACGAATTTTACAGGAAGCGTGAGCCGTGCGAGGGACAGTACAACTTAGAGTAATTACATTATAATTATACATACGTTACTCTGAGTATTACTATCAAACATCTGTTAATTCATCGACCGTCAGTCAGTGTCGACTGTCGATTTTGCTCGTTTTACACAGCGCTTTCAGTCGCTTTATTCTGTTTGTAATCCAAAAATAATAACACCGGGAAATAAGACGCAAGTGAATTTCTTTTTAAAATGTTTTTTAAATTATGAAGTGTCAAACTAGTAATCATAACCTATACAGGGTGTCATGTGTGTTGATTCATAAGCCAATTTTAACAATGTCCTTTGCAATGTTAATTATTTTTGATTTTGATTTGCATTACGCATTAGTTAAAATTGTACTTGTGTTACATTCGTCAAATTCTAACCAATCTGACTGTTTTGTGACAGGTGTTGCCGGTTTGGTAAAATGTTTACTAACGATTTAGTTTCAATCAATGTTCGTTGTCATAAGAACTATGAACTGTTCGATTTGTTCTCTAAAATAATAAAGATTTTATTGAATATTTGCAAGTCTGTCGAATCCTGCCACCTTTATAAGTCGTTAATATAATTGTATCATAATTACCTAGCTCAATTTGCCTAAATGGCAGAAATCTTCCATAAGTATAGACACGCTAAGGCGTACGGCCATGGCTGCCTCAGTGTTAGAGGTCAAAGGTCATTGATTGATGCGTGTCGCTGCACGGCGGTCACATCTCCGGTTCTTCTGCGTCAGTGTTGAACGTGACGTCACCGCTACGTTTGGCTGTTCAGATTCAGTGGAAAAATGTACGCGCTCAAGGACGCTTATATGACGTGATTCAACTGGTTCTCATGTCCTGTTTTTAAACACGTCTGCTCAGGCTCTCGGGTACAAACTTAGTGAACGCCAACATAGGTTGCAATGTGCTGCACACTGAAGCTTGTGTTATTAGTGAAACTGTTACGTTAACTCCGATATATATGCAAATGCATTGAAAAGGTATGGACATAGACCACAGACCTATAGACACACTCGTACTCTCTCGTATTTATTCGTACTCATATTGTATCAGATTTGATAGACCACAAATCATCTCAAAACGACACCGAT
The DNA here is from genome assembly GCA_907164705.1 of Parnassius apollo. Classification (NCBI taxonomy): domain Eukaryota; kingdom Metazoa; phylum Arthropoda; class Insecta; order Lepidoptera; family Papilionidae; genus Parnassius; species Parnassius apollo. The sequence goes on along the minus strand of CAJQZP010000620.1, from coordinate 143,056 downwards.
TTCTACTAAAGATAATTTGCGAGGTTATTAAAATTATACAACTTAAATTAAGAATTTTAAAAACCCTCCAAACAAAAGGAGCTGATGACCTTCAAACGTCTGAAAAGATTTTCTTAAATTACCTTTCAAACAAAAAAAAAAAAGAACTAAATCTAAATCGGTTCATCAATATCAATTGAGCAAAATTATAAAAAAAATGACATCCAAACCCAATACCAAAATACCGTGTTGGTTCTGCGTACATAGATCACACAAAAAATAAATAATTAAAAGTTGAAGTTAGCCTTCGTTAAATGACATCAGGACGTTAAACACCTCAGTTCTCTCCCTTCTCCTCGCGAATTGGTCAAATTAGTTTTATTTCATGTATATGTGTAGTATTTGCGTAAATATACGTTGTTATCATTATGTGACGTCAATTCATTTTTTAAACTCGTTTGCCTGTACCCGTATTGTTGGCCAGTGCGTGCAAAATATTGTTCCTTTTTTAGTTTGTTCTTCATTTTTTGCAGGTTGTGTTGTATAATTTTATGTTGTTCTTTTTTTATTAGTCGCTTGGAATATTTTGAAGATCATAAAACTTGTTCTAATTCGATCGAATTTGACCACAATTAGTTCAAAGACGGATTTAATACAGTTGGCTTAATGGTAACCTTTATTTTAACACGGAATGCGTAATGTCGTCATTTACATTTATTTAACGCGGAATAATTATTATGTAATGTCTTCGAATATGTAGTCACATGTCGTAGGTTTACAAAAGGTATGTTTAATGTAGCACAGTAATTGATAAATTCAAGTAAATCATTTAATTTTAGGTTTATATATACTGTCAAGTTTCCATTACGAAATGTAACTTCAACGGGCACTTTGATGTTCGACGGATATGAAGCAGCCAAATAAAAGTGTCGTACATCGCACTATAAATTGACTATGTTCTCGGTGAAACTGTATGAAGCTATAGCGACGTCTTTCTTCGCTTTCTTTTTCTATTTGAATGTAGCGTATGCTGTCAACTAACGTCGAGTCAGCAGCATGCGTATCACCACGTATCAATGCAGTGACATTACGTGCGGAGCGATCGATTCTCCGACGCGCAGATTGTATGTTCCGCTTGTCAACGTCTTCTGCGCAGCGCTGGTCGGAGGCAAACGGTACTGTAACAACATATAGTTTTGTAGTCGTTCTGCTCGTGCCAGTTATCATACCATATTTTACCGTAAATGCTAGCTAACATTTCGTGTAATTTTAAGCCTATTACATACGTGTCACATCTGGGTTGTATGCAAATAACACCCAATATAGGGTTGTAGGCGACAGTTCCCGCAACAGCACACAAAACTAACAAGAAATTGATTGCCACTAGTGTTGCTCTGGCTTACTCTATATTGCCACTAGTGTTGCTCTGGTTTACTCTATATTGCCACTAGTGTTGCTCTGGTTTACTTTGTTGCTCTGGCTTACTCTATATTGCCACTAGTGTTGCTCTGGCTTACTCTATATTGCCACTAGTGTTGCTCTGGCTTACTCTATATTGCCACTAGTGTTGCTCTGGCTTACTCTATATTGCCACTAGTGTTGCTCTGGCTTACTCTATATTGCCACTAGTGTTGCTCTGGCTTACTCTATATTGCCACTAGTGTTGCTCTGGCTTACTCTATAGTTGTGCAACAGAAGATCTTTCCTAGGACTGTACGAAATTCGTCGATAATATACAATATGTAACGTAATTAACGCACACCCTCAGACACCCCAATTAGTATATTATGTTATAATCATAATACATACACTGAATTTTTAGTTAAACATTTTTATGCACTGATTATTTATCAAATTAGTTATACTAATTCCGGAAGAATGTTGTGGTCACAGTACAAATCCACAGACGCAAAGACTTTAACTTACTTGAAATAAAGTTCATTTTTCTTTATTTTTATTGAATGACAGAATTAGTAATAATATAAATAAAACTGCACTCTTAAAAGTCTTATTGCCTTAAGTTACGGTCCATTTTAGTTTGTTTTGACTGTACAAATTTAGTTTGACTGTAATTTACGTAGTTTTAATTATTTTTGGGATAAAAAATTACCTATATTAAAAATGATAGGAATCGATTCAGTAAACGATTCTGAACAAACTACTTTCTCAAAGTGCGTTAATTATGTTACGTGTTGTATAGACTAGACATCTATATAGAGATAGACATCTATATTTAGCGGGTAAACATCGATGTTTTATATCGATGCGATGGTAGTAAGTCTTCGAAAATATCCGACACATCGATGTTACGAGTATAACATCGATATACTCTAGGTCATTACTCATTAGAGATCCATTACGTTTATGGCACGGCTCTAGGTCACCTTTAAAAAGTTGAAGAAAGTAGCCATTAAAAATTGTACAGCACAGCGACTTTGACATCTTGGGAAATGCTTTTCAAAATTGGTCAACCGAACAGATTAAAAGGCAAACTTCTGACAAATTGATTTATGCAGTGTACCCAAAATACTAGGAGTGCAATTTTATTCTAGTTAATAAATACATTTAATTTAATAAATAAAACACTCCTAAATTGTTTATTTTGCCACCTAAAACATCGATGTTTTGGACATCGGTAATTTCGATATTTATCGTACATCGATACTTTTGAACCAAGGTTGGCGTTGATGTAAATATCTATATTTTTCTAATATCGATTATCTCTAGTCATTCATTCCTACATGACACGTGACACCCGTTAGCCGATCGCTCGCGTCACATACATCGTATTCTGTTAGGTAGGTACTGTTGGTCCGGTGAGTACTATTATTGCTAAAAAATGGTAGCAGACAGGTTAGCTTACAATTGATTGTGTATATATCGATATCGTCGCGCTCGTGTTGCTGCCTCACGAAGGATTTGGCGGAGCGAAATTGCACATTAGTGTGCCGTCCGCGTCCGCACACAAAAGCAGATTCAATTCATGCAAACTACTATTTTTTTGCTATAATTATTACCTTCGGTACCTTGAAACGATGTTATATATGATGATTTTATTTGTGTATGACATGTGTATTCGATTTTAATGTCGCATATATATAAATATATGTATTACAATAACATTTAAAATTGCGAAATAAAACCTATTAAATCATAACAAAGTAAATAACTGACTTGGTCATATATTGTGTCAAAGGTTAGCTATGCAATTGTATATAACCCTTATGTATGGGATATCAACACTTCAATGTATTTGATATGATAACTTTAAATGATAGTCCATTCCATTCCATCTTAGCCCTCAGGGGTGAAATCGCATCTGCATTTTGATTCTTAATTGAGGATAGTTATAGATGTTTATGGGCCACAGCACAGCATTAATTTTCCATCAGATGGACTGTGTAATCGTTTGTCAGCCTCTGGTATAGATAAGTGTTTCAAAAGAGTCTCTGATGGCGCAGTTTATAATAAGGCTGATGTTGACACGCGAAATTTCTGCGTTTATTAATTGCACACCGTGTTTTGTAAGAAGTAATTCAATTTATTTACATTTTTTTCTTAAAATATCTATCATATGATTGAACTATTTTATTATTTTGTTTAGCACCCATATATTTTGTGTCCATCCATATCGGGGCAAACCCATCACGTAATCACTGACCGTCTCGAACATCTTTGAAATCCTTACTTAATCCTCATTTGTGTTGACGTCGCAAACTAAATATTATTTTCGCAAGGAAATCTACTTGTATTCGATAAGTTACTCGAAAAGGCCTCGTCGGTACCTCGGCCTCGGCTGGACGCTTTAGTGTTGACATGTTCCGGCACTGACAGCGCACTATAACATCTACAGTCAGAGGCGTCCTCGCCGCTGCTCTTGGTTAGAAATAAGTTATGTCCGGAAAACTTGATAACATGCTCGTCGCGCAACGCATGCCACCATAACATAACCTGTCCTCGTTTAACACGTTTTGAATCTGTGATGTCATTATCAATTGCCAGTAGTGTCTTAATGACCATCTCACTTGGTGCGTTCCTGGAGTTTAGCGACAAGCTCGCTTGTAGGAGAATTTGAGATATCCACGAATTCTAGTTTCGAGAATATTCTTTTGTGTATATAATGATACCTAATTGTTTAACAGCAAAAGAATTTAAATAATTGTTGATTTATTGAACTTTCAGATTAGAAGTATCACCAATGTTGAAACACCTAGATTTGCTTTTTTTAGTTATTTTTATAGCATAATATTTTTATACATTTTATTTATACGTGGTAGAGCCACGCACTTCTGCTCCACGCCTCCGGAGTAGTGCCACCATGGAGGACGGAATTAAAGAGCCTCTGAAGGACTTCAAGTACCGGTGTTCCACCCGCTTTCAGAAGCTCCGCTGTAATTCCATCCTCGCCCGGGACTTGCCGTTTTTAAGGTGCTGGAGAGCCATTCTAATCTCGCTCAGACTGAAAGAAAGTTGTTAAAGAATTGTAAAAGCGTTGTCACCTTTCTTCAAGAAGAGAAATCCAACTGTAACAAAATAACTTCATGTATAATTTCCTATATTGAATGAAAAATATTTTTTTTTATATTTTATTAGAGTCTGATATAATCTTTACAAATGCTACCACGCACGGAAACTCCGAGCATAGCAACCCTGTACATAACTCGCAGAGCGACCTTGACCTTGACCACGACTCAGATCCATATGCTATTACTGGTAACACGCCCTGGTTATTAGGTATTACGTGGCTTTACCATGATGTAATAAGAGTATAAAGTTGTGCTGTGTGGTTCGCCTAATATTTGCATCAGATCAAACATTTGTCGATTAAAGTTACTGTTGCACTAATTTAATGGCTCAAAAATCTTTTAAATTCATTAGCCCATTACTATGTCAAAACTATTTTAAACAAAACACTTTGAAGGCAGATACACGGGTCCGACAGAAAATATTGGGAGGCTTATATTACAGTCCTTTATAGCTGGTTTGCGACGTAGGTACCTAGTTGACAAAGCTAACGATTGAGCAACAGAACAAAATAGGTTTCAACGACAGTAGTGCCCTGTTAGTATTACCCTTTTTATCGCCACAACATGCATTTGGGGTTGAACCATAGGTTTAGTGTACTATTTGATCGTAATGCGTATAACAATGGAGCGGAATAATTTGACAGCGTCTCTTTTTTCCTTCCGCTTATAATATGGGTGTTTTTGTTAGCTGTCAATGCTCTTCAACATGTTCGGCTGCATCGGACATTATTTCAAAAAGTGATAAACCGATAAACAAGCCGACAGTTGCGATAGTGAGAGCCTACTGTAATCCGCGGACCGGACAGCCGCAACCTGTATAACCGCAACTAACAGATGCGTTGTTAACCTCGACATGAAATGCTAGCAGCTTGTGAAAAAGGTATACCTATTTTAAACCATATAAATATATATATATATATATATATATATATATATATATATATATATATATATATATATATATATATATATATATATATATATATTAATACAGTTATGTGCATAAAATTTTAAATAAATAAATCAAAAATAAATTACGTAACTGATACACTGAAAGCTATGAAATAGGTACTTTTGATAACAAAGTAAGCTCCACAATATGTGTAGGTTACCTCGGCTTTATTTAGTTACGTTGCACACACATCAGCTGCTCGCTGATGATACAGCAATACACGGTTTGTTCCGCCCTATAAAGGCCCCTTTTTACATTTATCTATTAAGTAAATATTTGACGAAAAACGCGTTTGGCCGTCATCGCTATAAATATTCCGCAGCCATCAGCTATCCCCACCAGGGGATCTATTGAAATGCTACCAAGTACGATGATGATCGGGTTCACGTAGCAACGAAAAAGTGCATCATTCAAAACATTTAATCTATTTACTAAAATGTATGTTTATTTTATATCGCAGAAATCGTTATCTTCGGCGATTCTAACGTCCACTACGAGGGCGGCACTGAAAATTTCGGGAATCAAGGAAGTGACACAACATTACTATTTAAAAATGTATTTATTGCTTTTCGAAGTATTCTCCGCGAAATTTGACACATTTTTCTATACGATGGAACCAATCATCGAGCCGCTTTTTGCTCTTCATAGAGCGAATGCGGTATCCATCGGGAAAACAACTTTTTTACACCTAATTGTTCATACGAGATTATTTGTATCTGACTCATGCCAATGTCTAAAGTTGCCTGAATTTCGCGGTATGTCACATGTCGATCTTCGTCAATCAGCTTACGCACAGCATCAACGTTTTCTTGGGTGACTGCAGTTTTTGGACGACCTTGACGGGGATCATCACTAAGCTTGACACGTCCACGTTGAAATTCAGCAAACCAGCGAGAAATTGTGGTTTTAGATGGGGCTTCATCACCAAATGCAGAAATCATCCGGTCAACACACTGTTTTTGTGTTAAACCACTTCAAAAGTCATAATAAAGCATCGCTCTTGAATTTTCTCAAATCAATTTCATTTTCTCAGCGACTAAACAAGTTTGACAAAACCTTGTGACAAGACCGAGAATCTTTTTTTTTAATTAAATGAATGGAATTCGATTTTTAAAACCAAGGAGTTTTCAATTAAAAAGATTTTAATATGACAGGAATAGTGGAAATATTCCATTCCCGATACTTTTAGTGCAGCCTAGGCACGCCGAATGACTTAGTTTACGTTTAACCGATCATGCAGGAAGATCTGTTCATGATTTTGCCTCGACATATGGTCTGACACAACTGGTTACTTCGCCTACGCGGATTCCAGATGTGGAGGATCATGCACCTTCCCTGTTGAACCTTCTGCTGATCTATCAACCGGACAGATATAAGGTCTCCGACGATGCATAGAAAGAAGTCTTTGGTTTAAAGATAAGAGAAATATACATCAGAAAGACATTTAAGTATGTAGTATTAATAGACCTGACATCAGCAACAAAATTGTCGTCGTAACTTTTATTTAAAGGATATATCTCCGATTTTTGTCATTTAGTCTAAGTGACATCACCGAAAGGTCAAGACGCATTCGTTTCATAAATTTAAAAAATATTTTTAAAGAAAATATGCCCGGTTGTGCATTAAGGTATCTATAAGTAAGTCACGATATGGAGCAAAAAATGAACAAGATTTCTGTTTATTATCCTAAGAATAATGTATATTTACCAAATAATCTTTAAATTTCATTATTTCTAGTAGAAAGAAAAATAATTGCAATAAGTGCCCTCTGTTATCCAGTAACGTCACTATTTATTTACCAATTTGTTAGTAATTGACGACGTGCCTAAAACGGATTTTTACCTTATAATTAGTAGCGTCACCTAATTGGGAATAGCTGAAATGTTATCCAAATAAGTATTCAGCGTAGTATTGCTATATTTCGCTAGCCCCTCAATCCTCTTAAAATTCCCATGCAGTCGCATGCGTTCGTCCAAATAACGAGAGGTCGCATGCGACCGCACCCATCCACAGCACTTCAGAATATTAAAAGTTATATTTACAGATTACTTTTCTATAAAGAAGTTTGGCATTATAGAATCTATACGAAATTATCTATCCTGTGGTCTAAACAAAAGTCAGTTACTCTACGTATTTTATTTTTGTTCTCCGTCAATTTACGATATTTGCCGACCATACGAAAATAGCGCAATTTTACGGTAGATTAAAAATTTAAATTCATAAAGTAACTGACTTTTGTTTAGACTATAGAATAGAGATTTTCGTACAGATTATATAATGACAAACTTCTTTAAAGAAAAGTAGTCTCGAGTGCTCGGGATTTGACGGACGTATGCCATAAAAACTTATATTTATAGTTAACTTTCCTATAAAAAAGTTTGGCATTATAAAATCTATACAAAATTCTCTATTCTATAGTATAAACAAAAGTCAGTTATTTAATGGATTAATCATTACAAAAATACTTTATTTTATTTTGATAATTAAATACCAAGCGAATGTTGGTAGCGTGAAAATTACTATTATGTCTATATATTACTCGAATTATTTACGAAAAAAGATAAATTATATTCACACAAAAACTTTCATAACAATTTTATAATATAAAAACTATTCTTGACTTAGAAAAATCCAAAAATCAACGCAACAACGTACAACAACGACCACTCTACAATGACGCACTTTGAATGTAGATTATAAATGAATATCTATAGACTAACTGAATGTTTATTCAACTATAGAGGATAGAAAATTTTATATTGATTCTATAATGCCTAACTTCATAGAAAAGTAGTCTTTAAATATACGTTTTTATGGGTTATAGTGCTGTGGGTGAGTGCGGTCTCATGAGATCGTTAGGGATTTGATGGAATATGGCCGCGGTCTCATGAGACCACTAGGGGATTGAGCGGCTAGAGAGTGAAATACACGCAGGAGCTCACAGATTTTGTATGTAAATATTCCCAATGCCCGCTCTATAGTATATACAACATGTAACATTATTAACGCACTTTGAGAAAGTAGTTTAGTCAGAATCGTTTACTGAAACGATTCCTATCATTTTTAGTATAGGTAATTTTTTATCCCATAAATAAATCACACTAAATCTGTACAGTCAAAACATACTGAAACGGACCGTAACTTAAGGCAATAAGACTTGCAGTTTTATTTGTATTATTACTAATTCTGTCATTCAATAAAAATAAAGAAAAATGAACTTTATTTCAAGCACGTTAAGGTCTTGGCGTTCGTGGATTTGTACTGTAACCACAACTTTCTTCCGAATTAGTATAACTAATTTGACAAATAATCAGTGCATAAAAATGTTTAACTAAAAATTCAGTGTATGTATTATGATTATAACATAATATACTAATTGGGGTGTCTGAGGGTGTGCATTAATTACGTTACATATAATATATAATATATATACATATTATATATTATATATATTATATATATATATTATATATATATATATATATATATATATATATATATATATATATATATATATATATATATTAAAATGCACACCCTCAGACACCCCAATTAGTATATTATGTTATAATCATAATACATACACTGAATTTTTAGTTAAACATTATTATGCACTGATTATTTGTCAAATTAGTTATACTAATTCGGAAGAAAGTTGTGGTTACAGTACAAATCCACGAACGCCAAGACCTTAACGTGCTTGAAATAAAGTTCATTTTTCTTTATTTTTATTGAATGACAGAATTAGTAATAATACAAATAAAACTGCAAGTCTTATTGCCTTAAGTTACGGTCCGTTTCAGTATGTTTTGACTGTACAGATTTAGTGTGATTTATTTATGGGATAAAAAATTACCTATATTAAAAATGATAGGAATCGATTCAGTAAACGATTCTGAATAAACTACTTTCTCAAAGTGCGTTAATTATGTTACATGTTGTATATTTAAAACTCCGTAATATTATGTAAGTACGATGGGCAAACAAGTATACCTAGTATATAGTGTATTATCTATGAAGTCTACGCGTAGTACGAGCTGTGGGCAGCTTGTTGAAGTCGCGGCGACATCAACGCGTGGACGTCACGGTGGCTGTTGGCACCGACTGACCGAAACGCGATGGCCATACTGATTACTGACGAACTTGTGCCGGTACGACGTTTCACCCTGCTTGTTATGCACAATATGCGCACTGCCCGACCGTACTCCTTGCTTACTAAATTAATGACTAATAACAAATTTTATAAATGAGCACACATTTCACCTGACGTTTCATTATGTCACAGACAAATGTTCTGTCAGTTTATCAGAGACGCCGCGAATAGTTGTTATAGGGAATAGTCAAATAACTCGCCATTATAATTCGACATATAAAAGGAATATAAAAAAATAAATTGTTATAAAATAGTAATTTCACGCTTGTAAGTCTTGAATCATTTATTTGTTACTGTAATCTAAAGATTTTCTAAGGTTATAAGAAAAGAAAACAATGAAGTTAAATAAATCAGTCTCGTATTATACTGAATCTACATTTTTACATGCTCGTACCACTTTTTTGTACCTATTTTACGGGGAATAACTCTTTTTGTATAAACCAGCATTTAATACTGTAGAGGATTCCCCACCCAATCGATTTCGCTTGATTGACTTGACGTCAGTCGACGTTTTAATTTTCATAACGAGAACAAATGCTTAAATTTAAGTATTTATTCTCGATTAAAATTTGAATAGAATAAAAGTCTGAAATAGTTAGTGTAACTTAAAAAGAAATAACTATCCAAATCCAGAATGACCTAAGTAAGCTTGCTAAACTATACTCAATCACACCAGCGAGCTGTTCATTCAGAAAGACTATTTTTGAGACAAGTTTGATTTATGTAAGAATACTACAATTCGTACTACAATTTCCCCTTTTTGAACTTTAAATATTAATTAAAAAGGTTAACTAATCAACTTCAACGTGACATGACTGATTTTCGGCAAACTTTTTATATTTATGATAATAATTAATACTGTGTATTATTTTAAAGAACATTGAAGTTTCATTATTTTTAAGTCTATATTTAGTTTGATCATTAAAAGTTTATTTTAGAGAACTATTCGCCTAATGTCGAATAATACTAGCTATTATTCGGTATTCGACGAATAAAAAAATGTCGAGTAAGGCCGAATACCTACCGAATAATAGCGAGTACTCGCGGCATCTCTACTTCTAATGGTGTGAAATGAATACCCGGTACTAGTAATTTGGTGGGCAGTTCGTTATGAATGACAGAACATTTTTGCTGTTACTGTTTACTGTGGTATTGTTGTATTTGTGAACTACAGTCATTATCAGAAACTTATAGTAAATTATTGCGAAACAAATTTTTAATTTATATCAAAGAAATAATTACACTTATACGTATACTTAAACAGCCTCTTCGTCGATTGTCAGTCTTGTTCTTTCTTGTTCACGGCATTACTTAAAATTACGGAAGACGAAGAAAGGGTGGAAAAAAATAATATCACTATAATAACTGGTGATTTCTAATACTTCTAACGCAGCCGAGCACGATATATTTTCATCTATCCTGTCCTATTTAAGATTCTCAGAGTCTTCATTCTCGTCACACCTTTTTTACGACGAAAAGAGGATAAATGCCTATTGCTATGTGCGATGATAACATTAATGTATTCTCTTGTTCAAATACTTTACCTATTTAGCTATCGAGTTATTGCGGGGATTATGATTTATTCGTCTTTTTTACAAATTAACAACTAATTTACTGATTTTGTACAGTTTTTGTGACATACGTGTGATATTGTGAGGTAACTAATAAAATACTTATGTGTTTCTCTATCGAATGAGATAATTAGCATGCATTAGCATATAGCATTGGTGAATTTCTGCTGCCGGTTTACCAAATTGTGTTGGTTTTCAACTTTGATTATATTCTAGTTTTTTTTTGATCCTATAAACACCAGAAAAGAACCGTTTATCACCACAATATGAACTCAAATCATAATAGGAAGAAAAATGACTTTTCCTACCTTTAGCACCCATCAAGATTTTTAACAATAGACATGTTGTGTATTAGACAAGAGCTTAATGATTATTTTAATGCTATACATACATACCACCCTGACAGCACTAGCAGCAAGCTAAGTTCTGATGAAACCGATGGATACTCCTTAAAATGGATGTTACATGACAGTTAATTAACAGGCTAAGAATTTTAATAAGTCGGTTTTTCTTTAACAAGGTGTAGTATTAGGCTTATGAAGTCTAGAAGGCTATTCCTTCTTGTGTATTCCGTATTTTAGAATTTTGGAGAATTGTGCATAAACTTAAGGGGAAATATAACCTCAAATGGCTTAGCAAGATCCTCCGCTATGCCGAAAGTATTGCAGCATTAATTTTGAAATAAATATATGGTAAAGTTGAGGATTAATGTTAAGGTTTATGTTAGACGAAAACACGATTCCGAAACTTGATTCCTGCGGAGCGACAGGAACCAAGCTTACGCGCCGATAGTTTAGGTAATTTCTTTTTTACAGTGAAAATAATGATATTTTAAAAAAAGTAAATAACATAAGCACTGCTTTATGGTTAGTTCAGTTAGTATGCAAAGTTTCATGATCTTATTTAAAGTATTTTATGAATAACAGCGGTTTATTGTTCAGTTTGGAGGTAACTTTGGATTTTTTTCTATCGAGAAAATTTTACGGAATCGTGTTTTCGTCTAACATAAACCTTAACATTAATCTTCAACTTTACCATATATTTATTTCAAAATTAATGCTGCAATACTTTCGGCATAACGGAGGATCTTGCTAAGCCATTTGAGGTTATATTTCCCCTTAAAGATGCGTTGATATTTTTTCTAATGCATTAACTTTTGTTTATCTATTAACTTTGGTTAACAGAGACGATTTTAGGAATTCCGCATTTTATTATCTCATAAACTTTCACGCATTCTTTGCATACGAGAGAATTAAAAACCTTAAGAAGTTATTTATAAGGCAAAAAAGATATAAGGAGTGTGGCGGCGCTGTCGTCGCGCCACAGGCGAAAATACACCGAAGCCTAAATCACGCTATTAATATTCGAATCATAAACAGTATATATAGAACATCTCCGAACTATCACATGGAGCGTTGGCCGCTCCCCGGGCATAACACCTTGCCCGGCGGGAGATCTCCCCTTTTCCTTCCACGGCCACAGTGGTGACCCCGACGTGATCTAAACACGCAACCCAAACACCTTCGGAAACTACAACTTTCAAGCTTTCGTCATTATCCTCAAGAACCCGTACCATTCACTACTGAGAATCGTCTTCTGCAGTCTTCAGTTCCTGCAAGCCAGTCCAACTTGTCTTCGTCTCGACTCACCGCAGATTTATAAGGCAGACTTCTGGCACTTGCTCCGGCACATCGTTCTCACCGGCATCACTTGCCAGTGCGTAGTACGGCATGCATTACACATCGGCATATCATTCGCACCGGTGTCACTTGCCCTTACGCATACAGCATGTATTCCCCACCGGCATTAAGGACGCACCGGCAATCGGACTGCACTATCGACCTCTGATCTGAGCAGGGGGGTGATGTGGCGGCGCTGTCGTCACGCCACAGGCGAAAATACACCGAAGCCTAAATCACGCTATCAACATTCCGAATCATAAACAGTATATATAGAACATCTCCGAACTATCACACGGAGCGTTGGCCGCTCCCCTGGCATAACACCTTGCACGGCGGGAGATCTTCCCTTTTCCTTACACGCCACAAGGAGGTATACGTATATTTTACAAGTTCAATTTTACAAACTGTGTCACTTGGAATGGTTAGGTATTACACGCCGCCCATACGGCTAATGTATGGTGTAGTCGTGTAGCTGTAGTGTTGCAGCAAATGATAGCGATCATTAAATATGATGGTATAATTTTACAAAATTTTAGACAAATTTTGATCCAAATTTATGTTGAGGGTATTAAGTATTAAGTAATTTTTTATTTTATTACCAACCCAATTAACTTTACAACCCAATTCTAGAACTTTGCACTTTTTAATTTTCTAAATTTCTTCATCTGAAATACCAATAAGTAGAAACAAAATAAAGAGTATTCTTGTTTTCATTGTGTCATTTCCAACATCATTGTTTTCTTTATCACTCTTCTTGATAAGAACTATACATAATAGTTTGGATTTGCAGCTATAGGGCTTATTTTCATATAACTTTCTCTCTCTGGTTTTGCACTTGTAAAAAAAAGTTAATGGTTTACGTTTGGAGAATTTAAAAGACAATTTTTCCTTTTATTACAAGATTTATCGATGAGTTTCTGGGATTGCTCTATGAAACACTACTGTCTCCTTCATCACTTTAACAAATAATTTGTCCACTTTTGTGTCCCGAAAGTGAGTAAGATCTGTTGTAAAAATGCTTGTAGAATAGCCCACTGGTTCCGCGAGTATAATAAATCTTTCATATATTTTAATAGTAAAAAGAACATATGGATATCTTTATAAAATAGAATTCAATGCCTCGTGTAGTGATGCTCGCAAGGCAGATATCGTCACTGGAAAGGCAAAATTACTGAAGCCATTTTTTCCACATAAAAAAATCGTATCTTTTTAATTTTTCATCCGCTTTCAATTCAATAACTCGATATGTAAACCTTTTCAATAGCCCACTGGTTCCGCGAGTATAATAAATCTTTCATATATTTTAATAGTAAAAAGAACATATAGATATCTCTATAAAATAGAATTCAATGCCTCGTGTAGTGACGCTCGCAAGGCAGATATCGTCACTGGAAAGGCAAAATTACTGAAGCCATTTTTTCCACAAAAAAAAAATCGTATCTTTTTAATTTTTCATCCGCTTTCAATTCAATAACTCGATATGTAAACCTTTTCAATAGCCCACTGGTTCCGCGAGTATAATAAATCTTTCATATATTTTAATAGTAAAAAGAACATATAGATATCTCTATAAAATAGAATTCAATGCCTCGTGTAGTGACGCTCGCAAGGCAGATATCGTCACTGGAAAGGCAAAATTACTGAAGCCATTTTTTCCACAAAAAAAAAATCGTATCTTTTTAATTTTTCATCCGCTTTCAATTCAATAACTCGATATGTAAACCTTTTCAATAGCCCACTGGTTCCGCGAGTATAACAAATCTTTCATATATTTTAATAGTAAAAAGAACATATAGATATCTCTATAAAATAGAATTCAATGCCTCGTGTAGTGACGCTCGCAAGGCAGATATCGTCACTGGAAAGGCAAAATTACTGAAGCCATTTTTTCCACAAAAAAAAATTCGTATCTTTTTATTTTTCATCCGCTTTCAATTCAATAACTCGATATGTAAACCTTTTCAATAGCCCACTGGTTCCGCGAGTATAATAAATCTTTCATATATTTTAATAGTAAAAAGAACATATAGATATCTCTATAAAATAGAATTCAATGCCTCGTGTAGTGATGCTCACAAGGCAGATATCGTCACTGGAAAAGCAAAATTACTGAAGCCATTTTTTCCACAAAAAAAAAATCGTATCTTTTTAATTTTTCATCCGCTTTCAATTCAATAACTCGATATGTAAACCTTTTCCATTTGGTTTTTTTATTTTATTCATATCCTGTATGATACTCTTAGTCAGGGGGTTTTCATGCTGGTCTACCTTTCCGGTGATCCTGTTATGGAATACGGGTACGCGACCCCGGCTCCCCGAGCTACTGTTATTCTCATATCTTTCCTGCCGAGATAACAGTATCCTTACACCTGCGCTCCTACCCCCAACCTTCTTTTTCCTTTTCCCAAAATGGTAGCTTCCTCTACCAACAATAGCATACCCAAAGAGGGTTGGTGTCAGGCAGGCGGCCGAATGTAAAACTTTTGCCAAATCCCAAGCAGTAAACCTATGAATATTACGAGTTGTGGGATATATGACAGGGCTAGGGCGTACCCCGCAGGCGACGCGCAGGGGCAGCACCCGGCTCCTGTGGGAAGTGGGCAAGGGTTGTCGCACCTTACGGAGCGGGTGCGACGTAAGAGGCGAGCCCGGAGAGAGAAGAATGTCAGAGTGAGGTTTGCAAGCTGGAATGTAGGTACGATGACTGGAAGAGGAAGAGAGTTAGCAGATGTTTTGAAACGACGAAGAGTGAATGTTGCCTGTTTGCAGGAAACAAAATGGAAGGGCAATAAAGCAAGAGAGATTGGGGAAGGATACAAGTTTTATTATTGTGGAAGTGATGGGAAGCGAAATGGAGTAGGAGTTGTGTTAGATAGTAGTGGAATGAAAGAACGAGTGACAGATGTGAAAAGAGTAAATGACAGAATGATAGTTGTTAAATTAATGATTGAAAACAAAGTAGTGAATGTTGTAAGTGTGTATGCTCCGCAAACAGGCTGTGAAGAGAGTGTGAAAGAGAAGTTTTGGGAGGAATTTGATTGTATGATGATGGGAATACCTGAGAGTGAGGATGTTTATATGGGAGGAGATTTTAATGGACATGTAGGGAGAGTGAATGACGGGTATGAAAGAGTACACGGTGGATGGGGGTACGGAGTGCGGAACCGTGAGGGGAAAGTTCTTCTGCAAGCAGCATGTGCTTTCGACCTGGCTGTAGTAAACACGTGGTTCCAAAAACGAGATCAGCATCTTGTTACTTATAAAAGTGGCCACCACGCGACACAGATCGACTATCTTCTGATAAGACGGAACCAAATCAAGAGTGTAAAAAACTGCAAAGTGCTTCCAGGTGAAGACTTAGTATCCCAGCACCGAATTCTGCTGGCTGACATCTGCTTAACTGTTCGCCTCAACAAACATAAGGATCGTCCCCCACCCAAAATAAAGTGGCATTTGTTGCATAAGGAGGAGTATGCAAGTGAATTTAGAGAGCTAGTTGTAAACAAGATGATAGAGATGGGTGATATGGAAGGAATGAGTGTGAATGAGTGCTGGAAGGAAATGGCTGATTGTATCCGAAGTGTGGCAAGGAAGGTGTTAGTAGAAACAAAAGGGAAGCGTATGATAGATAAGGATGGGTGGTGGTGGAGTGAAAGTATTAGAGAAGTTTTGAGAGAAAAGAAAAATGCCTTTAAAGAATGGCAGAGCGTAGAAGACCAGAATGATTCCATAAAAGAAAGTAAGAGAGGGGCGTATAAAGAATGTAAGAAGAGAGCAAAGAAGGAAGTTACTATTTGTAGGGCAGAGGCGCAAGATAAATTATATCGGTCCCTTGAAAGCCCCGAAGGTCAAAAACGACTGTTTCAAATTGCAAAAGCGAGAGAAAGGAATGGAAGAGATGTTTCACATGTAAAATGTATAAAAGATGATTCTGGAAGGATTTTGACTGACGATGAAAGTATAAAGAAACGATGGAAGGAGTA
Organism: Parnassius apollo; assembly: GCA_907164705.1. Lineage (NCBI taxonomy): Eukaryota > Metazoa > Arthropoda > Insecta > Lepidoptera > Papilionidae > Parnassius > Parnassius apollo. Next base: position 126,210 of record CAJQZP010000620.1, on the reverse strand, counting down.
TTTTGAGAAATTGATGAATGAGGAGAATGAATGGAATGGTATGCTTGAAAACCCACCAGTGAATATGGGCTTAGTGAGAGAAATTAGTGTGGAAGAAGTAAAAATGGTTGTTAGGAATATGAAGAATGGGAAGGCGGTCGGCCCAGATGGAATACCAGTAGAAGTGTGGAAGTTGCTGAGTGCGGATGGATGGAAGTGGTTGAGATTATTTTTCGGTAAATTGTTGCAGGAAGAACAAATACCTGAGGAATGGTGCAGTAGTATACTGGTCCCCATTTTTAAAAACAAAGGAGACGTTCAAAACTGCAGCAGTTACCGGGGAATAAAACTCATGTCACATACGATGAAAGTCTGGGAAAGAATAATAGAGAAAAGAATGAGAGAAGAGTGTGAGATAACACAAAACCAGTTCGGATTCATGCCCGGTCGAGGTACGACAGATGCCATTTTCGCATTACGCCAATTGTGCGAAAAGTACAAGCGCGTGCATAAAAATCTGCACATGGTTTTTGTCGACCTTGAAAAGGCGTACGATCGGGTTCCCCGTGAGGTTTTGTGGTGGGCGTTAAAGATGAAAGGTATGCCTGGGAAGTATGTGAGGTTAGTCCGTGCTATGTACAGAGCATCCCGTACATGTGTACGATCTGCCGCGGGAACTACGGGCAGTATCGATGTGGCGGTAGGGCTGCACCAAGGGTCGGCATTGAGCCCTTACCTCTTCCTACTGATTATGGACGCTTTGACGTCGGACTTGCAGGATGAGGCACCCTGGTGCATGCTCTTTGCCGATGACATCGTGCTTGTCGGGGAAGAAGGCATCGAGGTACAGAGCAGACTGACGGGGTGGCAACAGAGGCTGGAAAGTGTTGGCTTGAAGATCAGCAGATCCAAAACCGAATACCTGTGCTGTGATTTCGGCGGTCTTTCCAGTCCTGTACCCATGTCGTTGGATGGCGCTATACTGCCTACCTGCTCAGAATTCAAGTACCTCGGTTCCCTCATTCAAGGCGACGGCGGAATAGATAGAGCTGTGCAGCATAGGATTAACGCAGGGTGGATGAAATGGCGACAGGTCACAGCCACAACGTGCGATCCCCGAATGCCAATAAGGCTGAAGGGGAAAATTTACAAATCGATCATCCGACCTGTCGTCATGTATGGAAGTGAATGCTGGGCCGTCAAGAAGAAGGATGAAAATAGACTGCATGCGAATGAAATGAGAATGTTACGATGGATGTGTGGTGTGACAAGGATGGATAAGATAAGGAATGAGTATATAAGGGGAAGCCTGAAAGTAGCGCCAGTGGTAGAAAAGGTGAGAGAAAGCAGATTGGCATGGTTTGGGCATGTGATGCGGAGGGATGAAAGTCATGTCACAAAACGAGTGTTGAATATGAATGTGGAGGGACACACGGGCAGAGGAAGGCCGAATAAAAGATGGATCGATTGTGTGAAGACTGATATGAGAATGAAAGGAGTAAGTATGGAAATGACGGCTGATAGAGAGGAATGGAACAAGAAGATTTACTGCGCCGACCCCAGATAATGGGAAATGGTTTAGAGAATGAGATGATCCTGTATGATACTCTGAACGCTCTTTTGGGAAATAAGTGATAAATAAGTAATATGACCTTATTTCAGAGTAAGTTAAATTTACTTAAACGCCGTCAATTTAAACATCCTTTGCTATTTAAAGTAACTGATAACACATAACATAAAGAAATGGGAGTACGATAAAATTTCTTTTAATATAACTACACTGCTATGCTGAAGTAAAATTATTTCAAGGACATATTTTTTATTTTCCATTTCCACATGTCTAGCACAAGAACTTCATCGGTGATCAGATAATTTACTAAGTTGTGCAAGTTGAACGCAAGAGTGTAATCAACACGTTTAATAATTGAAGTGTATAGTTCGTATAATACAATTATTAAGAAGGCGCTCCAGCTTGTTCTGAAGATTTTGGTTCGCAGCGATTGATTCAATTCAACATAACGGGCATTATTATTTCGTCACATTATTCATAGATATATATATATCTATATATATATATATATATATATATATATATCTATGTATATATATGTGTGTGTGTGTGTGTGTATTTTATATACATATATAAGTTTAACAGGAAGCGGAAGCAACATGTGGCTGTTGAGTGAGCCGTATGCCGCAACCCGATTATAAAGATTTGTAACAAGTGATAAAACTATCAGTTCCGCACAAGTTTATTATTTTTATTTTGTTTTTTAGTCTATATTGCTACACTTTTACCTACAAGAACAGTTTAAAAGGTTATGCTTAGCGTCTAAATAAATAATTTTGGAGCTACACATACCTCTTATGAATGAGATCCACGGTTGAGCGGGCCAATAAGGAAATACTAAGATGCCTTCTGCGCCATCTGTCTTGATCTTTCAAAGGCACTTCAAAATTAATGTAAATGGTGAAAAAGCGTGGTGTCCAACTTACAGTAAAAGCATAAAGGAGAAGTATGGTGTCCAACTTACAGTAAAAGCATAAAGGAAAAGTATGGTGTCCAACTTATAGTAAAAGCATAAAGGAGAAGTATGGTGTCCAACTTATAGTAAAAGCATAAAGGAGAAGTATGGTGTCCAACTTATAGTAAAAGCATAAAGGAGAAGTATGGTGTCCAACTTACAGTAAAAGCATAAAGGTAAAGTATGGTGTCCAACTTATAGTAAAAGCATAAAGGAGAAGTATGGTGTCCAACTTATAGTAAAAGCATAAAGGAGAAGTATGGTGTCCAACTTATAGTAAAAGCATAAAGGAGAAGTATGGTGTCCAACTTATAGTAAAAGCATAAAGGAGAAGTATGGTGTCCAACTTATAGTAAAAGCATAAAGGAGAAGTATGGTATTCAACTTATAGTAAAAGCATAAAGGAGAAGTATGGTGTCCAACTTATAGTAAAAGCATAAAGGAGAAGTATGGTATCCAACTTATAGTAAAAGCATAAAGGAGAAGTATGGTGTCCAACTTATAGTAAAAGCATAAAGGAGAAGTATGGTGTCCAACTTATAGTAAAAGCATAAAGGGGAAGTATGGTGTCCAACTTATAGTAAAAGCATAAAGGAGAAGTATGGTGTCCAACTTATAGTAAAAGCATAAAGGAGAAGTATGGTTTCCTACTTATAGTAAAAGCATAAAGGAGAAGTATGGTGTCCAACTTATAGTAAAAGCATAAAGGAGAAGTATGGTGTCCAACTTATAGTAAAAGCATAAAGGAGAAGTATGGTGTCCAACTTATAGTAAAAGCATAAAGGAGAAGTATGGTGTCCTACTTATAGTAAAAGCATCTACTGTAAAAAAATCCGGATTTCGTTTGCATAATACATCATACATTTTACATTTTATCATTTAGAGAAGCGAAGAGATCTCTGTCTGGTTTTCTTAAAATATCGGCAATACTCTGAACTGTTAGACATTACTAATTCCGTATCTACATTTTTGTTGCGAGATTCTTCATCAGATTCTTTATTATCCTTTGACTTTATGTATGATGTATACAGCCATATTCTTCGCTGCTCACACCATTGCCAAATTTCTCTTGTGATTTTGTTCAAGTGAGAATATTTTATTGTAAGGATATACATATGTATAAGGAAATATTTTTAGTCCAAAGGACACTGCTTTGACTTCTAAATAATTAATGTGAAACTCAAGTTCTTCCGTTTTCCACTTACTCCCCAGTGCGTACATTATTACAGAAAGCACCCCAGCCTTGTTTTGATGCATCAGAAACTATTCCTAAAACAAAGGTTGGTCTCTATTTAATTTTTATAAATATAAATATTCTTAGACCACCAAAGAAGATCTAGCAATATATCGGTAGGAGTGAAATTGGCGTTAGAATTATTATGAAAATTAAACAAAGCTAACAGCTGGAAATGCTGCTGTCAGAACTCCTATTAAATGTGCAAATTCTTTAATGGATGCACCATGAGGCAGCAGTAGCAAATATTTTTGGACAAGTCTGAATATATAATTCTGCCTTTCAATAGGTAAACTAATGGACATATCTATAGAATTAAAAATTAAACCTAGATATTTGCGCTGATTTACAGAATTTAAATTACTTTTCTCATAATTAATAGTAAAAGCTAGACATTATAAAAGTATATAAGAGTTTCAGTTATATTTTTTTGACATTCTTCAAAACTAGATCCTAAACACATTGAACTAAATTGTACTCGGAAGAGTGGTGCCATCTTTGGGCCAAATATGGGTAGATATCTTCTCCATATGATATCTGTTCAGCAACCAGCTCTCCCAAAGCTATTAAAAATTCTGGGTCTAAGGAAGCCAACGCCTGTCCGAAGATCGGCGCTGCTTCTGTGTTCTCACTTCAGCTGAATTTGGAAGATTTTCATACGTGATAATAATCCAACTGCATTATTCTCGGTAACATTGGTTTAGATTTTTGGAACAAACATTTTTAGTGTAAGAAAGTGGGTAAGCAAACAAATTATGTTCCGCAACGCATAAAATTTTCATATTTTAGCATTTTAATTAAGTAATAGTTTTTTTGCTAGCTGATTGACTCGCGGTCAATTCTGTGCTAAGTAATGCACCATTCGGCTAACTCTCGGTTAACTTTCAGGCCATAATTCATTTTTAGTTGACTCACGGTCAACTCTAGTTACGTAAATTACATACAATGTTTATAATAGGGAAAAGCACGTAAACTAACGCAAAATAAATGCTTTACCAGATTTTTCTTGGCAATCAGACGAATGCGAGTACACAATGATTCGCCTAAGACGTTTGTGTTCTTTAGTTTGTAATTTCTTAATCTTTTTCCTACAAAACGCAATTTGGGCTTCGGCACTTCATTTCGGCATTATTATTGTAACCGACGCGTGTGATTCGCGCACAGTAAAAGAATTGAAAAGAATGAAGCAAGCAAGCAAGATGAGTGACGGGAACAAAGTAAGGTAGGGATAGGAAAGTAATCGAGAGTTGAAATCGATTGTCAAATCGATATTTAAAAATCCGAAAATGCGTGCGAGTCATCGCCCAAACAATGAAAGGACTACCTGTTAAGCTTATATATGTATATAAAATACATAATTTATATAACATCGATATCTTCGAATAATGTGACGAAATAATAATGTCCGTTATTGTGTTGAATCAATCGCTGTGAACCAAAATCTTCAGAACAAGCTGGAGAGTCTCCTCAATAAACTATTTATTTATTTACACTTTATTGCACCTTAATAAAAAGGATTACAAACAGCGGACGTAATGCCTTTAAGCATTCTCTCCCAGTCAACCCGGGAAATATTTTGTCTTCCGAAATATGACCGTCCATATCTCTCATAATCATAGTCGCATGAAACAGCTCACTTACGGCAAAGAAAAATCTCTAGAATTCTGCTTGTTCTTTTCTCAATTTTGAATAATGGAATAAAAATGATCGCCAATTATAAAAAGTTGTTGTTAATTGTTATGAGGTGCCAGTGTAGTAAATTAGGTGTTTTTTATATGGTTGTAGGTCGGATAATAAAGTTAAGCAACATCGCGTGGCCGCGATGAATAGGAGGCGCAGGGCGGCGAGCCGCAATTGACGTACAAAAGCGTATTGTTCGCGCGAGAGCCGCTCTTCCGGCGTAGGATCTCGCTCCGGCGCGGAGTCTGTGTACATTGCGCGTGATTTGCACTCTCGCATATTATGATTTGTATAATTACTAATTAATCAGCGGGTCAGGAGATCGATCAGTGCCGATACGCGTGTAGGTCGAATCGGACGAGTGCTAGGTGTGCACCGCGCCGCTGAGAGCCGCTGGCCGGGTGTCGCCGCCGTGACAGCGCTCGCCTCATTCGCCAGCGTGCGAGCGAAGAGGAAGAACCGCGACCTTGCTCGTCCTTGCGCCGCGATAAGCTGAGCCTGGGGTCTCGTGGAAACTTCAGGCGGGGTCGGGACCCCGCTATCGCGCTCTTTTAACCGTTCGCCGCGTCGCGTCAGCTTCACTCATCTCGTGCACTTCTGTTCGGTCAGTACCTCGTGTTATACTGTGCTACACGCTCTTGGAGTCGCGTTGGCGAATCGTGGACAAATCGGTGTCGTCTTTAGAGGTGAGCGGGCGTCGATCGCGATTTGCTAACGGACCGTGAAGTTGAGATACAAGTTGAAATTGTGTGGAACTGACGGCAATCATTCGGTTGCAGATAGCCGTTGGCAAGCAAGTGCACGATGCCCGGCGCAATGGTGAACGGCACCGGAGCGGCCGTCGACGACGTGGTGCTGACGGGACTGTCGGGCCGCCTGCCCGAGTGCGACAACGTGGATGAGTTCGCGCAGAAGCTATTCGACGGTGTCGACCTCGTCACAGCAGACGACCGCCGCTGGACACCAGGTACGTATCCCTTGCGCCTCGGAACAAGTATTCCGTAGTCATGTATTCATATTTTTATTTTATAGCATTCTGCCAATTAAACTTAATTATTAACAAAGGGACTAAATTTCAGATTATTAATTAATATGCCCATCATCCATATAATATGGAATCTCTGACCCGTCTCCTGTCTTATTGATGCTTGTAATTCGTGTCTCGCAATTTCTAAATATTTTTTGCATGTGCTGTGTAATGAGTTGTATAAAAGTGACTTCAACTTCGTGTAAATTACTAATGTTTCTTATCAAGGTAATAAATTTTATCATTTAAACATCAAGTTCAAGTGACCCAGCATTACACGCCATAGCGTCATGCTAACTGATGTAACTTATTAATTGATTACTGCTTTTGTCCACTGGATCATGTATTCCGACAGTAAATGTTAGGAATTAAATTATGAAATTACCGTTTAACGAATACTTTTTTTTTCCGAAGAAAAAAATATTTTAATATCGAAGTATTTACCTCATTATCCATACATTTATGCCTTCTCGAATGGAGATAATTTATGCTTTCGCGTTAGAACTCTTGGGATTTAATATATAAAACAACATAAACACAAGCCTGTCACCAAGAGGGATAAGCAGAGACTACAAACTTCCATTTGGCACGATCCTGACACACCTCTCTCGCCTCCTCCACATTCATATACCTACGCATACATGCTCTTCGGTTAAAGGTACTTTTAATTTGACCCATTTTCAATATATCGCTAATTTCGTCGATAAACTTTCGCCTATAACGTCCCTTTCCGACTCTGCCGTTGATTTCTGCAACATAAATATGCTTTGTCACTCTTTTCTCATTCATTAGTTAGACATGACCAAACCACCGAAGCGTTCATTCCTTAATCCTGGTCACATCATATGCAGACCACACTTCTCTTATCAGACAATTTTTTTAATGAGACGGGGCGAACGAGCACGCGGCTCTCCTGGTGGCAAGTGGCGAGTGGTTACCGCCGCCCACGAATAACTGCAACACCAAAGGAATTGTAGACGCAAGGAAATTTCAAAACACAATTTCTCACCTTGTCCCTCGGATTTAGCTCTAACACTCCTTAACAACTGAATTTCTACTACGGTTATTCTACGCTCGTGCTTCTTTTTCTGCGACACCCAACTTTAACGTTTAAGTAGGGACTAACAGCTTTGTGAATTGCCGTACGTGCTTCTTTGAACGCATTCTTTCTTTCCACAATAGAGTGTAGAGCCCCATTTACTCTTTCCTGCGTTCACTAGTTGTTAAACTCATCTACTTGTTCAACCAAATCCCCTTTTATTATTATTTCACATATCGTTTTTACTTTCTTCTCTTTCAAAAACTATAACTTTCTTCTTACTTGCCCTAACTTTCATCCGCCTTTTTTCAATGAACCAGTTCATTAATGTTACCATCATTTGCAACTCGACCGCCGATGACACAAATATGACTTGATCATCGGCGTACCAAAAGCATTTGACGGGTTAAATAACTCATTCTTAACCCACATTCTTCAATTTTCAAAATTTCCAAACACCTGTTCATAGATTGGTGACACTTTTATGGATACCGAACCAGTCTCCAGATTAAGGTTCTATAAAGTCATTAAGCCATTTTATACCACCTCCCGAGTACAACCCTTTTTCTTAAAATTGTTCAAATTGCGGATGAAATGGTAATCAGTTAGGGCTATGTCTGACGTGGTATGGCGTATGCTTTGTGACTGTAGGTCTTGTAATGTTAAAACGGTTTGTCGAGCAGCCATCATTGTCCGAAGTTCTTTAGAATAGATGTCTGCTGTTAGTGTTACACCGGATCTCAAAAAACTGTAGTGAATCACACCATGAGGAGACCACCAACCAGCGGCCTTTACTTTTCTTTGGGTAAGCTCCGCTTTAGATCATTTGACTAGGGTTCAATTATAAGGTTTCGGTTGCATTTATATTGCACGCTCTTCAGCACACGTCACAATTCAGTCGGAAATCTCATATCTTTGACTACTCACCAAAGCTAGGCAAGCTTCAGATGGTCAATGGAATGGGTGGAAGGTCAATGCCTAGTACCATTTCATGCGTTTTCAAAGAAATTACTCACCCTAGTAGTAGAATTATTGGTTCTGTCCAAGTTCTCTCTGATCGAACCTTTTTTCTTTGACGGCATGTCATGCGCTTAAGTGATGCTTAAGTGTTGACTTGGACGAGCCGTTTCAAGTGGTAGGTCCACGTAACATATGTATATAGATGCGCCAAATAATAGGGATTACATTACGTTCGTTAAATACAAAGCGTTCTTACAGTGCATGAAATTTTTTAAGTGTAAAACGGACTTAACCAGTGGGTAAAGCACCGCAATCAAAATCAGAATCATTCATTTTGTGGATCATGGGTATTACTTAAAAGATAATTACATATATAATTGAGATCAACTATATCCTACGTAATTAGTTATTTATTTGATAATAATCTCCTCCAGACCGAATTTCTGTCGCGGCGACCAGCCGTTTGCGCGCGACAGCACAGGGTTTAGTAGCCGAGTGTTTGCGCGAGTACAGGTGCATTATCTGTCCCCTCACTCTCATAGTCCGGTCCAGTCCATCAGGCGCAGGTCCCACAGCTTCACGTGCACGTCCACTTCCTGACTCTTGGCTGCTACTGAGATTTTCTTATCAGAAAACTCAATAAGTGATTTGGACACGACGCGGGTTCGAACCCATAACCTTAAGATCGCGCTTACGACCACTAAACCAAAAAGGCATTCAGTTTCCTTGGACACTATATTTAAGATTAAAATTAAACTACTGTATATTGTGAACTATTCAGTGTGTAAAGTAACCCAGAATATCAAAAACCCGTGGTTTTAGTTTTATTATTTTTAACATAAGTGAGTATTGGCCATTTTGTAGAACTACTCTTTTTCTAGTTTGACGATCCACTCAGTACGATGCTTATCAAACGTTTCCAATTCTTAACCTTGACTTTGTTCAGTTTATCAAAATAATGACGTAAGGCCACTGAACGAAAATAACTATTTTGCGATTTCATATTAAATCAAATTAGGCATACTCCCGTTTTCCTTGCGGTCCGTTCTGAATGATATCGGCGGGCTGTCCGTTTACAATACTTGGTTTTCCTTATTTTTCATAAGCTTCTGGGTTTTCAGCGATCTGGAAAGTCCGTTCCATTTGAAACATGTATACTGTTTTACAACTAATGTCCCAGTTTTAATATTGTGTACAGTATAATAAACACATTTACAAAATATTCACTCGTGTAGCTAATGACACTAGATTCGTAATAAAATAATGAAAGGTTATAAATAGTTGTTTAGTTATTTTATATGGACATTTAATTAAAACAAGGGGGACACCGAGACATTTCGCGTTTATCCTGTTACACCTCCTGCCTCGCGTGACGAACAAATAAACAGGTAAACTCACTCGATAACGCGGCTAAAATTCACAAAACGACGCTAACAGGACAAATTGTTGAATGTTTCTACATATTTTAATTGGTGTTACATCTACGCTTGGGACTTTAGTAATTTGCATAAATTGATTGCATCAAGGAAACAATAAATAAATTAAAAATTAGCTGAGCTTGGAAAAATGGCCGCGTTTCAAGCGTATGCTTTACTTATATCTTGTATTCTACTTCGCGCTATGTAATTTTTATTTTATAGCGTCGCAACATCGTGAACAAATTGTGTTCGCTCAATGTTCATCCAGCAGTCATCGCATAAACTTGCTCGGAGCACGTTGCAGCTGCTGCCGCACGGGCGGGCTGGTGTCGGCCGATCAAAACTGACATGAGATGGTGCTTTATTGACGAAAGAAACGCTTTGCTAATAATATGTATTCATTCATTCATTCATTGCAGCCTATTGAACGTCTACTGCTAAACAGTGGAGCCTCTCTTATAGATTGTCTCGTATAAGGAATTTTTGCCGAAGCGTTACAGTAGCGTAACAGTACGTTTGCAGTAGCGTCGAAGATACTGCTGCCCGTCTCCCTTTCCCGCACCCAATGGCATAATGATCTTAGTGGAGACCGATGCTGAAAAAATCTACCTTCAACGAGGACCTACCTGCACGCTTTTGCATGGACGGTAAAAGTAATAATTATAATGATTATATCATGTTTTCTAATTACAATTTCAAGTTTGATTGTAATTAACTCTCTTACACAATACTGCGGTAATAAAATAATCATTGAATTAATTAGTGAAGATAATTACGCTGTCATTAATTGTGTGACTAACAAATAACTTGATGCTTAAGGAGCAAAGTTTTAAAAATATCATGTGTACTAATTGTTTCATGCCTGTAATTAAAAACTATTTTCCTAGTGATAATTCTCAATGCCTCAGTATTGTTTAATTATTCTCAGGAAATAATAAATTTGCTTAGCTTCTATTGTTGGATGCTACAATTTTGCGAGAGTAGATACATGTATATGGAACTAGGTACGAGTACACAGCACGGCGCAGAGATTGTAGTATGAGACAGGTAATATTTATATAGTTCGTGAGTAACGATCCAAGAGCAAGTCTTAGTCTTATCCGACATTATTCCGATGACATCCCGGACGCGGTCAGAGCGAGATGAGAATGGCTCTCTAGTAGTGCAACGGAAGTTTCATATCAGAAGCAGAAACGGAAACAGAAACGGATGCGGAAACGGAAATAATACTTATTTAAAAAAAATTACAAATAAAACGTTTAATTAACATTCAAAATTAAGTAGCGGTAGGTCATATTTTATGAAAAGTAGTCCGGCCACTTTTACACCTAACAATCTGTTCCAGTGTTCTTCATATATAAGTCCAGCTCCGAAAAATAATAATTATTGCTGTAGCAATTATTGCTCACTGGCAATGCTGCGTACCACCTATACACCAAAGCTAAATAGGCACTGGAATTTGGGCAAACCCTTTAAATAGCTACATTTAGGTTTAGCGAGTAATTTAGTAAAGCCCTAGTACGAAAGTACGACGTAAATAAACTTTGAATCCAAAATACTCATTAAAGTTTCTTTAAAAATAATTATTTCTTACCGTGAACATGGGTGCTGGAAAACAACCGAAACGTCGGGCATTAAAATAACATAAATAAAAAGTAGTTTTAATCAATAAAAATAATTAATTTATACTTCAAGTAAAAAATAAATAATATAAACTTCACGCAAACATAACTGCTACTTAAAACTAAAGCGGTAGTTGTGCAGACTTTTCCCGAGTACCTATATTTTGTCATATAATTTACATCTGGTTGCTTAATCATCAATCTCAAAATAATAGTTCCAAACAGGACTTGTTTTTGGTTGCAATTACACACACGACTTAAATTTCTAATGAACTAAAAATACAATAAATCTATTTATGTGGATGCGTCGCTGAGTTCCGTTCAAAGTTCCGTTATTAAACTTGCGGAAACAGAAGCAGAAACGGATGTTAAAAATCATGCAGAACTTCCGCAGTTGCGGAAATAGAAACGGAGTTCTGTTGCATCACTACTCTCTAGCACCTTAAATGCGACAAGGCTCTGGAAAGATGGAAATATTGTACTTTATATTGTGTACGTAGGGTGTTGTATGCCCGCCGCGTAGCACACGTATAGAGGGATTGGCAAGAGGCTTTAAATAAAAATTTTTACCTCGGCTGTACAGCGTGAGAACCGACGGGCCAGCATATTGCAGCGGACAGCCAGCGCTCTCCTTTCTCTTTCAATGTCTTTATCATCTTTTAAATCTTCGGTTACAACATGGTCTAGGTACTTAAATTCAGTTACTCGTTTAAGTAACACCCCCTAAAGTTACAGGTGGTACGAAATTCGGTTTCTTCGTGCCCACCTTCAACACCATGAGCTCACTCTTCGCAAAATTATATTTTAGACCGTGGGCTTCTGCATAAACCTCACATATGAACAAAAGCCGTCTGAGTGCACTGACTGACGAGCTCAGAAGCACCACGTCGTCTGCATAACTGATGTTGTTCATGCAGATAACGCCACCTTTTTGTCAACGCTTTCAAGCTACTGGACTGTAAAGGATACGCTATTGAAATTAAGGCATGACAACTGCCAAGTGGTCGTAAGGGCAACTGCGGATGATGAGGAACCGCGTTCGAATCCCGGGTCGGGCCAAAGTCAAATCAAATCAGTTATTAAGTTTTTCTGTTCAGAAATTCTCAGTAGTAGCCTGGAATAACAAGTTTGTCAGCGTTTCAGCCCGTGCCTCGGAAAGCATGTGAAGCCGTTGGCCCTGCGACTAATCTCTTCGGAACGACTATAAGATTAGTGTCCTATCGGAGTATGAGAATAAGGGGATGAAGGAAGCATCTATGCTTGCGCGCACATCGCCATTATCATCACTACAGCCCTTCACAAGTCCACTGCTGAACATAGGCCTCCCCTAAGGAATGCCACAAAGCACGGTCCTGAGCCACCTGCATCCTCATCGCATTCATATAGTTAGGGGCCGCCCTACATTTCGCCTACCGGTACGAGGCTGCCACTCGAGAAACTTTCTTCCCTAACGGTCGTCGGCTCTTCGAGCTATATGGCCGGCCCATTGTACACTCACTTGTGCTCTATAATCCTGTCCTGCGCAGAAAGCTAGTCTTCGTTGCGATTGGACGTTGGGGCAGAAATCCGAACATTATTAACATAATTGGCGAGCTAATATGCAACATCGCTAGATGACGTCAGCACTACATTCAGTGACCACAATAGCAAAGGTAACATCCGTGCCACACCTTTGTCGGTAGTTGTTGGGAGCAGCAGTACATTGAAGCTGTTGACGAATATGTTTACTATTACTTTCCATGGAGCAATGCCTACGCACACCCGCCTCACGGGGGCAAAGTCAGTTCCAAACGTACCGTGTTCCGCATACGCAGCATATCGGCAGGCCACGGGACTCACACATTCGTAGCGCCACAAGCGCCGACCCGACTGTAATCTTTCGGGCAAGACGCGCCGGTACACAATATACGTAGCCCTACCAAAAAAGGGGGTGGCTACCTTAAGTTTTAAAATGATGCCGGCAAAAATAACAACAAATATTTTTACTCGTACTGAAACTTACTGTAACATTGCATGTATAAAGATACTCTGCGCACTGCACGCACACTGCACTTGCCAACGGTAGGGATAATATAATTTACATTGTACAGCTTCTTCAGTACCATTACAGCCCATCAAACGTACTACACTGCTGAGCATAGGCCTCCACACGGGTTGCCACAGAGGGGATATTTGCCATATTGGCCACGCTAAGTTGGTTCCATGCGTGCTGCCCAGTAACGTTATTTAACCTGTGATGTGGGGCCGGGGTCTTATGCCACCACTACACGGCTAGGCTACACTAGTTTCTATACAGATTGTATATTGTTCTTAGGGGTTGCGGGTTTTACATACGGACCTGGAATGGGTGATCCCGTTGAAGGTGGTAAATATCCTGATTTTTGAGAAAAACCCGATTTCTGTTCTATTTAAATGTCCATTTATAGCACCTTGTTTTTTGGTAACTCGTAACAGCTTTTAAAAAGTTATTTTCTCCAATTACTGTTAAATTCTTCGCAATTAATTTATTTGAAGTCGTACGTCTATTTACTTTCTTGCACTAACCCGCACATCTACTAGTGTAGTCGGCGCGGCGCGGCGTGGAGAAAATCCGGCCTCTACTAAAATCCGGGCAAAGGCCACTGTTAACTCTTAAAATTCGGTCAAGACCGAATTTATCCTTTCAGATGGTAACCCTAGCTGCGGTGGCATTTTTGGCTCTAGCAGCCCCGGGCGGCAGCAAATAGCGACCCATGCTTTGTTGCTGAGAATATCGTTGCCGCATTACAACAATAGTTGCGAATGCATAACAGTATGATAATTTTGGCGATAAATTATTACATAAAAATCTTTACTTTTTATGTAAAAATTTACAAAACGGGTTTTTATTGTTTTGTTTATGTTTAAATTGCTATCAACTAACGCGATGCGTGATAGCATTGTCACGAAGCTCATAAAGCAGACGTGCCCTCGTGCCCGACGCCCGACAGGCCCCGCCGAGCGTCACGAGCCACTTCTACTCGTACCACGGACTGCACACTTCCACTTCACATTCTTATACTTTCCCAAGCGAGGCCAAACATTCAAACATCATTGAAGAGGTTTTGTCTCATTCGTGTCACTTAAACGCCGTCCTGTCGTCTTCGCACAAATTATTAGCAACATTAACTTAATGGTTAAGAGTATGAAGTGCAAACTTAACAAGCTTAATAGTTAAAACCCGACTTAAAAAACCACATGTCACTTGTACAAAAAAGAGGAATCTAGCGATAGACCCGATATTACATATACCCGAAAAACATACCCTCCTTCTAGGGCATTCGGATAAAAAGTCGTCGGTTCGAATCTGTCATTCAAATAGTGCGGTGAAAAACTTAACACAATCGTTATAATAATGATTTCTTAAATTTACACGAACACTACACATTGAATAAAACTAAATTTACGGATTTTATCGCGTTTATTTCACTACTTTTACTTATTTTTAACTCCCGACGTTTCGGGTGCTTTACAGCAACCATGGTCACGGGGGGGGGGGACTGAGATGTTTGACGTCCCAATGTCATAGTTAGTCCGGCTACCTTCAGTTTTTGAATATTAATTTTTGGTCCGATTTACGCAAAACGAGCTTATAGTATCATGAAGTCTTGCAGTGGTATGCTTAGGTTTGGGTTTAATTTTGTTAATTATAGGATCCCAAGCAGGTGGCAGCATCCAACCATCTTCTCTATTGAAATTAGGATGTTTTTTAATTTCAATAGCCTCACGTATCATCCTTGGTAGGAATCGGTGTTCTTTTGCAAGGATTTGTGGTTTATAAAATCGAATGTAATGGTGGGGACGATCTTGAACATGTTCGCAGACTGCAGACTTCCCGGAGCGTCGGTGCTTCACGTCAGCTATATGTTCTTTCACGCGGGTTTTTATGGATCTTTTTGTTTGACCTATGTAAGAGAGACCACATTCACAATCTAACTTGTACACTCCTGCATCTTGTAGAGGGATATTACACTTGACGGATGGTAAAAATTGACTAATCTTCTTCGGCGGCTTGTAGTATGTTTTAATAGAAGCTCGCTTCAAGATGTAGCCAACCTTGTCTGTGACTCCTCTGACATATGGTAGTACAGCAGGTACACGCTCGACTGTGGCCGGCTTCACTCGGTCACTGTGACGTAGGCGCGGGACCCGAAGCTTGTTGTCTTGCAATACTTGCTTGACGTGCTGAAATTCGGCGGCCAGATGTTTTCTGTCACAGATCCCTCGTGCTCTCTGAAACAAAGAGTTACCCACGGTAGCTAACTGTGAAGGATGATGGTGAGATTCACCATTTAAATATCGGTTGGTATGGGTGACCGAGTGAAGCCGGCCACAGTCGAGCGTGTACCTGCTGTACTACCATATGTCAGAGGAGTCACAGACAAGGTTGGCTACATCTTGAAGCGAGCTTCTATTAAAACATACTACAAGCCGCCGAAGAAGATTAGTCAATTTTTACCATCCGTCAAGTGTAATATCCCTCTACAAGATGCAGGAGTGTACAAGTTAGATTGTGAATGTGGTCTCTCTTACATAGGTCAAACAAAAAGATCCATAAAAACCCGCGTGAAAGAACACATAGCTGACGTGAAGCACCGACGCTCCGGGAAGTCTGCAGTCTGCGAACATGTTCAAGATCGTCCCCACCATTACATTCGTTTTGATAAACCATAAATTCTCGCAAAAGAACACCGATTCCTACCAAGGATGATACGCGAGGCTATTGAAATTAAAAAACATCCAAATTTCAATAGAGAAGATGGATGGGTGCTGCCACCTGCTTGGGATCCTATAATTAACAAAATTAAACCCAAACCTAAGCATACCACTGCAAGACTTCATGATACTATAAGCTCGTTTTGCGTAAATCGGACCAAAAATTAATATTCAAAAACTGAAGGTAGCCGGACTAACTATGACATTGGGACGTCAAACATCTCAGTCCCCCCCCCCCCGTGACCATGGTTGCTGTAAAGCACCCGAAACGTCGGGAATTAAAATAAGTAAAAGTAGTGAAATAATCGCGATAAAATCCGTAAATTTAGTTTTAATCACAATCGTTATAAGTCTATTATTAATGAAATTATTACAAATGTATACAAATGTAAAAATATAAATAAAACCTTGCTAGTATTCCTATAATTTTACAAAAACATTGTTACACAAAGCTTCTGGTTCTTGAGTGACAATAATACAATAAAAATACACTACACCTCTTGCTTCTCGGCATTAGCTGTTGAATGCAGTTACGATTACTTGTATTTAGGTCAAGTGTGAACCCAGCTGGGGGATCTTTACAGGCGTCACTGTTAAGACGACACCTCGAAAAGTGACTCCAGGCTATCGCCGTACTGATTCGAGCAAATACATAATTTCTATAAAAACTTAAAAAAACGCCGTCATAAGGTCTAAAATTTCGTAGCGCCCGCGACGAATAAAACCGCTCAGAAATTGTCAGAATCTTAAAATATTTTTATAAAATTATTGATTTAAATAATCAAAATAATGAGCAAGTAAATTATGAATATTGATGTTATGAATTTATTTTAGTGATTTCCAAGCATATATATTAAGTAATTTCGTTGTAATTTCAACTATAGTGATTTTTTAGAGGTGTTTTCGCAAATAATTATGATCGAGTCAAAATTATACAATCGTGTTTTTGAACAATCAAATTCAAGATAAAGACATAAATTTACCTATATCAAAATTCCACTTTCGTTAGTGGTGTCAAAGTCCTATACTATTCGATGAAAGGAGGTGCATTTTTTCGCGGTGTCGCCTTAATTTCATTGCAGCTGACGCGATGTCTACGGTTTTCATACTAAACTTTAGATAGGTACATACTAACAAAATCATCATTTATTTTTAGACAGATGACATATTGTATGTTTGATTCTAGGTTTTACTTATTGAATATTTAAAACATTTAAAAAAAAACTTTATAGCTTTTACAAATCACTGCATGCCTGTTTGTTCGCTAAAACAGGAATAAATCTATTAGATGAAAACTGCATAGCTAAAAGTTTTCAGAGTTAATTATAGCTAATAATTTTTTAATATTTGCCTAGCGGCTAGTTAGGTACATGTTTTTTGTTTGAAGTCTATGATCGCGAAGGCCGTGGACACAGCCCGTTATAAAGTTGTTTAACTCCGCCTATTCACGCGAATACTAACATACTAGATGGAATAACACTAGTTGTTCCCCAAATATTTAAACGTATGGATTGGTGCACATGGTGAACACTTTGAGAAGATCGATACTAGGTAGTAGCAATATAGAATAAATATTATAAATTACCGAGTACCTGTCTAGTTGTTTTTGTCATGACCTAGTAACACAATAGCAAATCGTCATGCTGGAGTGGAATGGAATGTTTTATTGAAAGTCATTATTAATGTAATAAAAACAACAAATTTATAATTTATCTGAGGCATCTATCATTCTATGCTGTGAACTTTTTTCTATGTACAGAAATTACCATTTGCATCGTCGGTCTCATTCTATGCCTAATGTCCAAAGATTTTACCACTCTTTTTATTATCTACTAAGGTTGTGCGCTGCGCTAGTCAATCGTCGCATAACTCACAGCTATATATTGTATTATATTACCAGGTCAATCCAATTGACATGTTCACAAATTTGCTCATGATGACATCCAATTTCCGCATATCGATGTTTGTACGGTTCCGTGAGACATCAGCAATTCATAATAATGCGACACGTGAGCGGTGAGCGGTGCGTCACATGCCGTTTGCGACTTATCTGATGGCCGCCTGACTCGCAGACATATTATCCAGTCAATCCAGTGATATTATGTGTTTTTTTTTAAATATTTGCAAAAATAGAATAACTAATATGGAGTGATACTAAATAAATTCACTGGTCAGTTCAGGTCTATCAAGAATTCTAATTGAAATGACCTAATATCTGATAAAAATAATAAAAGGAATCGACTAATAAATCAGGAGACCACTGTAAAAACTGCGTAATATTTACTACACTTGATAATAAGTTAATTAACATAACTTAAACACTCACGCCTGTCATGCAGAGGGGTAGGCAGAGACTAAAGGCTTCCTTTTGGCATGATCCTGACACACTGTTTCGCCTCTTCCGCATACCGGCATGCTCGTCGGTTAGGGGTACTCTTAATTTGACTCATTTGCAATATATCGCCAATTTGGTCGATAAACCTGCAACATAAAGGAGACAATCAATTTTTCTATGGAGAATGGGCCCACTACAAATTTTAAAGATTATCAATGAAATGCATGTCGATTTATTCCTTATAATTCATAGATTGCAATAAAATTATTAGTTTTACTGCATCTAAACGGAGTCCTGAGAAATTAACAAATAAAATGTGAATCTAACAATAACTAAAAACAAACTGAAAGCGATTTTCTAGTAGTATTCATCGGTATTATAAGTTAAAATAGTGCACACTTGAATAATAGTACATATAAAACTAAGCTGTAGGTATATTCAGCATTTATATTTTAGAATCGATGTAAAACCTTTCACTAGTTCCGGTAAAACATAGTGCGTGTCTATGCACAAATGTCGTATGGATTCTAAGTTCGACATGTATTGATTGATTGTGAGTGTAATTCTAAATACCAAGGTGGCTAAGCGATAATGTCTATTTATATTTATGATATTACCAACACACAGTAAGAAATGTTTTAAACTGGTTGTATTACAAAAAAACAAAATATAATGTAGGTAACTCTATTTATTATTGTAAATCATAATTTATTTAAGAATTCTATTAACAGTAGTAGGTACAGAAACAGAAACCTTTTATTCAATTTAGATTATAAATAATACTTATTGAAAGTCACTTTTTTAATTTACCAATGGTTCAGAAAAAACCTCTGACTTGAAGAGAACCAGCAAAATACCCAGTGGGTCCATTAAAAAAAAGGCAGCTTACAATCATGTATGTCATAATTAACAACACAGAACAAATTAGAAATAGCTTGGTAGCGATCACCTTACCCACGGGTTATTGTCAGCCATAAATTCCTTTATACTATAATAACCCCTTTTATACAAACTTAGTTTAATAAATTTTTTGAACTTTGATGATTGACTGACATATATAGACAGGAGTGGTGTCAAGACATTGTTTTAATACGTTTTGGTTGATTAGTAAGTAGTATATATCATAATAAAATGACTAGGAATTAACATGCCTTATCTATGTTATTACACAATGATAAATAGTGAGGAAGTAAGATGTTTTAAACTGTTTGTGTGAGGATTACAAAAACACAGAATCACAGAATACCGGCGTGAAGTGGAAGCTCTGCTTCCGCGTTTCGTCTGGTGAGTGCAGGTGGCCGGAGGTCCAAATCCCCCCCCCCCCATCAACATGGTAGCGGAATTAAATGATAGACTACCCCAGGAGGGTACCAGCACCCCTGGAGAATCCCTCGCTGAGCATCCACGACCATGTTTCTCCACTTCTGAGCGTGGGTGCTCAGGCTGCCCCGCGTATTCTGGGGGGGGGGGGGGCAATATTCCGCTCAAGGGGGCAAACGGAGCAACAAGACCAAGGCGACCCCTGCCACGCTGTCCGTGAATTTCTGCAATATCAGGGGACTTCACTCTAACCTAAACGCCGTCCACTACCATCTCGAGACGGCGAGGCCGGCTCTGCTCTTTCTGACCGAGACGCAGGTGTCCTCTCCGGCTGATGTCTCGTATCTCTCCTGCCCGGGGTACAAACTGGAACACTCCTTTGTGCCTCGGGCTGGAGTTTGCGTTTACGTCAGAGAGGACATCTGTTCTCGACGCCTCGGCAGACTTGAAGGTTCGGACCTGTCCATCCTTTGGCTACGCGTAGACAGCGACGACCATCCGCGCGTCTACGGGTGCCTCTATAGGTCCCATAGCGGTAATGCCGAAACAGACCGACTATTCGACCACGTCCAAATGGCTGCAGATTCGTTGCTACAGCAGATCCCCTCCGCAGAGATCGTGATCCTCGGCGACTTTAACGCCCATCACGCCGAATGGCTTGGTTCACGTTTAACCGATCATGCGGGGAGATCTGTTCATGATTTTGCCTTGGCATATGGTCTGACACAACTGGTTACTTCGCCTACGCGGATTCCAGATGTGGAGGATCATGCACCTTCCCTGTTGGACCTTCTGCTGACCTCTCACCCGGACGGATATCAGATTTCCATCGACGCCCCTTTAGGCTCCTCGGACCACTGTCTTGTCCGGAGTGTGGTGCCACTCACGCTGAAATCGCGGTTGCATTTTGTAGGCTGCCGCCGTGTTTGGCACTATAGGTCAGCCGATTGGGATGGGATGCGGTCTTTCTTTGCATCCTACCCTTGGGGGCGGGTTTGCTTCTCGCCGGACGATCCCAACGTTGTTGCGGATTCTGTCGCTGATGTGGTACTTCAAGGTATGGAACTTTTTATTCCTTCCTCTGTGGTACCCATTGGAGGCAAATCTCAGCCATGGTTTGGTCGCTCCTGTATAATAGCATCATGCTATAAGCAGGAGTGCTACCGAGCCTGGGCTGACGCATCAGCGTCCAGGGATGTAAACACCAGCGCTCTAAAAAAGAAGTATAATTCCGCCTCTAGGTCCTTCAAAAGAGTCATTGCCAAGGCAAAGTCAGAGCACATAGGCAGAATTGGCGAGAGACTAGTTCGTCTTCCTTCTGGAACCCGTGCATTCTGGTCTCTCGCCAAGGCTGTCCAGGGGAATTTCTGTCAGCCATCTCTTCCATCTCTGCACAGGGAGGACGACTCACTGGCCCACACCGCAAAGGAGAAAGCCGATCTTCTAGGCTCTTTCTTTGCGTCTAACTCGACTCTCGATGACGGGGGGAGTACGCCGCCGACCATCCCGCGGTGTGAGTGCTCCATGCCGGAAGTGCAGTTCACTCAGCGCTCGGTTCGCAAAGCACTCCTCTCCCTGGACATCCATAAGTCGAGTGGGCCTGATGGAATCCCCCCAATTGTGCTGAGGACGTGTGCTCCAGAGTTGGCACCGGTTTTAACGCGTCTTTTCCGGTACTCCTACTCCCTAGGCGTAGTCCCAAAATCATGGAAGACGGCTTTCGTCCACCCGAACCCTAAAAAGGCGACCGCTCAGACCCGTCCAACTACCGGCCTATCGCCATCACCTCCTTGTTCTCCAAAACAATGGAGTCCATTGTAAACTGCCAGCTCATGAGGTACCTTGAGGGTCACCAGCTGATTAGTGACCGCCAATACGGTTTTCGCCGTGGTAGATCAGCTGGTGATCTTCTGGTCTACCTAACTCACAGATGGGCGGAGGCAGTAGAGTCCAAGGGGGAGGCATTGGCCGTTAGTTTGGACATTGCGAAGGCCTTCGATCGGGTTTGGCACAAAGCGCTTCTTTCGAAGCTCCCTTCCTATGGGCTTCCCGAGAAATTGTGCGATTGGATCACCAGTTTTCTTGCAGATCGGAGCATCAAGGTCGTTGTAGACGGTGCAAGCTCCGATTGCAAGCTTATTAATGCTGGTGTTCCACAGGGCTGCGTGCTATCGCCAACGCTGTTTCTTCTGCATATCAATGATATGTTGCAAACCCGTAGCATTCATTGCTATGCAGATGACAGCACTGGTGATGCTCTTTACACCGGCCGAGCCGATATTTCTCGGGAAAACGTCTCTGAGTGCCGGGAAAAACTTGTGTCTGAAGTCGAGTCTCTGCTGGACAGAGTCTCGGATTGGGGGCGACTAAATCTAGTCCAATTTAACCCCCAGAAGACACAAGTTTGCGCGTTAACCGCTAAAAAGAACCCCTTTGTCGTATCCCCTCAGTTTCAAGGCACTCCCCTTGTTGCCTCAGCCAGTATCGGAATCCTCGGCGTCGACATATCGAGTGACGTGCAGTTTCGTGGTCACTTGGAAGGGAAGGCCAAATTAGCCTCTAAAAAGCTTGGTGTGCTCAGCAGAGCGGGACAGTATTTCATGCCGGCACACCGCCTGCAACTTTACAGGGCGCAGGTTCGGCCGCTCATGGAATACTGTTCCCATCTCTGGGCTGGGGCTCCCCAGTACCAGCTCCTTCCACTTGACCGCATCCAGCGCAGAGCGGCTCGAATCGTCGACGACCGAGTGCTTTCCGATCGGCTCGATTCACTGGCGCTGCGAAGAGATGTTGCATCTCTTTACGTATTTTATCGCATCTATCACGGGGAGTGCTCTGAGGAATTGTTCGGATTAATCCCAGCCGCCAAATTTCGTGAACGCACTACGCGGCAAACGTCCCGATACCATCCACACCATCTGGATGCTTGGCGGTCCACCACTGTACGTTTCAAAAGGAGTTTTCTTCCGCGTACAACCTCTCTGTGGAATAATTTACCACCGGTGATTTTTCCGGACCGATACGACCTGGGGACCTTCAAGAAAAGAGCTTACTCCTTTCTAAAGGGCCGGCAACGCACCTGCAATTCCCCTGGTGTTGCTGTTGATCATGGGCGGCGGTAGTCACTTAACATCAGGTGAGCCACATGCTCGTTTGCCCCCTCTTCTATAAAAAAAAAACACAACGGACATAGGTAGAAACATTTTAGTGTTAGATATATTTCTGAAGGTTTTTTAAAAATAACTTGATGGTAACATGTACATTTATGATGTTGTAAGCAATCAGAAGGAATTTTCAATTATAAGAGATATGATATAAGACTGTTGTCTTCAATATCCATACACTTTTTGTCTCTGCAAGCTTTCAGCCTGCAAGGCATACAGATTTGTTCTAAGCGATCCACCTGAAAAGAAATTAATGAAAATTGTAAAGGTGTCTTAACTAAATAATAATTCTTATCAATATATTATTTTTTTTTTATATTATATACGAATTAAAAGGACATTTTTAATAATAAGAGATAATAGATGACTATGGTTTCAATGTCAATAAACTGTATTTACATATTTCTGTGAGCTGTTTCTTATATCTGCCTTTTCATATGTTAAATAATAAAGAAATTATTATAAATTATACAGCATTAATCAGCTCCAGCTGATCAAATACAGAAGCAGTAATTATTGATTAACATCAATGATATTCAACCATCTAAAAGTTGTCTCACATTTTATTTTTACCGGTTTCATGTACATAGGAGACAAAGATATTATTGTTATATTAAGTATAGATCTGATTCTAGATGACAAAATAATATTCCTTTCTGCACAGTGAACAACACAGCTGTCTAAGCATAATAGATACAACCATTACACTTTTTTATGCAAACTATTATTATTAAACTTTATATTTGCTTCTAGTACAAATAATTACTACATTTTTTACACATAAATATATGTAACATTTATATTGCCTATCTACTATGGCTGGTATAAATCCAGGATCTGTGTCTGGCTTAACAAAAAAGCCATTTAGTATTATTAAGCAACTTGCTGAATACATAAGGTACCTATTTGTACACAAATGCAGTTATATGAATTGCTCTTCAAAACCCTCTTTAAGTCCCTCGACCCAAAGATTCTAATTTTCTTTTAACATTATAATAACTTCTTTTGTGCATTTATTCTATTTATTATTTAATTTAGATTTTACTAATAAAATAAACTTAATACTTTGTCACTTTTAACAAACTAATAAGGTTCTAAGACCTATTTGTTATTTGTTTTTGTTTTAGGTAAAATATACAAACTTAATAATAGATTTTCACAACCTAGAATAGGTGTAAAATGTAAATTAATAAACTCTTATATTCTATTTGCGAGTTTTACCACAAAACTAAAAAGAGAAAACATACGTACTTGTGTCAATTAATATTTGGCTAACCTTCCTGATAATTGATAATATCCATATTTTCTTAAACATTAGTTTAATAATGCTTGTATCTTGTAAATAAAAACTTCATTTTGTTCTTACCTTTGATGCGACTCCAACTATGTTTTATTTCACTTGAGTGAATCGAGTGAATTTGTCCAACTCGATAATCAATAGAAAATAAATTTTACCGAGTTAACTCGGCGCTTCGTATAGATTCAGAGGGTGCTATATAGATATTACTTCACTAATTTACTTGTATATATATAATAAGTCGCTGCGGGTGACATCACAAGTTGCATCCAAATTCAAACTTGCATCTGGCATGTTGGAAACAAACCTGAACTTAGTTTTATTTATGATATTGATTTATAGTTTTAATTTCATGTTGCAAAATATCACTTATTTATAAAGGTACATATTTAAAAATGGTTTAACTAAAGTAATCGCTACTCTCTCTAGTGATATACTTTTCTGTAAATAGTTGATTTACTCAAAAACTAGTGTACAACTAGAATGACATACATACATACTCGTAAATTAACCCGAGTGGCTCGAGTCACAAAACTCTACTCAAATCGCATCTTTATCTTACGGCCAATGCAGTGTTTATCTACAATTTAGTGATGAAATCGACTTACTAATTCGAGCAATTTATTGATATATTATGTAATAAATAAATTGATATTAGGTAATATGTATATAATGTTGTATCAATTTATGTTATATATAATATAAATTGATTATATATACTTTGGATAGTCAAATTATTAATAACATTAAGACTTACGTCATAACGTTAGAGTGATATTATTTTATGAAGATGTCGATACGCATACCAAAAATAATATATAACTACCTATTAATTGTAGTAATAATAATTGTGTTGTATGGAAGAAAAATTAAGTATAAAAATAATTTGTGACAAATTGACACAGCTTCGTTCATCTAATTTGAATTGCGTAACTCGAGCTCAAAATCGAGTTACCTGAATTTCAACTCGAGTCGATTTTTTCCGAGTTATCACGGCACATCTCTAATGTCGCCTCTACACGTTGGCCAACACAGTGGCGAATGGAGTGGCGAATATATTGGCCGAGAGTTGGTGACGGCGTCCACACGTTGGAAGATCGTTCAGTTTACTTCGGTTCGGGCCAATGTGCGGACGAATTTATAAGCACCGTGGCGCAGTGGCTCAGCAATGAGTGGCTGCGCCGGGCGCCGCGGGTTTGTTCCCGCACGGAACAAGTATTTGTATGTCCTACGAATAATTGTTTCGGGTCTGGATGTGTGTCCTTGTGCAATTTATGTTTGTAAACTGCCTGCGCGATACGGGAGAAAATCCTAGTGTGGGGTTAACGTTTTTATAAAAGAATTATAAAATAATAGTGGATATTAATGGGGTTGTAAATAGATATACAATATACGATTAGCTTTATTTATTCTTTACATGCATCATAAACTGGAATAAAGACCATTAATAAGAACTTAACCTATTTTAAAGTTAAAGGAGTTATAATCGATTATCTATGTTTTAAAATTGGGTTTTGATTTTAAAGTTTAGCAAAATATGTACTTGCATTTCTATCAGATATTTGTTATGTATAAAAAACACCTTATAATTTATTTTTAATTTAATTATTTTTTGAGAAAGACAAAAACAATAGCAATAAATATAATTAACACTGACTTAATAATAGGTACTAATTATAACTTAGAACATAAATGAAAAACTCATGACGAGCAAAGTGGCTCAGGACCATGCGGCAGTCTGTGGAGGAGGATGTTCAGTAGTGGACTTGTGAAGAGCTGTAATGATGATGATGATTCGAAAACTTGCACGATTAAATTATAAGAAATCGACGCTTTTTTATATAGGATATGGTGACAAACGAGCACACAGTTCACCTGATGGTAAGTGGTTGCTGTAGACAATAGACATCTACATTTATCCTCGATTACGAATCAAGATGCAGATGCGTTGTCACCCGTGAGGACTAAGATGAAATGCCTCGTTACCTTTAAAAAGTGTCTCTGGTTCTCTACACTCACTATACGAAACACAGCATCATTAAGCTACTTTTTTAAATTGATATTCTGTGAGAGCGTGATCCTTCCCCGGTCGAACCGACCCATTCGTGCTACAACTATACTTCTAATATAACTGCATGGTTCTACCACGTATAAACGACGTGCTTCATTTTTTTTTCATTTTAAAATTGTTCTCGTAATAATCTGATTGTAAGTAAATGTTCATTATTTTTTTTATAAATAGCTTATCGATTAAAACAAATGTTTAAAAATAATTAAATCGCGCTAATTAAAGAAGTAGGAATGTTTAAAGTGGAAATTGGCACTAAAAGGCTGGTAATTGGGTCATCCACCCTACAAAGCTTGAATATAAAATTTAAATCAGATGCGTGTAATCACTCTGGGACCTTGTAGCAAAATAAACGCGCGGCCAACGTGTGGACGCGGCGACCAAACTCTGCAAAACAATCCTTTGATCTTTTGTAAAAAACCGACACCACACGGATCTCGCGCCAACTTGCAGGCCATCGTTCCAATACATACCAATGAAGCCCAAACACCCCGTCTACACGTTAGCCAATGCTATTGGCCACTGTGTTGGCCAACGTGTAGAGGCGCCGTAAGACAATAATTTTTTAAATATTACATTACCTTAGCCAATGATCAGAACACGAATGTCAAAACAACTAATTTTTTTTTTCAGATTTCTTGTTTCCGTTTACATTTTGAAAAAATCTATAGGCCATTTACTATTATAATTTGGTGTCTTTTTTTGGTGTAAATACCATTAAACGACGTCAATATTTCTAGTGGGCCCAAAAATGATTGTCTTCTTTGCTTTGGCACTCTTTCCTTCTACGTGACCAAATCACCGAAGCATGGACTAACACAGCATTTGAGATTGCCATATGTGCTTTTTTTGACACATTCTGACTTTTCTCAACAGGGTGTATTTACTCTTATTTCCTGCATTTACTCGCTGTTCTATATTCCTATCGTATCTATCATCCCTGCTAATTACACATCCCAAATAAACAAACTCATCAACTTGCTTGACCATCTCCCCTTCTAATCTTATTTCAAATATCGTTTCAATTAGCAATTATTTTTAAAGCCAGGTAGTTGAACCTTTTTCTTCTTGTTTTTATTTAGCTGCGGCGAATAAGTTTGTTTAAAACTATATTCTAATCATCAAGTCTTGTATTGTATCTGTGCTAAAAATATACAAAAGTTAGCTAGCATCAGTATGCCTGCCCGTAGATACGAACAGCACTGACGTAACCAATTTAAATTGATTTAATAAACCATTAATACAACAAACTACTACTAATATTTGGTCCTCTTGTCTAAATAGCAGATTTTTTAAAAATAATGTTTAATTAAATCCAAGGCAGTAAATTATTCTCAATCTCACTTCCGGAAGCCAGTTGAAATATCTGATGTTATTCCTTTGTTAATACTTGTCATCATTTTTAATATTATGAAAAATCTTATTCGATGAAATTTTAATATATATATATCTTGTTTGCAATGTTTTAGGTCTTCACGGGCTGCCCGAACGCAATGGAAAACTTAAAGACCTGGCACACTTTGACGCGACGTTTTTCGGCGTTCACGCAAAACAGGCGCATCTGATGGATCCACAGCTGCGACTGCTGCTGGAGCTCACGCACGAGGCCATCGTGGACGCCGGCTACAACCCGACCGAGTTGCGCGGCTCGCGCACTGGCGTCTTCGTCGGCGTCTCCAACTCGGAGACCGAGGAGATGTGGACCGCGGACCCCGACAAGATCAACGGCTACGCGCTGACCGGGTGCTGCCGGGCCATGTTCCCCAACCGCATCTCGTACACGTTCGACTTGAAGGGGCCGTCGTACGCGGTAGACACGGCGTGCTCGAGCTCGATGTTCGCGCTGGCGCAGGCGACGGCGGCGATGCGTTCGGGCCAGTGTGACGCGGCCGTGGTGGCCGGTACCAATCTGTGCCTGAAGCCGGCCAACTCGCTCAACTTCCACCGACTGAGCATGCTGTCGCCGGAGGGGCGCTGCGCCGCGTTCGACGCGAGCGGGCGCGGCTACGTGCGCTCGGAGGCGGCCGTGGTGGTGCTGCTGCAGCGCCGCGGCGCCGCCCGCCGGCTGTACGCGTCCGTGCGCGGCGCGCGCATGAACACGGATGGCAGCAAGGAGCAGGGCATCACGTTCCCGTCGGGCGCCGTGCAGCGTCAGCTCGCCGAGGAGACATTCGCCGCGGCGCACCTGCGCCCGCAGGACGTCGCCTACGTCGAGGCGCACGGCACCGGCACCAAGGTACCCGAGCGTACTTCTATCTTCACCTCCACCTCCACCTCCCCCGCCATGCCGCACGAGATTCGCCTTCCCAAGTTGTTAAAAATACATCTGTCTCTTTACTCTATGTATATGGATCGCTTTGTTTTAGATGCGATCTTAAAACATTATTAAATTAAACGATGACATGTAAAAATACTGCTAATATTTAGCAACAGCCCGAGATATATTCAAATGCTGTTTACGATAAGCTACAACAAGAGGGCTCTGCCCTGCCCATCGTTTTTTTTATATAGGATATTGTGACAAACGAGCACACAGTCCACCTGGTAAGTGGTTGCTCTGGCTCATAGACATCTACATCTATCCTCGATTACGGATCAAAATGCAGACGCGTTGTCACCTGTGAAGATTAAGATGGAATCCCTCGTCTCCAGTAAAAAGGGTCACTGGTTCTCTACACTTACCATACGAAACACAGCAGCACTAAGCTACTATTTTAAGCTGGTATTGTCTAAGAGCGTTGTCCTTCCCCGGTCGAGCCGACCCATTCGTGCTACACCCATAATATGAATGCAGTTTCAGTAATATTAACATATTCAGATCAGGAAGTCAACAACTCACCTATAATAGAGATTATTGCCGCTTGTGGGATTCACTCCAAACCAGAGCACACGCGACTCAATATTTGGACTTTGTAACGACCAAGGTAATCTTCTGTTCGCCCTCCTTCAAACGTTTTTAATGGCAATTCGTTGCCGTTTCAGGTCGGAGACCCGCAGGAAGTGAACGCTATCGCAGATTTCTTCTGCAAAGGTCGCAAAACACCGCTGCTTTTGGGTTCGGTCAAGTCCAATATGGGACACTCGGAGCCGGCGTCTGGACTGTGTTCCATCGCGAAAGTGGTGGTGGCGATGGAGCACGGCGTCATCCCCGCTAACCTACACTACACATCACCGAATCCTGACATTCCGGCACTCAGTGACGGAAGAATTAAGGTATGTTGTTTCGCTTGTAGTTTTGTATTTAATATTATCCGGGAAAGTATTAATGATGCCAGACGCAAACGATACTTGTCGCTAATATTAATCAATGCGCAATCTTTAAACGTAATAGATACTCGCTGCTATGAAATGTGGTGCAAGTTCATAGTAGTCAACCACGGATAAATATTTGATTAAAGAAAACATTAGTGGTATAATAATTAATTAAAACAACTGGTACGCTCTCCTCGCTGAGAGGAAATTTTTCATATGTTGCGTATCGTGGCAATGGACAACGATTGTGAATGTATTATTTATAATCTATATTAAAAAGAGTATGTATTTGTTATGTGCAGGTGGTCGCCGAGAACACGCCGTGGGAGGGCGGGCTGGTGGCGGTGAACTCGTTCGGGTTCGGTGGCGCCAACGCGCACGTGATCCTGGAGTCGCACCACGCCGCGCGGCCTGCGCCCCCGCGCCCCGCGAGCCCCCCCTGCCGCGCCTGCTGCTGGCGTCCGGCCGCACGCACGAGGCCGCGCGTCGCTTGCTGGCGCTGGGCGCGCAGCATCCGCACGACGCCGATCTGCACTCGCTGTTGGACGCCGTGCACGCGCACAACATCCCCGGACATACCTTCCGCGGCTTCCGCCTGCTCACCGACGACCCGGAACCCGTCGAGGAGATCATGGTCAGTACCCGCACTTCGTTACTCTTCTAACGGATACATCGACACTATTCACAGTAATTAAATATCCATGGTATCCAGTTGCATAGTTACCAGTTCAAGATTAAACTTTATATAGTGCTGGGTGACACTATATTATATTTATATCTTTATTTTTAAAGAAAAAACGTTACCCCGCACTAGGATTTTCTCCTATATCGTGGAGGCAGTTTACAAACATAAATTGCACAAGGACAAACATTTAGACCCGGAACTCAATTCTAAGGCCCTGCGCCATGGAGCAGTCTAACTGGTGTTAATGTTTATGTACGGAATTATTCTACGCGCCTCTACATAGTATCTCGCCATATGTTGAACGTACTGTTGACAGTAGGTGGAGACGTGTGACGTGGTGACGTGTGCGTGCAGGAGGCGGACGGTGGCGAGGCGCGGCCCGTGTGGTTCGTGTTCTCGGGCATGGGGTCGCAGTGGGCGGGCATGGCGCGCGCGCTGCTGCGGCTACCGCAGTTCGCGCGCAGCGTAGCGCGCTCGGCCGCAGCGCTGCGCCCGCACGGGCTCGACCTGGTGCACCTGCTCTCCGACGCGCCCGACTCGGCCTTTGACGACGTAGTCGCCTCCTTCGTGTCCATCGCCGCCGTGCAGGTGGCGCTCGTGGATGTGCTGCGCGAGCTGGGCGTGCGCCCCGACGGCATCGTCGGACACTCCGTCGGCGAGATCGGTCAGTACCATCCGAAATAAACAAAAATAATTAGGCTTATTGAAAAGAATACAATACGTTGTCAGTTAGTCTAAATTACAGTGAAGCTTGGAAATTATCACAAACAGTCAAATCGATAACCAGTTTTTTGAAATATGCAATTTTTTAATCATTTTTGTTGAATTATCTATACTGGTTATTAACTATAACTATATATATATATATATATATATATATATATATATATATATATATATATATATATATATATATTTTTTAATATATATATATGAATTTAGTAAAAAGCTGTTATTTTGACATTATAGACCCTTCAATTTTATTTGTTTATAGATGAAGTGAGTTGATGTAAAGTAGTTGTGTGTTGTGTGCTGTGCAGGGTGCGCGTACGCGGACGAGACGCTTACGGCGGAGCAGGCAGTGCTGGCAGCGTACTGGCGCGGGCGCAGCATCGTGGACGCCGCGCTGCCGCCGGGCGCCATGGCGGCCGTGGGGCTTGGCTGGGACGCGGCTGCCGCGCGCTGTCCGCCCGACGTCGTGCCCGCCTGCCACAACGCGCCCGACAGCGTCACGGTACGTACACGTGCACGTCACGTACACGTACTGGCGCAGGCGCAGCATCGTGGACGCTGCGCTGCCGCCGGGCGCCATGGCGGCCGTGGGGCTCGGCTGGGAGGCGGCTGCCGCACGCTGCCCTCCCGACGTCATGCCCGCCTGTCACAACGCGCCCGACAGCGTCACGGTACGTACACGTGCACGTCACGTACACGTACTGGCGCGGGCGCAGCATCGTGGACGCCGCGCTGCCGCCGGGCGCCATGGCGGCCGTGGGGCTCGGCTGGGAGGCGGCTGCCGCACGCTGCCCGCCCGACGTCGTGCCCGCCTGTCACAACGCGCCCGACAGCGTCACGAAACGTACACGTGCACGTCACGTACACGTTCCGCGACGCTTCATATCAGCTTAATGCTGCGTGTGTTAAGGTTCATTAAGCAAGTGTATTGTGTACCTCTCTCTCACCTCTGTGTCAGGATCGTGCCAAATGGAAGTCTGTAGTCTCTGCCTACTGCTCTGGGTGACAGGCGTGAGTGTTTATGTATGTAATGTATTGTGTACTTCTCACCCTTATTCTATATATATATATATATATATATATATATATATATATATATATATATATATATATATATATATATATATATATATATATAGTACTTGGCTGTAGAAAATATGATTGTGATATTTTTTTAGTATATTGTATTACCGAAGTGATTCACGAGTATATTTTCCTACATATCCTTTTAGGTTCCATGTCTTGCTTTGTTCAAATACTAAAATCATTTAAAAACAAAAATTTTCATTTTTAAAAAACATTGCCAATGATGGTTGTATTTCAATAAGTTCGATATTTTTTATTGCAATAAAGCAGTTACTCTTCTGTCGAGCAGGTGTCAGGTCCGGTGGAGTCTGTAGAGAAGTTCGTGGCGGAGTTGAGCGCGGAGGGCATCTTCGCGCGGCGCGTCAACAGCTCGGGCGTGGCGTTCCACAGCAAGTACATCGCGGCCGCCGCGCCGCTGCTGCGCCGCAGCCTCGAGCGCGTCATCCCGCACCCCAAGCCGCGCTCGCAGCGCTGGATATCCTCCTCGTTGCCCAAGGACCAGTGGGATTCCGACATCGGTGAGCATTACACTTGGTTTACCTTCAATTGTGTCAATGTGAAAGGGTGTGTGTTGAAATTAAATTAAATTTGCTTATATGGTGGGAGGCAGTTCAGAAAATTGATGTTGTAACTATATTTTTATCATTTATACTCAAAGTTTAATTACACCACTTGTTAGCTAAGGAATCAAGGAATTGGTTATGTTAATTGAGAACTATGACGTATCGCGCGTGGTGGAGGGGGAAGTGCTGCCAGTTTAAGTCCATTCTATTTCATTACAGGTCATAAAGGTTCACTGCTGAACATAGGCTTTTACCATAGATTGCCTAATGGAGGGATTTTGTCATAGTGGCCACGTTTGGCAGGCTGCATATTCTTACACCGCCACTACACGTTATGTATTCACGTAAGACATGGCGTGTTCACGACACAGTGACAGGGCGATACTTTGTAAGGAGATTCATGTAAGGAGGCTAAGACATGACGTGGTGTGGTGACGTTTCAGCGGCGCTGAGCTCCGTGGAGTACCACGTGAACAACCTGCTGTCGCCGGTGCGGTTTGCGGAGGCGCTGCAGTCGGTGCCGGCGCGCGCGCTGCTGCTGGAGCTGGCGCCGCACGCGCTGCTGCAGGCCGTGCTGCGGCGCGCGCTGCCGGCGCCGGGCGCGGCGCACGTGGCGCTGCTGCGGCGCGACGCGCGCGACCCGTTGCGCCACCTATTGGCGGCGCTGGGCCGCGCGTATTGCGGCGGAGCGCAGCCGCGGCTCGGCGTGCTGTACCCGGCGCCGCGCTGGCCCGTGGCGCGCGGCACGCCACGCCTGGCGGCGCACGTGCTGTGGGACCACTCGCAGGAGTGGAGCGTGGCGCACTTCGGCGGCGCCGCGCGCTCTGGCGAGTGCGTGCTCGAGTGCGACCTGGCGCGCCCCGAGGACGCGTTCGTGGCCGGCCACAACATCGACGGCCGCGTGCTCTTTCCCGCCACCGGATACCTGGTCAGTTCCCACTCCTGCGTTTACAATCCTACGTCTTTATCAAAAAAAAAAAAAAATCCGACCTACTAAACACAACAAACTTCAGTTACGACGGCTAATCTCAGTCAATATAATCGCCGATTGTATGCGCCAGCACAGCTTTACTCTCTTAATCCGATGAGGCAGCACGGCGGTTCCCCCCCCCCCTCCCCCCTCCTCGGTTACTTTTCTCCCCAACTTCTCTCCTCAAAAAAACAAAAAAAAATTATATATATTTTATATTTACCTAAAAAAAAAAAGTGGGGTACCCATGGGAATGGTGTTGCCCTTGGTGGTTGGGGGAAGCACCACGCTCTCACGGAATACCAGCGTAAAATAAAAGCCTCATACTGCTGTGTTTCGTATGGTGAGTGTAGAGAACCGGAGACCCTTTTTACTGGAAATGAGGCATTCCATCTTAGTCCTCAGGATTGACAACGTATCTGCGTTTTGATTCTTAATCGAGGATAAATGTGAATGTCAGCATCCACTTACCGTCAGGTGGATTGCGTGCTCGTTTGTCACCCT
The DNA here is from genome assembly GCA_907164705.1 of Parnassius apollo. NCBI lineage: Eukaryota > Metazoa > Arthropoda > Insecta > Lepidoptera > Papilionidae > Parnassius > Parnassius apollo. The sequence goes on along the minus strand of CAJQZP010000620.1, from coordinate 92,016 downwards.
CATTCTATAAAAAAAAAATAGTGCAGTTAAAGAACCGGATTGAAAATGGTGTTACATCTATTTACCTCTCGCTCAGTAAAGACGGGAGCGAGAAAAAATACGTTGCGATAGGCGTTTTCCGTACGTCCTATAACTTCAGTCAAACTTATCATTCTCATCTATGATACCAAAATGCCTAAATTATGAATAAAAATCCATCCGGCATCGCTGATTTGTGAACTAGACGCGTTCTAAAAGTTTTCTTCATAACTGTAAGAACAGCTCCTGCTCCAAGAGATAACAAATCCACTAAAACACAGTCACAAGATTTTCTTTATTTAAACATATGACAGTTACCTTGTTGTTAGAATAAGATAAAATTTTTTATGATTTCTTAAATTTACGCGAACATTACACATTGAATAAAACGATTTACGGATTTTATCGCGTCTTAATTACAACTATAATTTATTATTATTACCCCGACGTTTCGGGTGCTTTATAGCACCCGTGGTCACGGGGGGGGGGGGCCTGAGATGTTTGACGTCCCAACGTCATTGTTAGCCCGGCTACCTTTAGTTTTTTGAATATTAATTTTTGGTCCGATTTACGTAAAACGAGCTTATAGTACCATGAAGTCTTGCAGTGGTGTGCTTGGGTTTGGGTTTAATTTTGTTAATTATAGGATCCCAAGCAGATGGCAGCACCCATCCATCTTCTATCTCTAGCCTCGCGTATCATCCTTGGTAGAAATCGGTGTTTTTTTTGCGAGAGTTTGTGGTTTATAATATCTAATGTAATGGTGGGGACGATCTTGAACAGGTTCGCAGACTGCAGACTTCCCGGAGCGTCGGTGCTTCACGTCAGCTATATCTTCCTTCACGCGGGTTTTTATAGATCTCTTTATTTGATCTGTAAAAACCCGCGTGAAGGAACATATAGCTGACGTGAAGCACCGACGCTCCGGGAAGTCTCCAATTTTCAATAGAGATGGGTGCTGCCATCTGCTTGTGAATAATTAACAAAATTAAACCCAAACCCAAGCATACCACTGCAAGACTTCAAGATACAGTAAGTTCGTTTTGCGTAAATCAGACCAAAAATTAATATTCAAAAAACTGAAGGTACTACGTGTAGGACTAACTATAACATTGGGACGTCAAACATCTCAGTCCCCCCGTGACAATGGGTGCTGTAAAGTACCCGAAACGTCGGGATAATAAAAATAAATTATAGTTGTAATTAAAACGCGATAAAATCCCCTAGTACTCGTCACAAGCTCTTTCTTTTTCTCGCATAGGCTTAACACCTTAGAATTAGAAGTACCTACCGAGACTGTAGTAACAGTTGTAGACTGTAGTAACTGCTATTTTGTAACAGGTTTTTGGAATTGTTATTTATGTGGAACTGGAACAAGCGGAACAAATATGCCGTTTTACCTGTTACAGCCCACTCCTAATTTAGACTAAATTTTAAACAAACAAGACAAAAAGCGATTATATTACACCCCCAAGTAAAAATATTAAATTTATATACAACAAAAGGCACGTCAATACAAAATAATATATTTTTATTTCAGACGCTCGTGTGGAAAACAATGGCTAAAATTAATAATCGCAAATTAGAAGAAACCCCAATTTTACTCGAAAACGTCCAATTTAAGCGTGCCACAATCGTATCTCGCGACGCTCCCGTACGCTTCCTCATCAACATTCTGGACGGCAGCGGGCAGTTCGACGTGTGCGAAGGCGGCGCCGTCGTCGTGACGGGCAACGTGCGCCTGGTCGAGGAGCCCGCCGCCGAGCGCCTGGCGCTACCCGAACACGTCGCCGATGCGGAGCCGGACCAGCTGCCGCTCGTCACCGACGACATATATAAGGAGCTGCGACTCCGCGGGTACAACTACGGCGGCGTGTTCCGCGGCATCCGCACGTCGGACGCGCGCGGTACCGCCGGCACGCTCGCCTGGGACGGCAACTGGATCTCGTTCATGGACACCATGCTGCAGTTCGGCATCATCGGCGTGGACACGCGCGAGCTGTACCTGCCCACGCGGCTGCAGCGCGCGCTCATCGACCCTGCGGCGCAGCCGGCGCCCGACGCCGCGGCGGCGGTGCCGGTGCGGATGCTGCGCGACATCGACGTGATCTCGGCGGGCGGCGTGGAGCTGCGCGGCGTCAAGACCAGCCTCGCGCCGCGCCGCGCCAACCCGCAGCCCGCGCCCAAGCTGGAGAAGCACGTGTTCGTGCCGTACGAGGCGGAAGCGGGCGTGGAGGACAAGGACGCAACGCGGTCGCGGCGTGACGCGCTCACTGCGTGCCTGCAGCTGGTGCTGGAGAACGCGGGCGTGCTGCGGCTGCGCGGCGTGGAGGCGGCGCTGGGCCGGCCGGCCGACGCGCTGCTGCTGCCGCATGTGCTGCCGCTGCTGCAGGCCGAGCCGCAGGCGCGCCTCGACGCTAGCCTGGCCGCCGGCTCGCAACACGCGCTTTACACCGCCGCCATGGAGCCCTTGGCCGTTAAAGTGAGCATCATACTTTAATTACTATCAGGCAATTTACTATCTACTACTGCTATCGACTACTATCCCACTTTATACTGAACAAGCTTACAGAGCTTACAATTTATTCACCACTGTGTGGAGTTATGAATCATATTATATCCCCCTTTGAGGCAATTTATGGGGGATGTTTATGTTTAGCAAGGACTTAATAGCCTATAACGATAATGTGGCTAGTCGCTAACAAGGAAATGAGTACCTACCCGAAACAAATTTATTTATTCATAATATTTATAACTTGATTGAACTACACATAAAAATTTTGGTTCCATTATATAAAAATCTATATAATATTTCTTTATCAATGTACGAAACACCTTTAAATGATAGATGATATAAGAGAAAAAATATTTTATTTCAACTGATTAATTATTTTGACAGGAAATTGATAATAATGTAGTAAAATAACATGCGGGTTGCACCGCATAATCAGAACATACTTTATTGTTTAGAATTTTAAAAAAATATAAGAATCATGAACAATGTTTCTGATATAAACTGGAACCCGCTGATTAAGTTTTTGTGTTAACTTAATAATTATAGCAACGTTTAAATGAAGCCAGTAACGCTGGCGCCAGTCCTGGATTATTCTTCTGGTACTGCGCACACGTTTTGTGTTTTAAAACAATAAATTTGGGACAAATGCGGCGGCGGTTGAAAAATAAATGTATAAAAAATATCCCTGCACTATTAAGAGAAGAGTTGATCAATATATTAGAGGAAGAAATAGTAAAAAATAGAAGACTTTGGATGAAAAAATGGCTAAGCGATAGATCTGTAACTGGGGCTTCCGCTTTGTTGCTAGAACAACTAAGATTAGAAGATCCTTCCGAGTACAGATTGGCATTGCGAATTACGACTGAAAACTTTGAAGAGTTACTGTCACTTATATAGCGTAAATATATTACTTCGCTCAAAGATACTTTAATGAGAGATACATTACCAGCAAAAATAAAGCTAGAAGTAATATTGTCATTTTTAGCTACTGGAATGAGTTACCGAAGCTTGAGTCATTTTATCGTGTTTCTAAACCTTCTATATCGGAAGGTTAATAATTTATACCAGAAGTTTGTCGAGCAATAATCAAGCATAAAACCGTTTATTAAAGTAAGTGTTTATTTTTTTTTAATACAGTTGTGTAACTATTTTATAATTACATAAATAAAATAGTTACACAACTGTATTAAAATCCAACAAACAATTAATTTTAAGCATTTTGAACGCAAATTGCATGACGCTTTCGCCGTGACTTGAAGCAGTATAATTGTCATCGCTGTACTGGAAACTCGTGGAAGAATTTGTAGCATCTCTTGGACTTTGCTCTGGAGGAAGATAGATTTGAGATGGGTTCCAATGAATAAATGACATATTTTGAGATTGCTGAATTGATATGCATTCCTGCCTCGTATATTTGCAAGCATGCATTGAGTTAATACACTCTGTACCTTTTCTTTACCAATGACTGCCTGATCCTCAGATAAATTTAATTCGTTTGTGCCGAGACGCTTTTTCCAAATATATCCAGATCTGTTTCTTCGCTGCATATGGATGTGTTTGTGTTTTCATTATTATAGTTTCTCAGATCTTTGATCATGTCAGATAATTGTGATAATTTGTCCCGATTAGTTTTTTATGGGTGGAGTGAATTGTGGTGTATCTTGTTGTGCCTCTTACGGTGGTCTCTGATTCATTTTCTACCCCATTTTCCGAACGTGGTATATTAACCGACGATGATCCTTGTTTGTGTAAGGAGATATGTGAAGATACTCTACGTGAGACTTCTGTGTTATCCTGTAATTATACAAAAGAAAAAGTAATTTTATTGCCATTTTTTTACAGATACCAAATGCAAAAGAATGGAAAATAATCGAAACTGGGTTTAAAACAAGATGGGATTTCCCCTTATGTTACGGTTCCATAGACGGAAAACAAATGTCAATCAAAGCTCCTCCTAAAAGTGGAACTTTATACTTCAATTACAAAAAAAAAAACAAGCAGCATCGTATTGTTAGCTATTACCGGTCACGACTACTGTTTTTTATATGTAGATGTTGGCGCATGTATTAGCGCATCTGATAGAGGAGTTTTTAAAAATAGTTCAATTTACCGAAAGCTGAAAAATAACTTATTACCTGACAACGGAGTGATTATCGGGGATGCGGTCTTTCCGCTAAAAACATACTTAATGACCCCGTATCCAGGTGTTAATCTCAGTACAGAACAAAAAGCACTGGCTGTCAGTTTCATTGGCAGCCAGTGCTGGCTTCGTCTAAACCTTGCTTTATGTGTGGTGTGGACATAAGCCTCCTTTTAAGACGCGTCACTTAAGCCAGTCTTAGTCTATACTATAGTTTTGTAAATGTAACTGACAACTCGTCGTTAGGTGACGAATAAGGACGCGGCAAGCACACCGCCGGACAGCGAGTGTCACCTGGTGATGGCCGCGGACGCGCTGGCTTTAGGCGCGCCCGTGCTGACGCAGCTGGCGGAGGCGCTGGCGCCCAGCGGCATGCTGCTGCTAGAAGAGCCACGCGCCGCACTCGACACACCTGCCGCTGCCGGCGCACTCGCCACAGCTGGCTTGGAACTCGTAGCCTGCCAGCGCGCCGCCCTCCGCGACTACCTCCTGCTGCACCGCCGCCCCACCGTGCCCGACACGCACGTGGTGGTCGAGGTCGACGAGGACTCGTCGTACAGCTGGCTGGAGCCGCTGCGGGAGGCGCTAGCGAGCGCCGAGAGCGAGGACATGCGCGTGTACGCGTGGTCGCGTGCGCCCACCGCTGGGCTGCTGGGACTGGGCACGTGCCTGCGCGCCGAGCCGGGTGGCCGCGCGCTACGCCTGTACTTCCTGCCCGGCGCGAGCGAACCCTTCGCCCCACACGCGCCCGCCTACGCGCGCCAGGTGCGCAAGGACCTGGCCTTCAACGTACTGCGCGCCGGCGTCTGGGGCTCCTACAGGCACCTGTTGTTGCCCGACTCCGCCGACATGCAGCTGCAGGTTACTGATTTAATGATTTCTTAAATTTACGCGAACACTACACATTGAATAAAACTAAATTTACGGATTCTATCGCGTTTATTTAACTGATTTTACTTATTTTTAATTCCCGGCGTTTCGGGTGCTTTACAGCACCCATGGCCACGGGGGGGACTGAGATGTTTGACGTCCCAATGTCATAGTTAGCCCGGCTACCTTCAGTTTTTGAATATTAATTTTTGGTCCGATTTACGCAAAACGAACTTACACTATCTTGAAGTCTTGCAGTGGTATGCTTGGGTTTGGGTTTAATTTTGTTAATTATAGGATCCCAAGCAGATGGCAGCACCCAACCATCATCTCTATTGAAATTAGGATGTTTTTTAATTTCAATAGCCTCGCGTATCATCCTTGGTAGGAATCGGTGTTCTTTTGCGAGAATTTGTGGTTTATCAAATCGAATGTAATGGTGGGGACGATCTTGAACATGTTCGCAGACTGCAGACTTCCCGGAGCGTCGGTGCTTCACGTCAGCTATATGTTCTTTCACGCGGGTTTTTATGGATCTTTTTGTTTGACCTATGTAAGAGAGACCACATTCACAATCTAACTTGTACACTCCTGCATCTTGTAGAGGGATATTACGCTTGACGGATGGTAAAAATTGACTAATCTTCTTCGGCGGCTTGTAGTATGTTTTAATAGAAGCTCGCTTCAAGATGTAGCCAATCTTGTCAGTGACTCCTCTAACATATGGCAGTACAGTAGGTACACGCTCGACTGTGGCCGGCTTCACTCGGTCACTGTGATGTAGGCGCGGGATCCGAAGCTTGTTCTCTTGCAACACTTGCTTGAGATGCTGCAGCTCGGCGGCCAGATGTTTTCTGTCACAGATCCCTCGTGCTCTCTGAAACAAAGATTTACCCACGGTAGCTAACTGTGAAGGATGATGGTGAGATTCACCATTTAGATATCGGTTGTTATGGGTCTTTTTTCCATACACAGCGTGACTAATAGTGTTATCAGGATTTCGAATGACTAAAACATCTAGGAAAGCTAAAGAATTACTTGCCTCTAACTCCATTGTGAATTGTATTTTAGAGTTTATAGAGTTAAGGTGGTTTAAAAATGCAGTTACTTTGTCAGATGGTAAAATCGTGAAGGTGTCGTCTACGTACCGCTTGTAGAATCTTGGATTTACAGGAGCAGTAAGAAGGGCTTTCTCCTCGAAGTCCTCCATAAATATGTCGGCGACTATGGGAGATACAGGTGAGCCCATCGCCACACCATCTACTTGCTTGTAGAACTCTTCCTTCCACAATAGATAGCCAGATGTGAGGCAATGTTTGAGTAATACTGTATATTCAGCAGGCATGTTGTTATCTTCTAGCTTCCTAGTTACAATTGAGATGCAATAGGTAGGCATGTGAATAGTGACTGAACATCAAAACTGACCATAGTTTCATTGTCACCGAGATGTAGGTCTTTTATCTCACTAACAAAATTGTATGAATCCTTTGTGTGTGCTCTGGTATGTCCTCTCAGTGGTGACAGTACTTTTGCCAAGTGTTGTGCCAGCTTATAAGTTGGTGAATCGATCTGGGTCACTATAGGACGTAGTGGAGCGTTTGGTTTGTGTATCTTCGGTAACCCATACAACCTTGGTGGTTTGGTACATGATGGTATTAGCGAATTCACGTCGAGATTTAATTTTTCGGAGTATTTCTTTATTAAATCGCTAGTTGCTTTAAGCGTGTTAGTTGTGGGGTCTGTTTTGACCTTTTTATATGTACTTTCGTCCGATAAAAGTTGTAGTATTTTAAAACTATACTCTGACGTGTCCATTATTACCGTAGCGTTTCCTTTATCCGCGCGGAGAATCGGAGTTAGAGGCAAATAATTCTTTAGCTTTTCGTCATTCGAAATCCTGATAACACTATTGGTCACACTGTGTATAGAAAAAAGACCCATACCAACCGATATTTAAATGGTGAATCTCACCATCATCCTTCACAGTTAGCTACCGTGGGTAAATCTTTCTTTCAGAGAGCACGAGGGATCTGTGACAGAAAACATCTGGCCGCCGAGCTGCAGCATGTCAAGCAAGTGTTGCAAGACAACAAGCTTCGGGTCCCGCGCCTACGTCACAGTGACCGAGTGAAGCCGGCCACAGTCGAGCGTGTACCTGCTGTACTACCATATGTCAGAGGAGTCACAGACAAGGTTGGCTACATCTTGAAGCGAGCTTCCATTAAAACATACTACAAGCCGCCGAAGAAGATTAGTCAATTTTTACCATCCGTCAAGTGTAATATCCCTCTACAAGATGCAGGAGTGTACAAGTTAGATTGTGAATGTGGTCTCTCTTACATAGGTCAAACAAAAAGATCCATAAAAACCCGCGTGAAAGAACATATAGCTGACGTGAAGCACCGACGCTCCGGGAAGTCTGCAGTCTGCGAACATGTTCAAGATCGTCCCCACCATTACATCAGATTTGATAAACCACAAATTCTCGCAAAAGAACACCGATTCCTACCAAGGATGATACGCGAGGCTATTGAAATTCAAAAACATACTAATTTCAATAGAGAAGATGGATGGGTGCTGCCACCTGCTTGAGATCCTATAATTAATAAAATTAAACCCAAACCCAAGCATACCACTGCAAGACTTCAAGATAGTGTAAGTTCGTTTTGCGTAAATCGGACCAAAAATTAATATTCAAAAACTGAAGGTAGCCGGGCTAACTATGACATTGGGACGTCAAACATCTTAGTCCCCCCAGTGGCCATGGGTGCTGTAAAGCACCCGAAACGCCGGGAAATAAAAATAAGTAAAATCAGTTAAATAAACGCGATATAATCCGAAAATGTTGTTTTATTCAAGGTTACTACTGATTTATTTCAAAATCGATACATTGCCTACATTATTAACATTAAAGAACAAACACACACCTGTCATCCAGAAGGAAAGGCAGAGACTACTGACTTCCATATGGCACGATCGCGACATCTCTCTCGCCTCCTGTTCATCCATATCCCATTCATTCTTTCTACATGATAAAACTAAAAAATTCTTAATCCTGTTCACAGCATAGTCTTATAAACCACACTTCTCTTATCACATAATTTCTCACCGTGTCATTCTGATTCAACCTTTTGTACGTGGTAGAGCCGTGCTGCAGCTGTATTAATTGTATAGTTGTAGCACGAATGGGTCGGCTCAACCGGGGTAGGAACACGTTCTCACAGAATACCAGCATGAAATAGTAGCTTAACGCTGCTGTATTTCGTATGGTGAGTGTAGAGAACCGGCGACCCTTTTTTACTGGAAACGAGGCATTCCATCTTAGTCCTCACGGGTGAGAACGCATCTGCATTTGGTTTTGTAATCGAGGATAGATGTAGATGTCTATGGGCCGCAGCAACCACATACCATCAGGTGGACTGTGTGCTCGTCTGTCACCCTATTCTATATAAAAAAATATACACCTTAATGACTGCATTTGTTCAGCTTTTATTCTATTTCTATATGGACTAACACTGTTTGAATTTCCATATGTATCTTTTTGACATATAAGGGGAGTATCCCCACTATAACACATTAGTGTAAATATAATCTACAACTTGATGCAATTTATCATAATATATCTCTAAGGCACATCATTTCACTGTCTTTGCATTTGCTATATTTAACAAACAAGCGGTAACGTGTAAAAGACCTGTTCGCACACTTCCTTAAGCTTTCTACATAGGACATGTATTGATTGTTAACGTAATGTGGCAAGTGCTAAAGTGCGTAAGTGAACAGTAAAAAAACGTGTGTCAGGTGGAGCACGCGTACGTGAACACACTGACGCGTGGCGACCTGTCCTCGCTGCGCTGGATCGAGAGCCCGCTGCGGCTGGCCGCCGCCAGCCCGGCGCCGGGCCGCACGCTGTGCCGCGTGCACTACGCGCCGCTCAACTTCCGCGACATCATGCTGGCCACCGGAAAGCTGCCGCCCGACGCGCTGCCCGGCAACCTCGCGGGACAGGTACGTCACGCTGTGCCGCGTACACTACGCGCCGCTCAACTTCCGCGACATCATGCTGGCCACCGGAAAGCTGCCGTCCGACGCGCTGCCCGGCAACCTCGCGGGACAGGTACGTCACGCTGTGCCGCGTACACTACGCGCCGCTCAACTTCCGCGACATCATGCTGGCCACCGGAAAGCTGCCGCCCGACGCGCTGCCCGGCAACCTCGCGGGACCGTTACGTCACGCTGTGCCGCGTACACTACGCGCCGCTCAACTTCCGCGACATCATGCTGGCCACCGGAAAGCTGCCGCCCGACGCGCTGCCCGGCAACCTCGCGGGACAGGTACGTCACGCTGTGCCGCGTACACTACGCGCCGCTCAACTTCCGCGACATCATGCTGGCCACCGGAAAGCTGCCGCCCGACGCGCTGCCCGGCAACCTCGCGGGACCGGTACGTCACGCTGTGCCGCGTACACTACGCGCCGCTCAACTTCCGCGACATCATGCTGGCCACCGGAAAGCTGCCGCCCGACGCGCTGCCCGGCAACCTCGCGGGACAGGTACGTCACGCTGTGCCGCGTACACTACGCGCCGCTCAACTTCCGCGACATCATGCTGGCCACCGGAAAGCTGCCGTCCGACGCGCTGCCCGGCAACCTCGCGGGACAGGTACGTCACGCTGTGCCGCGTACACTACGCGCCGCTCAACTTCCGCGACATCATGCTGGCCACCGGAAAGCTGCCGCCCGACGCGCTGCCCGGCAACCTCGCGGGACAGGTACGTCATGCTGTGCCGCGTGCACTACGCGCCGCTCAACTTCCGCGACATCATGCTGGCCACCGGAAAGCTGCCGCCCGATGCGCTGCCCGGTAACCTCGCGGGACAGGTACGTCACGCTGTGTCGCGTGCACTACGCGTCGCTCAACTTCCGCGACATCATGCTGGCCACCGGCAAGCTGCCGCCCGATGCGCTGCCCGGTAACCTCGCGGGACAGGTACGTCACGCTGTGCCGCGTGCACTACGCGCCGCTCAACTTCCGCGACATCATGCTGGCCACCGGCAAGCTGCCGCCCGACGCGCTGCCCGGCAACCTCCCGGGACAGGTACGTCGCGCTGTGCCGCGTACACAATATGTAACAGAATAAGCAAAAACATGCGTGCGCAGAGAAAACTTTTATTATAAAGCATTATACTGACAAACGAACTAACATCTGAATGTATAACAATGGAGTAAGTTAACTGTTACTGAAAACAGTGGGTAATTATAACCTAAAGAGACTATAAATTTGCGTGTGTTGTTACATATTAAAAAGATGAAATGCTTTGTGGCGCGTTGTGTTGGTCTTATATTAGCCTGTTACCTGGCTCTGTAGTGTTGGGAGATTCGGGAAATAAATAATAATACGTCTGGTGGTCTTGACTGTAGATTCATTACATGGCCATACACTACAGCTCTACCCTTATCCTACAAGTCGGTATAACAATTGATGAAAACTGCTATCTACCTAAACTGACGTAGAAGCTTTATTAGCAAGTGCAAAACCCGTTTACTTTCTATGATATTTTATATTGAGCGTCGGTGTCGTGTGGCAGGAGTGCATTCTGGGGCTGGAGTTCAGCGGCGTGTCGGCTGGCGGCAAGCGCGTGATGGGCATGGTGGCGGCGCGCGGGCTGGCCACGTCGGTACTGGTTGACGACGACTTCCTGTGGGAGATACCGGCGCACTGGTCTCTGGAACAGGCGGCCACCGTGCCCGTAGCGTACGCTACCGCGTACTACGCGCTGATCGTGCGCGGCCGCATGCGGCGCGGCGACGCCGTGCTGGTACACGCGGGCTCGGGCGGCGTGGGGCAAGCCGCCATCGCGCTGGCGCTGCACCACGGTTGCCACGTGTTCACCACCGTGGGCTCGCCCGAGAAGCGTGCTTTCCTACGCGAGCGCTTCCCGCAGCTGCTCGACGAGAACATCGGCAACTCGCGCGACACGTCCTTCGAGCAGCTGGTGCTGCGGCGCACGCGCGGCCGCGGCGTCGACCTGGTGCTCAACTCGCTGGCCGCCGACAAGCTGCTCGCCTCCGTGCGCTGCCTCGCCAACGGCGGACGCTTCCTCGAGATCGGCAAGCTCGACCTCTCCAACAACACTCCTTTGGTGAGTGTGCCATTATATAGGGCTTACCTTGTCGTTTTATTTACTTTCCGAAACGCGTCACTGAATTATAACTTCCATTACAGCCTATAAAAGTTCACTTGTGAACATAGAATTTTCTCATAGAGTGCGCCATAGAGAGGATTTTGCCGTCATTGTCACGCTTAGCTTGTATTATTTTAAGTTGTTGTCAAAGGTGCCGTTAGTGAGTATCCTTACACCGCCACAACATACGAGTTAATAACGTACGAAACGTACGTAAGTTAATTACGTACGTAGTTCAATTATTTATAATTTGGTATTCATATACATCATTTAAATTTGTTTTTATATCAATGTATTTATGCCCTTATTTTGCATGTTTTATCCTTAATTTTTATTTATATTAAACACTGGTCGCTATTGCAATATATCGCATGCATCCAAATAATTAATAAAATAAATAGCCATATACGAGGGTGGATTGAAAAGTACTCGGCCTAACACAGATCCATTCAATTCTAAAAATCAAATCTACCCACATTATTTAGTTCAGTTCAGACTAGTTCATTGTGTGAAGTTCGAAACGTGTGCGATAATTAGTTGTGATTTTATAAATTTATTAACAAAGTAATCGGACATAATTTCCGCGAATGGAGAAAGTCGAGCAGCGTGCCGTCATTAAGTACCTCCATAAGAAGGGGCTATCATCAAAAGCCATCCATGATGACATGGTCAGTACATTAGGCGATTGTGCTCTGTCATATTTATCCGTCAAAAAATGGATAGCAGAATTTAAGCGTGGTAGAGAGAGTGTGAAAGATGAACCCCGCTCTGGAAGGCCTTCGACGTCAACTACTGACGAAAATATTAAAAAAGTACTTGATTTAATAATGGGAGACCGCAGATTAAAAATTAGAGAGATAGCCGAGATTATAGGCATCTCTTATGAACGAACTCAAAACATCATTGTCAACGAGTTGGGTTTCCACAAGGTGTCTGCGAGGTGGGTTCCGCGACTGCTTTCAGTTGAACAAAAAAGGACGCGATTGACTATTTCACGCGACTGTTTGGAGTTATTTGAAGCCGATGCAGATGATTTTTTGAATCGTTTTGTTACTATGGACGAAACATGGGTTCATTACTGTACACCGGAAACAAAACAACAATCAAAACAGTGGAGAAGACTTGGTTCACCACCCCCTAAAAAGGCTAAGTCGATTTTGTCGGCAAATAAGGTGATGGCTTCAGTATTCTGGGACTCGAAAGGTGTGATTATGATTGATTATCTTGAAAGGGGTCAGACTATAAACTCTGATTACTACTGCACCTTACTACGTCGTTTACGAGAGGAAATAAAAGAAAAACGTCGAGGAATGCTCAGAAGAAAAGTCCTGTTTCATCAAGATAACGCCCGTGTTCACACGTCAGTACAGTCAATGGCTGAAATTCACAACTGTGGCTTTGAACTGTTACCGCATCCGCCGTATTCACCTGATCTGGCACCATCAGACTTCTTTCTGTTCCCTAACCTAAAAAAGCACTTGGGAGGTCAAAGATTTTCGACAAACGACGAGGTCAAAGCAACTGTAGGCGCATATTTTGACTCTAAGGAAGAATCATTTTTTTTCAACGGTCTAAATGCTTGGAAGGGGAGGTGGCAAAAGTGTATTGAACTTGATGGTGATTATGTAAAAGTCTGGTTTTTTGCCTTGCTCTTGATAAAAAATAAAAATATAACTGATTTAGTATGTGTTTATTTTCTTGGTTAGGCCGAGTACTTTTCAATCCACCCTCGTATGTTGCTGGTTTCCAAATGATAATATTATAAAGTGTGTTCTTACATGATGCAGGGCATGGCGATATTCTTGAAGAACACGACATTCCACGGCATCTTGCTGGACGCGCTCTTCGATGCGAACGCGGAAGCGGAAGCGGGTGCGGAGAGCGAGCGCGCGGCCGTGGTGCGCTGCGTAGCGGAGGGGTTGGCCAGCGGCGCCGTGCGCCCACTGCCCAGCACCGTCTTCTCCGACCAACAGCTCGAGCAGGCCTTCCGGTAGCACACACACCACTCTAGCTACATGTCACGTATAGCGAGCGCGCGGCAGCGGGGCTGGCCAGTGGCGCCGTGCGCCCGCTGCCCAGCACCGTCTTCTCCGACCAACAGCTCGAGCAGGCCTTCCGGTAGCACACACACCACTCTAGCTACATGTCACGTAGAACGAGCGCGCGGCGGGGGGGCTGGCCAGTGGCGCCGTGCGCCCGCTGCCCAGCACCGTCTTCTCCGACCAACAGCTCGAGCAGGCCTTCCGGTAGCACACACACCACTCTAGCTACATGTCACGTAGAACGAGCGCGCCGCCGCGGGGCTGGCCAGCGGCGCCGTGCGCCCGCTGCCCAGCACCGTCTTCTCCGACCAACAGCTCGAGCAGGCCTTCCGGTAGCACACACACCACTCTAGCTACATGTCACGTAGAACGAGCGCGCGGCAGCGGGGCTGGCCAGTGGCGCCGTGCGCCCGCTGCCCAGCACCGTCTTCTCCGACCAACAGCTCGAGCAAGCCTTCCGGTAGCACACACACCACTCTAGCTACATGTCACGTAGAACGAGCGCGCGGCAGCGGGGCTGGCCAGTGGCGCCGTGCGCCCGCTGCCCAGCACCGTCTTCTCCGACCAACAGCTCGAGCAAGCCTTCCGGTAGCACACACACCACTCTAGCTACATGTCACGTAGAACGAGCGCGCGGCAGCGGGGCTGGCCAGTGGCGCCGTGCGCCCGCTGCCCAGCACCGTCTTCTCCGACCAACAGCTCGAGCAAGCCTTCCGGTAGCACACACACCACTCTAGCTACATGTCACGTAGAACGAGCGCGCGGCAGCGGGCTGGCCAGTGGCGCCGTGCGCCCGCTGCCCAGCACCGTCTTCTCCGACCAACAGCTCGAGCAGGCCTTCCGGTAGCACACACACCACTCTAGCTACATGTCACGTATAGCGAGCGCGCGGCAGCGGGGCTGGCCAGTGGCGCCGTGCGCCCGCTGCCCAGCACCGTCTTCTCCGACCAACAGCTCGAGTAGGCCTTCCGGTAGCACACACACCACTCTAGCTTCACTTCCGAGCAACGGTGGGGCTAACAAAACAGACGTATAAAATTCCTCATGGTCTAATCAATGACACTGTTAGGAATAGCATTTCTTATGTCTCTTGTGTGAATTAAAAATCGGAATTCCACATTGGGCTGCGAAGAGAATATCCATAAGTGATAAAGACATGATACATTTATGATGCAGGGAATTGTAATAAATAACTGACTTACAGGTACATGGCCACGGGCAAGCACATCGGCAAGGTGCTGCTGCGCTTACGCGACGAGGAGTCCGGCCCCGCCCCCAAGCTGGTGTCTGCCGTGCCGCGCACCTACTTCCATCCTGAAAAATGCTACGTGCTCATCGGTGAGTGCATCTGACTTTGAAATAATTGAAGAATTTGTATGATATTGAAATTATGATAATGCCAGTTGTTTATTTGGGCTATTTATCTTGAGAACATTCTCGTGCATCACGTTGCACACAAGATTGTTCCCGATGATAAGGGCCTCTTTATAACCGCCTCTGTCAAGTAAAAGCGTGTGCTACAATAAAATAGATATAAATTGAATGTGTTATTACTGTATTGCATAGATGAGGTTGCGGTGGCTCACAAACATATCTGCTCTGGTAGGATGTCACATCTAGAAAGCGACCGTGAGGATATATGTGTGGAATTAGAGATAGGCGGAAGAGGTAGTTCCTCTGAAAAAATATTATTGTGTTTTGATTATCTTCCCCCGCCTTTACAAAAAAAAAAAACATTATTGATTGTTAGATTGAAAATACAAAACGTGTGTTGGAATCAAATGCAAAACATTAATTATGGGCGACTTCAATTCGGGTAAATTATCTGTAGGCTTACTCTTGAAAACAATTCCGATCGATCGGGATTGGAATTATGACGTTTGGTACTCTTGAAAGCGACTCTAGCGCTAAATTAGTTTAGTATTGCGTGGTGATTGTGTGAACTAATTGGGATTGGAATTGAAATTGTCCAAGCGAAATCGGTACTCCCGACGCACTTTTGACAGTTAGTTGACAGCAGCGTATTGTGTTTGATATTGCGTTGGAATTGGAATTAAGGCAATAGCAAAACAGTAACGTTTTAGGAATTGTGTTCATATTAATCTTTTGTTTTCTGCAATTATCTTATTGTTTTCGATAAAATAATGACATGTTTAGCTTTTGCGCCTATTATTCTACGCCGTAATAGTGGATTAAAATAAAAATAATGACGAAATGAGCTTCAAATTATGCGTTTTAAGCACTTAAGTTTTTTTCCTATGATTGATGATGATTATGGAGCTAATAATTGTATTATTAAGGACTTTAGTGAGAAAATAGTGCATGAATAAAAACCTAAATATGATCCTCCGTAGAGAATATATTTTACATCATATTGTTACAGCCTTTATTTTTAATTCGTTTTAAAGTGGTTGTTTTGTAGAAGAAATATTTTCAATATTTAGGCGGCGCAAAGGTTTAAAGAGGATTGTTTAGATATCTCAAGTATGATCTAAAGCATCCCACAGGTCTCTTATCATGTTTGAGAGGTTTATTGGCGGGTTTCACACGTAAAGGAAATATGAATATAATAAATGTATAATTTTATAAGAATTAAAAATAAAATTATATAACTAACGTAATTTTAATAACATATAACTTAACACAACATAAACACTCACGCCTGTCACTCAGAGGGGTGGGCACAGAATGCAGACTTCCATTTGGCACAATCCTGACACACCTCTTGCCTCCTCCACATCATTATATACATACATGCTCGTCGGTTAAGGGTACCCTTAATTTGGCCCTTTTTCAGTATATCGTCAATTTTGTCGGTATTCTTTCGCCTAGAACATCCCTTTCCAACTCTGCCGCTCACTTCTGCAACATAAATTTGCTTTGTCACCTGTTCCTCATTCATTTTTTGTTTATGACCATACAACCGAAGCATTCCTTTCTTAATACTGGTCACATCATCTTGCAAACCACACTCTTATCACACAATTTCTCACCCTCTCATTCACGTTCAGCCCTACCATACTCCTTAATGACTGCATTTCTACTGCGTTTATTCTACTTTCGTGCTTCTTCTGCCACACCCAACTTCCACTACCATATGTTAAAATAGGGACTAACATAGCCATATGTGCCTTTTTGACACATTCTGACTTTTCACAATAGAGTTTAGAGCCCCATTTACTTTATTTCCTGCATTCACTCATTACTTTTTAATAAGGATTTGTTAATAACATTCTGATACAAATTTAACCATTTATTTAATATAATACAAACATATTTTTATCAACCTATCACCACTAGTATATATTCTTACCTACATACTAAATCTACATTAAATCTATTTTTCATATTTGAAATTTGATAATATAGCTTAAACAAAAACATATTGATTATATATCAAATGATAAGACTATAAAATTAAAATCTTAAAATTATATCTTCAGTGAACTAAAAATCAGTTTCTTTTACAAAAGTAATTAAAAGAAAACAAATAAATTTAAAATAACATTAAAACATTTATAAAATTAAATGAGTCTTATTTTAAATTACAGCAATGCTATTGTTGTTGTATTCCGTTTGGAAAATTTAAAACAATAATATTAAAACCCTCAATAGTCCTGGCTATTGTTACGCGCTAAAATCGTCACACTAGCACCATCTAGTGTCAGGAACGAGAGCGAGGGGAGCTTTGCAGTAAATGACATCACAAATCTTTCGACCGACAGCGCCACCCGAAGAACTAAGTTTCTGGAAAATCTACACTCGAATACTCGTTGCCTGGTGCGCATTTACTTGTAATTTTATCGGCAATTTTTATTGTCACGAACCTCAAGCACGTAACAATTGGTGTCAGAAGTGGGATAAAATCATGCCGATTTTACCTAAGGAGGAAACGGAGGGTGTTCGTACCCGCAGTCAACGCCAGCATGAGACGGACCAGAGAAGATTTGGTGGTGCAACGCCGCAGACGTCGGAGGGCCAGCCGCCGGCAACGGAGGCCGGTTCGTCAGTAGCTCCTGCATCTGCAGCACCTGATTTAGGCGCCCTGATGGTGATGCTGCAGGAACAGGCTCGCCGACAGGAGGAACAGGTCCGTCAGTTGAAAAAGCAGCTGCAGAGCGGACAGGATGAACAGGCCCGTCGGTTAGCAGATCAGCAGGCGGAACAGGCTCGCCGACAGGAGGAACAGGTCCGTCGGTTGGAAGAGCAGCTGCGGGGCGGACAGGCAGAACAGGCCCGCCGACAGGAGGAACAGCTGCTTCTCATGAAGTACTTTCATGCTACCTTCGGGAAAGAGATAAGGGAGGTGAAGAATAGGGTTGCTCAATAACCGCCTGTCGGAAGCTGAAACCCGAATTGACCAAGTGAACAATCGGGTTGACAACGTAATGGCGGACATGAGGAAATCACTTGACGAACTCAAACTTGGGGAGGGAACTACAGCTCCCGTAGTAGCTACTACACCTTCGCTACGTGGGTTCAAGGTGCCACCATTCGACGGGACTTCTTCCTGGTCAGCCTACAAAATCCAGTTCGAGGCTGTTATGAAGGCGAACGGCTGGAATAAAAGTCAGGCCATGACTGCTCTCACACTAGGCCTGCGCGACCAGGCCTTAACAGTTCTGGAAGCTCTCGGTGAGGAAGTGACTTATGAGCAACTCTTAGAGGCATTGGAGGCGAGATATGGCGACGCTCACCTGGAACACGTCTTTCGTGCGCAGCTTAAAGATCGCGTGCAGCGCATCAACGAAAACCTGCAGCAGTGGGCTCTAGAGGTGGAGAAGCTGGTGCGAAAAGCTTACCGGTCTGTACCTGCGCTCATTGAAGGGAACCTGGTGCAGACATTCATCGACGGCATCCGTGACCTGGAAGTCAGAGCTGCTGTGAGGCTCGGGCACCACGAGACGCTTAAGGACGCCTTGGCCCATGCACTGGAGGTAGAAGCCGTGCGGCAGGATCATCGTTCCCATCGCGTCAGGGAGGTTGCAGCAGTTACAGTTCGCGATCGCAACAGAGGATACAGCCCTAGGTGCTATGGCTGTGGGGAAAGTGGCCATCTTCGGTCCAGCTGCCCGAAGCACACCCTAGGAAGGGAAGGTGAACGGTCTCAGAAAGGAAGTGCGGCTAACAGCACCGCCCAGCACCAGCAGAAATACGACTTTACTATCAGACACTGCAGCGGGAAATCTCACGGCAACACAGATGCATTGTCAAGAAGACCTTGTCCTGAAGATGGCAACCATTGTAGTAGGCAAGGTAAGGAAGTGGTATCCGTGAGGATGCTCAGAACAGACCACCTCAGCAACGGGTGGAAGGACAGCCTACGACATGCACAGCAGGAAGATCCGGACATCAAGCCGATTCTGGGATGGATGAAGGCCCGCGCTACCAAGCCTAAGTGGAAGGACGTCTCAGCGATGAGTTCAACCACGAAATGCTATTGGGCCCAATGGGACAGCTTGCTGCTTCAGGATGGAGTCCTGTGCCGTAAATGGGACAATGGTCGAGGAGACAGCTGTCGTCTGCAAATGGTCGTCCCTAAAGCTAAAGTGCTGAATGTTCTACAGCTGTGCCATAATGGTCGTTCAAGAGTCCATCTGGGAGTTAAACGAACTCTACTGAAGGTCCGAGAACAGTTTTACTGGGTCCATTATCGTGACGATGTCGAGGATTGGTTTCGTACATGTACAAGTTGTGCGGCTGTGAGGGGACCTCAGACATGGAGTAGAGGAGCATCGAAATTGTACAATGTTGGTGCACCACGGGATAGGACATCCCTTGACATTGCGGAGCCATTACAGAAAGGCGCAAGAGGGACTCCTAAGATCGTCCATGTGGATCGCCTAGCGCGTTATTATGGGACCGATAGTGCTCGGGACGAGCATGTCTTAGAAGGGGGCAGTGTTACGCGCTAAAATCGGCACACTAGCGCCATCTAGTGTCAGGAACGAGAGCGAGGGGAGCTTTGCAGTAAATGACATCACAAATCTTTCGATCGACAGCACCACCCGAAGAACTAAGTTTCTGGAAAATCTACACTCGAATACTCGTTGCCTGGCGCGCATTTACTTGAATGTTCGGGACGCTTCTTTGCTAATTATATAAATAGGCGCTGCAAGATGCGATCGGGGCAGAGTTGAACTCGGCGACACAAGCGAAGCTTCGGAGCGGAATTAAGTGAATTAGTGTGGTTAATTATTAGTGTTTTTAGTTTTAATTTGTGTAAAGTAAATTAAAGTGTTAATTTAGGTAATTTTATCGGCAATTTTTATTGTCACGAACCTCAAGCACGTAACACTATTTTGGACATTGCATTTGGTTATTACTTTATTTTCAGATGCTCCATATATTGATCATTTCTTGTTAGTAAAGTGTTGTTGCTTTGGGAATGTGGTAGGTATGGAATTAAGTTGTGATTCTGAAATGAAAATAAATATTTGATAACATCCCATCTCTGTAGAGTAATGTATTATAAATCAACGACAAAATTAAGGTGGAATATTTGAATTAGAAGTTTTAATCCATCACAAGCCATTTAAAAGGATGTTTAAAATTTATTGAAACATCTATATTCTCTACACTAAGAGATAACACATATGACGTCAATTTATGTAAATTATTGCAATTAAAAAATGATGGATTACCTTTTTTACCACTTAAGTGTAAGGCATATATTTTGCAAGTTCCTTATTTTTATCAAACTGTAGGTAGGGGCTCGACCAAGTCCATTTTCTATGTGGCCGTATCTAGAAGATAAAGTTCATCATAAAGTCTCTTTTCGCCATGAAATCAACCAGCTGTTGGCACATTTGGTGCCGTGGCCCTAGCTTATCCATTAGACATTCCTAGAAAAATAAAATAATATTAAAATGTCTGTCTTTAAGTGAGTAAAAAATAGTTATTATGCCACACAACAATATTGAGAAGTTAACGAATCAACATTGTTATTTGTAATAACTAAGTAGTGAGAAAGGTTAATTGTAAGTTGAGTCTTCAAAAGCAACACTTGACCACCTGTGACTGCTATCAATCCCTAGTTTAATGTTGTTCAACAGGCCAGAAATTGCTTTTTTTCTGTGCCCAAATTAAAAAAAATATCTACTTATAAAATTCTTAAAAAACATTGTTAAACTTACTTTAGCCTATCCTTGACCATTATTATTTATTTTGTTTCTCCTAATTAGCTAACATTGCCCATTTCGTCTGTTTCCTATGATGTGTAATTATGTTAATGCGGTAATGAACTATTTCAAACTGTTTATAGTTATACCTAAATTGAAAGATCTATTAATAAGTCACTGTACACATACATAAAAAGCACTTCACCTTTAAACTTAAAAAGAGTTCTTCGAAAGTTGATATTTGTTTACTTTGCTTCATGATCGTCGTGATAACAATTTTTTTCTGACAACAAAAAATGAGGCAAAGACCCGCTCCTATACAGCCTTATAATTAATTAAAATTCACAAATATAGCGTTTTTTTATAAGAACTGTATGAAAAGATGTTATGTTTGACGAATTACACCATTTATTAAGTATTTTTACTACTTAAACCCTCGTTTATGAAAGTCACAAAGGGCTTATTATGACTACGGGTTTAACGATAAATAAAACGTGCCTGTTGCTAAGAGTAACGCAGCTAACTTCATGTGGTACAACAAAATTTTTGGCCAATCCGAGCGCAATTCCGATTTCAATCCAATGTTGTCAAAATTGTTTTCAAGAGTACGCTAATTTGTCAACATTGGATTGACATTGGATTGAAATTGAGATTGGATCGAAATTGTTATTGGATTCAAGAGTAAGCTTGTTGGATAAAGGTAATAACGTCTAAAGGTAATGCTCGGCTGGATTTTATTGATCTTAATAATCTCATTTAGGGCTGGCAACGGACCTGCAAAGCCCCTGATGTTGCGGATGTTCATGGGCGGCGGTAGTCACTTAACAGGTGAACCGTATGCTCTTTTGCCCCCTCTTCTATAAAAAAAATCTCACTCAATATAACTATATTTGAAATGACAAATGTTGAATTCTTGACCTCGTTCTCTCCAGCACGGTGAAAGTCAATAGTGTGGTGTGTAGTGACTTTCTTCTGACTTCTGAGTAGCCCTGACTCTTACCACCCTCCCTTAGTTCTAACATTTTCGTGTTGTGATCCGCCAAGTTTATCGCCTAAAGCTTAATGACAAATACGTATATAATTTTAACAA
This sequence comes from Parnassius apollo, assembly GCA_907164705.1. NCBI lineage: Eukaryota > Metazoa > Arthropoda > Insecta > Lepidoptera > Papilionidae > Parnassius > Parnassius apollo. Next base: position 70,035 of record CAJQZP010000620.1, on the reverse strand, counting down.
GGCGGACTACGATAAAATCATTACACATTTAAATTCAGTTTCATGGGAACGTATACAATCTTCATGTTCAGTGGATGTCATGTTAAGAGATTTTATGCTACTTTAAGAGACGCGATTACTAAGTACGTTCGAAAATGTAAACCCTCCACAAATTTTTTTCAGTACACAAAGGAACTCATCATCATTCATCTCCTCAAGAAAAAAAACTTTGTTTGAGGTACCGTAAATACAAAATTCCACTGAACGAATTTGCATTACGAACACTTAGCAAAAGATGCGCCGAAATAATATGCACCTGTCTGAAACTATGCCGTTTATCTGGAGGGAGCACTTCCTAATAATCCAAAATTATTCTGGACGCGCAAAACTTACTGGTCTAGATCGGGTCAAGGGAGATGGACCTGACGACATACCCCCATTATTTTTAGTCAATTGCTGTGAAGCGGCTTTGGTCTCAATATGTCCGTAAAAACGGGTACTTTTTCTTTGGTCTGGAAACAAGCACGTACTTTCCCAATTTATAAATCAGGAGACGCAGGATCCCTCAGAAATTACAGACCAATATCCATATTCCTGTCTTCGTTAAAGTTTTTGAATCATTAGTTAGTCCTGTTTTGGCTTGGCACACGAAACAAATAATCTCTTCCCAACAATCGGTTTTTTTACGTCTCGTTCCACAGCTACAAATTTTGTTTCGTTTGTGGACTAAGTCTTCAAGTCTCTCGATTCGCGCTTGTCTGTGGACGCTATCTACACAGACTTCAGTAAGGCGTTTGACATTGAAGATCATAACAGCTTCTTTCACAAACTCGGTTTTGGGCATCACTGGCAATCTTCTCTAATGGTTCTCTTCATACCTCAGGCAGAGAAAATCGGGAGTTGTGGTAAATGGTTACTCCTCAAAACCATTCCTAACTACGTCTGGCGTTGCCCAGGGTTCCCATCCCGTTCCGATTCTTTTCAATATTTTCATAAATGACATTGCGTCTGTTTTTTATCACGCGAACTGCTCTATGTATGTAGATGATATGAAATTGTCCTTGCAAATCAAAGACCACAGAGACTCTCTACTATTGCAAAAGGATTTGGACCGGATGTCTGAGGTGTGTTAAGAACAGACACCGATTTATAATAGTAGATAGATAATTCGAGATCTGGGAGTGGTTCTTGACAAAAAGTTGCGGTTTCATAATAGACGGAGTAGTTACGAGGGGGTCTTCAAATGTTGGGGTTCGTGTTGCGCAATTCTACAAAAATTTTCTTGTACAAGTTTTTAGTCCGTTATGGCCTCGAATACTGTAGTCAGATCTGGTCTTCATTTTATGACGTTTACGTGAAACGCATAGAGTAAAAATTCTCCAAAATAAAGGATCTTCCCTCATACGAAGACCGACTGACGTATTTTAAATTAAGTACCCCGCGACAGCGGAGGCTTTTGTTGGATTTCATGTTGCTACATTAAATCGTCAATGGAACCGTAGACTATCCATATGCACTAAATTCAATAAATTTCAATGTACTATTCAAGCTAGTGCCTGTCAGATGATACGTTCCCTTTTCAGTTGAAGGCAGTAAAACTAATTTGGGTCACCACGCCACTATAAACTGGTTACAGAGGCATTATAACAAGCTCCGTAAGACATTTGACGTCGATATCTTCGCTGATAGCCCTCAAAAATTCAAGCGAAAAATTTTGCAGCCCTTTGCTGTTAGCAAATATTTGGGTCTAGTTTAAAAATATATATTAATAATAACTAAAATAGCTAGAATTTAAAGAAACATATTTGTTGTCCACATTGCATGCTGGGGCAACCTTTAACTAAGACGACACTTAGATATAAACTTTTCTGTTATTTCTAGTATTTACATTGTGTTCGTGTATGTCTTGTTGGTTGTTTTAATAAAATAAACAAATAGATGCAAGTGAATTGTGAGTGAGTATTGCGGGTGATTCTGCCAAAATCTGCTTCGAGTCTTGTTTTTCAATAACAGAATGCTTGAAATTTCTGAATACTATTATTGAATGTACTTGGTACACAGAATTTACTATATCGATTAAAAATAATAAGACGGAGCGTAACGTGTTCGTCGCTTATGACGGTTGTGCCGTAGTGCCGCTGATTGCTCAAGTGGAGGTGGCTGCCAACGTGCTGCCCCCGTACCTTCATACGTCCCGCTCCCAGTGAGGTGTCAACAATGGTAATGTAAGTGTTGTGAGCAAGTGTGGTGTGTGTTGCAGGCGGGCTGGGCGGGTTCGGATTGGAGCTGGCGGAGTGGTTGGTGGTGCGCGGTGCCACTTGCCTGCTGTTCAATTCGCGCAGCGGTGTGCGCACCGGCTACCAGGCCTGGTGCATCCGCCGGTACCGTTCCTCACACTATCTTCTCTTTATTTTATAGTCGGATAAAACTTTATCTTTTTTTAATAGAATACGGGAATACTAAGGGTTTAGTAATTTTTGATTGACGGGGATGTGCGTATAGTCTACTTGATAGTAAAGGGATGTTGAATCTCACTCAAAAATTAAAATATAGATACGTTGTCATACCTAAGAGCTAATGTCTCGTTACGAGTAAACATAAAATAGGAAACTGTATTAGGCTACTATATTCGTTAACATTTTGTGAGAACGTGGGTCTTTTTTAATCATGTCGATTCATTCGTGCTGTAATGATATATCTGCAGCGTGGTCCTAACACGGTGCGCGGTGTGCGCGTGGCGCTGAGTGGAGCGGACGCGGGCACCGCCGACCTCCATGAGTGAACGTATTGTGTGTGTGTATGTATGCAACGTAACGTGCGCGCGCAGGTGGCGGGCGCGCGGAGTGCGCGTGGCGCTGAGTGGCGCGGACGCGGGCACCGCCGACCTGCATGAGTGAACGTATTGTGTGTATGTATGCAACGTAACGTGCGCGCGCAGGTGGCGGGCGGCGCGGAGTGCGCGTGGCGCTGAGTGGCGCGGACGCGGGCACCGCCGACCTGCATGAGTGAACGTATTGTTGTGTGTATGTATGCAACGTAACGTGCGCGCGTAGGTGGCGGGCGCGCGGAGTGCGCGTGGCGCTGAGTGGCGCGGACGCGGGCACCGCCGACCTGCATGAGTGAACGTATTGTTGTGTGTATGTATGCAACGTAACGTGCGCGCGTAGGTGGCGGGCGCGCGGAGTGCGCGTGGCGCTGAGTGGCGCGGACGCGGGCACCGCCGACCTGCATGAGTGAACGTATTGTTGTGTGTATGTATGCAACGTAACGTGCGCGCGCAGGTGGCGGGCGCGCGGAGTGCGCGTGGCGCTGAGTGGCGCGGACGCGGGCACCGCCGACCTGCATGAGTGAACGTATTGTTGTGTGTATGTATGCAAAGTAACGTGCGCGCGCAAGCGGCGGGCGCGCGGAGTGCATGTTGGCGCTGTGTGGCGCGGACGTGGGCACCGCCGACCTGCATAAGTGAACGTATTGTTGTGTGTATGTATGCAACGTAACGTACGCGCGCAGGTGGCGAGCGCGCGGAGTGCGCGTGGCGCTGAGCGGCGCGGACGCGTGCACTGCCGCGGGCGCGCGCGCTCTGCTGCGGCAGGCGGCGGCGCTGGCGCCTGTGGCCGGCCTGTTCCAGCTGGCCGCCGTGCTACGCGACGCCTTCCTCGCCAGCCAGACGCACGATGACTTCCGCGCCGTCGCCCGCCCCAAGATTGACGGTACGCGCCACGACCACGAGCACACGCTAAATGATCCTCTCAACGTAGACACGCCTATACACAACATCACACTCAAAATATATTGCTTAAAACTTTTCAAAATTTATAAACATTATTGCTTTATTCATCCACTACTTCACTTACTTAACTTTATCTATTTAAAAAAAAAGCATGCACTGTACCAGACTGTCTAAATACTCTTATTAACATTTCTTTATAAGTTATAAACTAGTGATAAATGACAGTGATCCTACCTGATGGTACCTAATTAAATTAATCATGCAAACAATAATCTAGTGGCGGAACTCTACTCTACACCTAGTCGATCGGGGCCGGTATATGCTCGAGCATTCTAGATGTTTTAGTAGAAAAGATCCTATATAAAGGCGTTTAGGACCGCGACGGGGCAGTATTGAATTGGCGACACAAGTGAAGACTTCGGAGCGAAATAAAGTGAATTAAAGTGTTAAGTGATTAATTATTAGTGTGTTTTGAGTTTTAATTGGTGTCGGTAATTAAAGTGTCAATTTTGGTAATTCAATCAGCACTTTTTATTGTCATGAACCCTAACGTAACAATATCAAAGCTGAATTTAGCTATAATTAAAGAAGTATAATTTTAAAATAGAAAATTAGTTTAAAACTACTTGCAATGTAAGATTCACAGATTTTACCGTTATGGCCAGAATTAATTTCAACTTCTTCGTCTTATTTTATTTTCTTAGTGATAACAACCGGTGGTTTCATTCTGTGAGAAAAAATTCTTATATAGTATGTTTTACATAGGGCCAATAATAGTCACCCACTTACCACAATTTAGCACGAATCAAGTATGAAAAGTTAAAATAAAAAAAAAAACAAAACCTATGATCAAAAACCATACTTAATTTAACCAGACCTAAGAAATTATAATCGTTTATGATAGTAGATGTTTTTCACAACACAATTTTTCTGATTTTCACAGCCACGAAGGCTTTGGATTTGGCCACACGCGAATTGTGTCCGGAACTCGAATACTTCGTGGTGTTCTCTTCGGTGTCATGCGGACGCGGTAACCCGGGACAGAGCAATTACGGATTGGCCAATTCTGCCATGGAGCGGATTGTGGAGCAACGCCAGGCTGACGGTTTGCCCGGCCTAGCCGTGCAGTGGGGAGCGATCGGTAAGGGCGTGTATTGCGAACACTAAAGGTCGCCAGTGTGCAATATTTGGCTAACGATGGTGGTGGTCCCTGTGCAGGCGAAGTGGGGCTGATCGTGGAGACGATGGGCGGCGACGAGACCGAGGTGGGCGGCACGGTACCGCAGCGCGTGGCGTCGTGCATGGCGGCGCTGGGCTCGCTGCTGGCGCGTCCTCACGCCGTGACCGCGTCCATGGTGCTTGCCGACAAGCGCCGCGCCGCCGCCGCGCCCAAGCACGACCTGCTGCACGCCGTCGCCAACATCCTGGGTGAGTGCTCCCCGCCCGCAGCTCGGCAACTGCACGTACCGCATGCCGCATGCTGCATGCTGCTGACGCGCTCTCATGCCGTGACCGCGTCCATGGTGCTAGCCGACAAGCCGCCGCGCCCAAGCAAGACCTGCTGCACGCCGTCGTCAACATCATGGGTGAGTGCTCACCGCCCGCAACTCGGCAATGCACGTGCCGCATGCCGCATGCTGCATGCTGCATGCTGCTGACGCGTTCTCATGCCGTGACCGCGTCCATGGTGCTGGCCGACAAGCCGCCGCGCCCAAGCACGACCTGCTGCACGCCGTCGCCAACATCCTTGGTGAGTGCTCCCCGCCCGCAGCTGCACGTGCCGCATGCCGCACGCCGCATGCTGCATGCTGCTGACGCGCTCTCATGCCGTGATCGCGTCCATGGTGCTGGCCGACAACAGCCGCGCCACCGCCGCGCTCAAGCACGACCTGCTGCGTGCCGTCGCCAACATCCTGGGTGAGTGCTCCCCGCCCGCAGCTCGGCAGCTGCACGTGCTGCTTGCCACATGCTGCATGCTGCATGCTGCTGGCGCGCTTTCACGCCGTGACCACGTCCATGGTGGCCGACAAGCGCCGCGGTGGCGCCACGCCCAAGCTGCACGTGCTGCATGCTGCATGCTGCTGGATGAAATCAATTGGTTATCTAAGTCTTCAATTTTACTTCGACATATACCAATGTCTACTGCGGAACATCCTTTCATTTCTGTAAAGACAAAACACTTTGCGTGTCTTTGATTACTATGCAGTTCTATATTTATTATGTAGGTATCAAGGATCCGAGTAAAGTGTCAGAAACCGCCAATTTGGCCGAGCTGGGTATGGACTCGCTGATGGGCGCCGAGATCAAGCAGACACTGGAGCGCGGTTACGACGTGGTGCTGGGTGTGCAGGAGATTCGAGCGCTGACGTTCGCGAAGTTGCGCACGCTAGCCGGCGGCGAGCCGGAGTCCGCGCCGGCGGCCGCGCCCAGCTCCGCGCCCGCGCCCGCCCCGCCTAACGAGACGAAACAGCCGCAACCGCTGCCCGCCAGCGACGAGGTGCAGTTCGCTGGCCTGAGCGAGCTCATGCCCAAGCAAGTGCTAGTGACAATGCCCAGCGCTGCACCCGATGATCCCAACATTAATCCTGTCTTCATGGTTAGCATTATTCTTAACATTTTATATTAATATTATTTTTTGTATAAAGACTTGAAATGATAGACAAACTTACATTCCATTTCATAGTAAGTGGACATATGAAACTAACTTTAAACAAACGTTACAGATAAGAGAAGTACAAACGTGAATATGGATACTACCCTTCTCTATTCCCTTCATGTTCGTGTCAGGGATGGTTGCCTTGATACTCTACAGCTCAGACGAGAATATACACTAATATTCCATTATTATTCATTACTTACCAATAAGGTGGACAAGCCACCGGTACGCGAATATGTTCATTTCCTGTGCCTGATCATTACATGCGTGGAGTTGGACGGCGGCAACGTCAGCTTTTCTGTTACCCCCAACATAGAGCTTATCTCATGCCAGTAATAGCGCTACCGCTAAAGCCATAAATTTTATAAATAGATTTTTACAAAGCTACCCGGAAAAGTATGTGTTACCTATCTGAGTAGTTTAAACAAGTGATCTAATAAAATGTAATAATTTGTTTAGTAAAACATATAAGCGTTTTGGTCCACTACTGTACGCTTATATTGTTTGTTTGAATAAAAATTAATGATGTGCCTCACAGTCTAAAATATGATGACCTGTACGTAGGTATATCTGTACGTAGGTATATCTGTACGCTCGGGCACAGGGCTGCGGGCACTGCTGCTTGCTGCTGCTTGTTGCTGCTGGGTGGGTTCCAAGGCAGGAGAGGAGCCCTGCTGCCTCAGTTATTGTTATTGTTTCATTTGAATAAAAAATGAACCATCGCTGAGTTGTATGTAATAATTACAAGTGAAACAGAAAAGAAATCTGCTATAGATTGTTTGTTAGTTACCAACATTCAAGATTGAATCTTAGATGAAAGAATAAAAAAGAAGATAGGTAAAGAAATAAAATAAGTAGAAAAATAAAATAAAATAATTTTAATCCGTTGTAAAAAATGTTACATCCTTTTTGCATATTCATGAAAGAACATGTGATTATTGTTATTTGTTATTTCTTTATCTTATGTCACTTATTAGTTTTATTGATATATGATTTGTTCTGATTTTGGTTATGATTATTAAATGTTGGTTTCATCGTGATCGTGATCATTATAGTATATATGTTTATGTAGTGGATTTGTTCTGATTTTGGTTATGATTATTAAAAGTTGGTTTCATCATGATCGTGATCATTATAGTATATATGTTTATGTAGTGGATTTGTTCTGATTTTGGTTATGATTATTAAAAGTTGGTTTCATCATGATCGTGATCATTATAGTATATATGTTTATGTAGTGGATTTGTTCTGATTTTGGTTATGATTATTAAATGTTGGTTTCATCATGATCGTGATCATTATAGTATATGTGTTTATGTAGTGGATTTGTTCTGATTTTGGTTATGATTATTAAATGTTGGTTTCATCATGATCGTGATCATTATAGTATATGTGTTTATGTAGTGGATTTGTTCTGATTTTGGTTATGATTATTAAATGTTGGTTTCATCGTGATCGTGATCATTATAGTATATGTGTTTATGTAGTGGATTTGTTCTGATTTTGGTTATGATTATTAAATGTTGGTTTCATCATGATCGTGATCATTATAGTATATGTGTTTATGTAGTGGATTTGTTCTGATTTTGGTTATGATTATTAAATGTTGGTTTCATCATGATCGTGATCATTATAGTATATATGTTTATGTAGTGGATTTGTTCTGATTTTGGTTATGATTATTAAATGTTGGTTTCATCATGATCGTGATCATTATAGTATATGTGTTTATGTAGTGGATTTGTTCTGATTTTGGTTATGATTATTAAATGTTGGTTTCATCGTGATCGTGATCATTATAGTATATGTGTTTATGTAGTGGATTTGTTCTGATTTTGGTTATGATTATTAAATGTTGGTTTCATCATGATCGTGATCATTATAGTATATGTGTTTATGTAGTGGATTTGTTCTGATTTTGGTTATGATTATTAAATGTTGGTTTCATCATGATCGTGATCATTATAGTATATGTGTTTATGTAGTGGATTTGTTCTGATTTTGGTTATGATTATTAAATGTTGGTTTCATCATGATCGTGATCATTATAGTATATGTGTTTATGTAGTGGATTTGTTCTGATTTTGGTTATGATTATTAAATGTTGGTTTCATCATGATCGTGATCATTATAGTATATGTGTTTATGTAGTGGATTTGTTCTGATTTTGGTTATGATTATTAAATGTTGGTTTCATCGTGATCGTGATCATTATAGTATATGTGTTTATGTAGTGGATTTGTTCTGATTTTGGTTATGATTATTAAATGTTGGTTTCATCATGATCGTGATCATTATAGTATATATGTTTATGTAGTGGATTTGTTCTGATTTTGGTTATGATTATTAAATGTTGGTTTCATCATGATCGTGATCATTATAGTATATATGTTTATGTAGTGGATTTGTTCTGATTTTGGTTATGATTATTAAATGTTGGTTTCATCATGATCGTGATCATTATAGTATATATGTTTATGTAGTGGATTTGTTCTGATTTTGGTTATGATTATTAAATGTTGGTTTCATCATGATCGTGATCATTATAGTATATGTGTTTATGTAGTGGATTTGTTCTGATTTTGGTTATGATTATTAAATGTTGGTTTCATCATGATCGTGATCATTATAGTATATTTGTTTATGTAGTGGATTTGTTCTGATTTTGGTTATGATTATTAAATGTTGGTTTCATCATGATCGTGATCATTATAGTATATGTGTTTATGTAGTGGATTTGTTCTGATTTTGGTTATGATTATTAAATGTTGGTTTCATCATGATCGTGATCATTATAGTATATATGTTTATGTAGTGGATTTGTTCTGATTTTGGTTATGATTATTAAATGCTGGTTTCATCATGATCGTGATCATTATAGTATATGTGTTTATGTAGTGGATTTGTTCTGATTTTGGTTATGATTATTAAATGTTGGTTTCATCATGATCGTGATCATTATAGTATATGTGTTTATGTAGTGGATTTGTTCTGATTTTGGTTATGATTATTAAATGTTGGTTTCATCATGATCGTGATCATTATAGTATATGTGTTTATGTAGTGGATTTGTTCTGATTTTGGTTATGATTATTAAATGTTGGTTTCATCATGATCGTGATCATTATAGTATATATGTTTATGTAGTGGATTTGTTCTGATTTTGGTTATGATTATTAAATGCTGGTTTCATCATGATCGTGATCATTATAGTATATATGTTTATGTAGTGGATTTGTTCTGATTTTGGTTATGATTATTAAATGTTGGTTTCATCATGATCGTGATCATTATAGTATATATGTTTAGACAGACATAGTTCTCTGTGATAGATTATCTCATATGGGACATTAACCTTAATTTGTCTACGTAGTAGAGCCACGTTGCAGTTATATTGTGGTCAATTGGGTTAGCGAAGTGTAGAGATTCGGAGAACCTTTTTTACTGGAAAAGAGGTATTCCATCTTAGTAAATCTATGGGCCAAACATACACTTACCATTATGCGTACTGTGTGCTCGTTTGTTACCCTTATTTTATAAAAAATAAATAAAAAATAACCAACTTTAAATGTGTTATCGTCTTTTTAGTGTTCATCACTATGCTAAGGTTGACTAACAGAGAATGTTTTTAGCATTAAGTTTGTTTCTTATACTGTTTGTGAGGTTTAATAAAGATTTTTTTAAAACGAGTTGGAAACGAGCACATAGTCTACCTGATCGATGAGTGGGTGATTTATTTTGGATAAAGAATCAAAATGCAGATGTGTTGTTACTTCTGAAAGTTATGATTGTATGCTTTGTTTCCAGTAAAAAGTTTCGGTTTTCTACAATTACTTTTCACGTTTTCCACATATATAGAAATACAAGAGCATTAAGTTGGTATTTTACGCTCGAAATTTTTGAGTGTGGTCTTAACTCCTTGGAGTTGAACTGTTCGTGGTAAAAGCAGTGTGTCACGCCGTGTGACGCGTTGTGTGACGCGTTGCGTGACGCTTCTGACGTGGTGCGGTGTATGGCGCGCAGGTGCACCCGATCGAGGGCGTGGTAGAGCGGCTGCGCGGCGTGGCGTGCGGCGTGCGCGCGCCGGTGCGCGGCTTGCAGTGCACGGCCGCCGCGCCGCTGCAGGACATGCGCGCGTTGGCGCAGCACTACGTGGCGCACGTGCGCGCGCACCAGCCGCGCCCGCCCTACACGCTGCTCGGCTACTCCTTCGGCGCCAGCGTCGCCTTCGAGATGGCGCTGCAGCTCGAGCAGGTACCCTGGCACACTGCACTCGCTTCATTCACGAACCATACGTCGGTTAATAGTCTTCCACTCACCCCAAATAATGCTATTTGAGACTGAGCTCAAATATTTTGTTACACAATGTCATTTAATTGGCAAATTTGCTTCTGAAACTAAAAATTTATCAATTTCTAGAGTATTATATTAATACTCACAACAATTCCCCTCTGGTTTGGTCTTCATTTTTTTTTTACATTTTTAACTCTTTGAAAATTTTGTATTTGTAGGAATATCCGTAATTTTGTTTATTCATTTCTAATCTTATTAATATAAAATAAAACCAAAATTACAAAAAGAAACATTAACCTTTACATTATTGTAATAATTTAACTTCCCCGCTATGAAATTTGGCAAATATTATACCTTATTCTTAAGAGCGTAGACGCAGTGACAAAGCTAGGGCTCCAAACTAAGGCAAGCCCAAGATGTGGTTTTGTTGTTTTTAGCAGTTTTATAAAAATACACCAATCTTCTCAATTCCCGCGCGGACGGACTACGCTCTTAAGTGGCGCCGTTGTACGAGCAGAAAAAGTCGTAGATGCTCTCATTAATGAAAAAGAAGTAAACTTTGGTTTAGTGATTTTAACATAAATCGTATCCATACATTGATGCCGTCCCTTATTCTATATCTGATATAAATATGACGTAATTAGGTCAAACAGTCAAGTCACGTCTTTGGTAAAAGAAATTTAAGGAAATAAATCAGACTTCTGAAATCCGCCCACTGAGGCAATGGAATAGATGTCTACTAGCAGGGTGAGAGATGTCTTACACAATATCTTCACACAGGTGCTCGCCACAAAGAACTCGAAACTATTGACGACATGCAAACAGTTACAAAATAACAATGACACAGAAGCACGCAGTCCACTCGATGGTAAGTGAATGCCATGACCCATGGACGTCTACATCTATCCTTGATCAGGAATAAAACTACAGAGGCGTTGTCACCGCTGAACACTAAATTGGAATGTCTCGTTTCCATATAAAAAATGTCCAGTTGTGTAATATACTGAGCATAAGCACAGCAGCATTAAGCGGTTAATCGAGGCTATTCTGTGACCGCGTGGTCCTGACGCTGCGCAGGCGGGGCTGGGCGTGCGGCTGGTGCTGGTGGACGGCTCACCGGACTATGTGGCCACGCACACGTCGCGCGGCACGGCCAAGCGCCAGGCGCGCTCGCAGGCCACCGACGAGGCCGACGCGCTCGCCTACTTCGCGCAGCTCTTCAAGGACGTCGACGTCACCAAGGTACCATATATGCATATCATCCATCCATTAGATCATATAAACCTCCACTGCTGAACGTCCACCTCCCCCATACAAGGCCTCAAAGGGTGATGTTGCCCCAGCAAGCAGGCAGACGAGCTGTCAACAGCAGTTTTTTTTTTAAATTGTTATTAAGAAGATTCTGCCGCCCACCTCCAGTTTCTGTTTCCCCTGTCAATTCTTACGACACCCGCAGAACGATACGGAACGGTGGATATTTTTAGTCATTTTAAATCGAGCAAAAATTTGTGCTAAGTGTTCTGAAATGATTCAGAATATTTAGCACAAATTTTTGCCGCGCATGGATACTCGCCGTTATCATACTTAGTACATATATTGCGTTTTAGCCATTGAGCTATTATGTACTACGTACTAGAGGAGACACTGCATTCAGCTACTCTGTTCCACTCAACTGCGGTGCATGCACTGCACTTTACTCAGTCACTCGCTAGGCGATTGTAGAGTTGTCACATGTTGTGTTGATTTAAAAAAAATCTCTTGAAAAAAATATGTCGTCTTGTGTACTTAGGTATTGCACAAATAATTCAAGAAATGTCAGTAAAAACCAAGGAATTACTTCTCATCGGTTAATAAGATACTTAATCAATAAAAAAGTATTATAAATTAATAGTAGAGCAAATTATTCCTAAGACGCCATCTCGTATCATGGATTATAGATTATGAAATTAATATGTTCAGATGCGACATTTCTGTGGGATCTTAAGTATAGGACGAATATATTTATTATACACATTTTTTTGTAGAAACATATATAAGTTATTACAATTAGGCTAAATTTTTCATGTTTAAATCTGCTTATTATTCTTTTATTTTATTTTTAGGTTTCCACTTCAAAGTCAAAGTGGAATAAATTCGTCCATTTTTAACTCTCGCGTGCCTAGCATTTATGAACAATTATTTACAGCATTTCTGATTCTAATTTAAATAAATATATTTGTAATTTAAATTTTATATTAATAAGTTTTGTTAAATATACATTTAGTACGTTTTTTATATTTGAAATCGATACCTTATAAAATATTCAAATAAAAATATCATTAAAATGTAATTGTGATATAATATTATGTAATATTATATTAAATAAACAAATATAATATACAAAATAAATGACAAAATTTAAACATTGTTCTCGATATAATTTACCTATTTAACAATACAATCTACTATTACCTACGGATCATTCTACCTATGTTTATTCTATGATAAAAAAACCAATCGCGCGAACACAGAGTAGCGCACATTTTTTGTTTGAGATAGCTGTTCTAGTACGTAAGTACATATTACTTCAATGGTTTTAGCACTCTTATATCAAAATTGTCAATATTGGTAACTATAATTACTTCTTTAAAACTTTCTCTTCGAATAGCTGGACTGCTAGTTTGGCGATATTACATATACAGTGGTACATTCATATTGTTATTGACATTTGTGACCCGACGACTCAGTTCATAATAGAGCAATATAAAGTTGAATAATAGATTTGTAAAATATAAATTTCTTGTGTACAATAATTAAGAGTACACAAAGTTCGCAATATTCCATGCCGTTATTACCTACTACCTACACTAATTAGTTTACATCGTAAGTAATCTATTTGAATACAACACGATACAATAGTTGGTTTCCATAAAGGTTTAAATTTAGTTAGTATATGGTGCGAACTACAGAAGTAGTTGTAGCGGCGCTGTCGTCGCGCCGCAAGCGAAACACACCGAAGCCTAAATCACGCTATCGGAATTCCGAATAATAAACAGTATATATAGCACATCTCCGAACTATCACACGGAGTGTTGGCCGCTCCCCGGGCAGAACACCTTGCCCGGCGGGAGATCTCCCCTTTTCCTACCACGGCCACAAGTTTCTTATTTTAAGTTTAAAATCTAGATTTTATTTTCATGTGTGTTTGTATTACATACATACATATACATAAACACTCACGCCTGTCACCCAGAGGGGTAGGCGGAGACTACCGACTTCCATTTGGCACGATCCTGACACGCCTCTTTTACATCCATATATCTACGCATACATGTTCGTCGGTTAAGGGTACTTCTAACGTGGCCCCTTTTCAAAATATCGCCAATTTGGTCGATAAACTTTTTCCTAGGGCGTCCCTTCCTGACTCGGCCGTTCACATCTGCCATATAAATTTGCTTTGTCACTCTTCCCTCATTCATTCTTTCTACGTGACCAAACCACCGAAGCATTCCTTCCTTAATCCTGGTCACAACATCATCTTGCATACCACATTTATCTCTTATCACGCAATTTCTCACCCTGTAATTCAGATCCAACCCTAGCATATTCCTTAAAGACCGCATTTCTACAGCATTTATTCTACTTTCGTGCTTCTTCTGCCACACCCAGCTTTCACTACCATACATTAAAGTAGATACTAACACAGCATTATGAATTACCATATGTGCCTGTTTTGACACATTCTGGTTCTTCATAATAGAGTGTAGTGCCCCATTCATTCTATTCCCTGCATTTACTCGTCGTTCTATATCCCTATCATATCTACCATCCCTGCTAAATACACATCCCAAATACACAAACTCATCCACTTGCTCAATTAACTCTCCTTCTATTCTTTTTCACATACCGTTTTTGCTTTCTTCTCTTTCAAAAACCATCACTTTCGTCTTACTTGCGTTCACTTTCATTCCCCTTTCTTTTAATTCCCAGTTCATTAATGTAACCATCATTTGCAACTCAGCCGCCGATGACGCAAATATGACTTGATCATCGGCATACAAAAGGCATTTGACGGTTAACTCGCCCATTTTTAACCCACATTCTTCATCTTTCAAAGTTTGCAAACACCTGTCCATAAATAGGTTGAACAGCAAGGGGAAGCTACACAGCCCTGTCTGACACCTTTATGGATGCCAAACCAGTTCGAGTAGACCCCATTGATCCTGACACAAGCACTAGAGTCCCTATAAAGAGACCTTAATTCCTGTATCAAACCAGCGCTTAACCCATTTGAGTTCAGTGTTTGCCATAACACATTCCTGTCCACTCTGTCATAAGCCTTTTCCAAGTCCATGAACGCACAAAAAACTTTCTGGTTTTTGGCCAAAAACTTCTCCGCAATCATGCGCATGGAAAAGACTTGATCTGTACACCCCATTTCCTTTCTAAAACCCGCTTGCACATCCCAAATTTTTCCATCAGTTTCTTTCATAACTCTTTCAATTAACACCTGAGCATACAGTTTACCCACAATACTAAGCAAGCTGATACCGCGGTAGTTTTTGCAGTCCTGCTGTGACCCTTTTCCTTTATATATTGGTACTATAACTGCTTTACACCAGTCATCCGGTACCCGTTTTAATTCCCAACATAAATTAAACAAGGTGTACAGCAGGCCTGCCACCACTCCCTCTCCAGCCCTTAGCATCTCGAGTGATACTCTATCATATCCAGCTGCCTTACTTGCTTTCATGCTTTTCATTGCTTTCATTATTTCATCTACACTTATCTCCATACCCCTTTCCACTTCTTTCGGAATTTCTAGTTCATTTAATTCAGACGACTTTTCACTCATAAACACGCTTTCAAAGTATTCCTTCCATCTGTTTGAATTCGAAGCTTCATCATTCAGAATACATCCATTCTCGTCTCTTATAGCATTCATTGTAGGCTGTTTTGTATTTCCCCTGGCAGTTCTTACGAGTTTTCAGAACATTTTTATGTTAGCCTGGAAATTATCAGAAATCCTTCTATCATTCTTATCCGTTTTTTCTTTCTTTTTCCTTTCAACAACTTCTTTTACTCTCTTATTTAGACGTCTAAATTCTGCCTTTTTTCTTTCAATCTCATCATTCATACCAGAAGAATTACCAGCTTTGGTTGCTAGTAAATCTAACCATGCTTTCTTCTTTGATTAAACTTCCACCCGTACCTCATCATCCCACCACAACGTATTACTTTTCCTTTCATTTGTTCTCTTACTTACACCACATACTTCAGTGGCGGCATCCACCAAACCTTTCTTAATATTGTCCCACACAGTATTCAAGTCTAAATCATTCATACACAACTCATTCAAACATCTAATATTTCCTCTCAGTCTACATTTATACTTCTCTTTCACATCTTCATCTTGTAACTTCTCTATTCTTATACGCTGTAACGCAGTGGTAGACACAGATGTCCGATGCCTCCAACGCTTGAAAAGACCATTAATTCGACATAAGACCAAGTAATGATTCGTCCCTACGTTGGACCCCCGGTAAACCCTTGTATCTACGACTGCGCTCCTCATTCTTTCATCCACAATTACGAAATCTATCATGCTTCTATCATCACCTCTTTCTCATGTATACATGTGAATCTTCTTATGACGAAAAAAATATTCGTCACAAAAAGATTCTTTTCCACACATACGGTGAGGAGGTCTTTACCATTCTCATTTATACGTTCATCACCAAACATTCCCAATATCCTTTCATAACCAGACCTCTTCACCCCAACCCTTCCATTAAAGTCTCCTAACATAATAAGTATTTTCATTTTCCTTACATTTTGTCAACACCATCCTTACATGTCCCAAAACTGCTCTCGGATGTAAGTGGGCTTAGACATGTCTGGGGCGTACACCCCTAGCAGGAACAGCTTCTTTAAGCCCACTTTAATTCGTATCCATAGCAGCCTCGGGCTTACACATTCATACTCTTTCACACATTGACCCATTCTTTCTGAAAGGATGAAACCGACTCTCTGGCACGCCCGTTCGGTCTCGTGCCACGCCAGACCAATACGCGATATACGTGCCATGTGCAGTGGCATCCTTTCCCTTTCGTTTCGTCTCATTCACACATAACACATCTATTCCTCTGTCATTCATCATTTCGCATACTTCATCCATCTTATCATTCATTCCTCCACATACATTCAGCGTAGCCAGACGGGTTTCCGCAATCCACTTTTCGCCCCTCCTGTTTGTATTCTTAGAAATATAGGCTTTTATTACAATGCCTTTACCAATTAACAACAAATACCCAATTACCTTTATTGGTGAGTGAAGTTTATGTAGTTAATGAGCGTTTAAAATGTGTTAGAGAGATGAAGAACATATATCGATGTGTTTTTCTCTTGCCCAAAAATATTGATTTTTAAATAGTATCGATAATTGAGTAAAAAATATTGATATATCGTTATTTTTGTCAAGCATTTACGTATTTATACATATTTCCAAAACATTTAAAATTCGTAAGATATTTTCTTATATGAAGATTTGTTAATTTTTTTTTGTTATATTTATTACAAAAGCAGATTTACGTTATAATATATCAAAATTGATACGAATACGATATTCTAATGCAACGTTGCACAGATGAGTGGGCACTAGTACGAACATGCAAACGCGCCTTGTTCGGATGTTCTCGATACTCGGCTCGAGTACTCGCCTGTTCTCTACTCGATGGCGGTTGTTTGGTGTTTATATACTCTTCATTATTCGCTTGACCCGTGAGCTTTGATGCAGGTGTTACTTTTCTTTATAAAATAATTTAGTAAAATAATAATAATAAAAATACCTAACTACTGTGATGGATTGGGTAGCGAATATACTATTTTTATAGAACTTTATTAAGGAGCCTGTGATATGGGGTCCAAGAAAATAAAATTGGTTTTAAATAAATGTTAATGAAAATAAATAAATCATTATCATCTTTATCATTGCAGCCCTTCACAAGTTTACTGCTGAACATATGCCTCCCTCAAGGGATGCCACAAAGTACGGTTCTGAGTCATCTGAATCCATCAATTTCCCCCATGTCTTGTCAGGTCGTCATTTTATTTAGCGGGGGGCCGCTGCATACCCCCAAATAAATATTAGTGAGTCTATAAATATCAACTAGACGTAAAGTCGTGACAGGGAGACGCATGTCTGTGTCTTCCATTAATACCTTGCCGAGTTGTTCGTGCCGATGTATTTACATTATCGGCACGCCATAAAATTAGTATAGATTATTGACATATCACGATTCAAAATATCGACGATGTACATATCGATAATTTTATGAGCAAATATCGATATGTTTTGGGCAAGCGTCGCAGTAAACAATGTAACGTGTGTGTGTGCGCGTATGCGTGTGTGCGTGTGCTAATGCGGACGCGGTGCAGGTGGCGGCGGAGCTGGAGGCGCGGGGCGGCGGGGAAGAGCGCGTGCGGCGCGTGACGGCGCGGCTGGGCGGCGCCACGCCGCACGCGGCGCAGGCGCTGGCCGCAGCCGCCGGCTCGTTCTACCGCAAGCTGGTGGCCGGCGACGCCTACCGGCCCGCGCGTCGCCTGGCCGCGCCCGTCACGTTGTTCACCGCGCGCGATAACTACGTGGCGCTGCCCGCCGACTACGGGCTGGCCGAGCGCTGTGCCGGCCCGCTCGCCACGCGCCAACTGCCCGGCGACCACCGCACCATCCTGACGGGCGCTTCGGCGCGCGCCATCGCCGCCCACCTGTCGGAGCTGCAGCAGCAGGAGCCGCAGCAGCAGCAGCCGCAGCAGGCGCGCCACTAGCGCGGGGCTCGGCGCCGTCGCAGCCGTCGCCGCCGCTAAAGGCCCGGGCGGCCGGCCGCGAGCCCTCACTGCCACGTGCACGTGCACGACCGCACGTGAAGCTACCCGCGCGGCCCGCGCGAGCTGGCCGTATTCCTGAACTGACTACTAATTTACAAGTGTAACGGACTCTCTATTTAATACTGTGGGGACTGTAGTTCGATTTATATTTATACAATAAATTATTGTAGTGGAGCCCGGCTCCAGCTTGTGATACGGTACATTCCAATCCGCGACTTCACTCGACTCTACGTCGGGCCTCTGATATAAATATTATACCACTTATAATTATATTGTACTACTGACACAAATATTACACCACTTACACTTACACTTATTCACAAACCATAATGTCTATCTAAATTCTACGCTTATTAACGTTATGTTTTTCATCATTAAGTACAATTTCCTAGAAATTCACGAAGTATTTACTACAGCACATGACATAGGCAGAGGCGTAGAGAAGTGCGACGTCACGCTTTATATTTAAATAGTGATAAGTAGGTAGTTCCATTGTATGGTTGATGTGGTAATTTATTTTATTACTGACTTGTTGCCCTGTGATTAAAATGCATTAATTTACCTACCAATTGTTCAATTGAAACGTTAATACATAAAGAGAGCTGTTTTGAGCTTATTTATTTAACTTTTTGTAAACATTTAGCGAATGCGCTATGTGGTTAATTATTATCGATCAATCAATCAACTAAATAAATAAATAATTGCAAATTGCAAGTGTTTCGAAATACGGCAGGTCAAGAGATGCAAACGCTTGGTAATTACTGATTATGAGTAGCATAAGCGTCGTTAGATATTAGATGTTAGGTTTAATTCTATGGGAGGACGGCATTATGTTAACATTATTGGTGGACATGTGATTTATGTGACTGGTAAAAAAATACGATAACGAGTATATTTCCTGTATATATAAACCATACATATACATTTATGTATAATAGTTTTAGTCACGTCTTATTTATTTGACCTACTTTGAAAATTTCACTAAAACAATATGACATAATACTGTTTTCTGTCTTCATTGATATCATCTGTTGAACTTGGGGGAATGTTTTGTTATGTTAATAAATAACATGTATGCCATAAGCATAGCTACAATAGGCATTCACTGTGATCTGATAAAGTAGCATTTGATATTAAATTGTTTTCGTGTTTATAACATTATCACAATTAGTTCAAAATGACGGTAATTTATACATTTCTTGTTTTTTGTTTGGACATGGTATTCTAAAAAGTTAAAATGTAATACTATTTTTTTAATAAACGCATATAAAGGATTCCTGTGTGTTTTTTCATTCCTCTGACATTACAATTATTTTTTCTCAAAGAGAATTAACAAAAAGTCAAAGTAATTATTAAAATAATAAAAATATAATTATAATATAACACAGTTACAAATTATACATTACATAAGAAATATGTTCTTAAACTGAATTAAATCATTTTTCAAATAGGACCTTCGCACAAAGTTTGATAGTGAAGGAGATGCATTTTTTAAAAAGCTTAGGAGACGCACACCTACACATAATTGTTCAATAAAACCATGGAGGTTAGAGAACAGGAAAACGATCGAGGAACCAATTTTCAGGAGAGTTATTTACAAATTTATAGTTGTTTAGGTTTTTTTTTTTTTTTAGAATAGGCTGACAAACGAGCACACAGTCCACCTGATGGTAAGTGGTTGCTGCGGCCCATAGACATCTACATCTATCTTCCATTACAAATCAAAATGCAGATGCGTTGTCACCCATGAGGACTGAGATGGAATGCCTCATTTTCAGTAAAAAGGGTCTCCGGTTCTCTACACTCACCATACGAAATACAGCAGCATTAAGCTACTATTTCACGCTGGTATTCTGTGAGAGCGTGGTCCTTCCCCGGTCGAGCCGACCCATTCGTGCTACAACTATACTACTAATATAACTGCAGCATGACTCTACCACGTAGAAGGTTAGGTTAGGTTAGATATTTTTTCTCATTCTGTGTATTTTATAAAGCAAATTAGAGTGCAGATGGTAGTTTCTACACAAGAAGGACCTAACAGGAGCAAAAAGAACGAAGGAAATGAAAATTTAAAAAAGTTTATGAATTTAAGAGTAAATGAAAATAAAAAACTTAGATTTTCATATCTACTATTTAACTGTGAAAATTTATTACAAATAAAACTATATGTGAATACGGAGGGCAGTTAATTACAATATTTAAAAACAAAATTTAATCGGAAAAAGCCAATTTTCGGCCAAGTTATAGGTGAATTTATGTTTCATTCTATGAATTTACTATAATAAGGGATTGAAAATATAAAAATTAATTATATAACGGCTAAACTTTACTAAGAAAACTAGAAGGAAATATGGAGGGCAATTAACAATAATATTTAGAGAAAATTTGAACGAAAAATACCAATTTTCAGGAGAGTTATTTACAAATTTATAGTTGGTTAGGTTAGGTGGGGTTGCTGATGGGTGCAGCGGGCGCGCTTTCAACGTTGGTCCCAACTTGGGGGGTCCGAGCGCCGCCTGCAGGCGGTTTCACGTGGGAATCGTGCGGTCCACGGCCCTGTGTGGGCGATGGACATGATGGCCAGCACTCTCGCCATTCTGCGCAAACCGTAGAGGGCGATGGCCGTCAGTGTCGTCCGCGGGTATCGCACGATTTCCTACGAGGCGGCTTGCGTCCTGGCGGATCCCCGCCCTGGCACCTAGAGGCGAAAGTACTCGCGCCATTATATCGATGGTGCAAGAAAGAGCGGGGACGGGGCTCGAGGCCGGTGCAGCGACAGATCACGCTGCGCCGAGAGGAGCTCCGTCAGGACTTGGTGGCGGAATGGCGGCAAAGGCTTCTGCGCCATACTGCCGGCCTCGCTATTGTCGAGGCGATCCGGCCAGTACTCGATGACTGGCTCGGGAGAAGGCACGACTCCCTGTCGTTTAGGGTGACGCAGGTGCTGTCGGGGCACGGCTGCCTCTGCAAGTACCTGTGCCGCATAGACAGGGAGCCGGACGCTCGGTGCCACCACTGCGTCCATTGCGGGGAGGACACGGCGCAACACACGCTCGCTGAGTGTGTAGCTTGGGAGGAGCAGCGCCGTGTCCTCACAAATGGCGATCTGTCGATGTCGGGTTTTTTTTGTTTTTTGTTTTTCATTTTGCAAAATATAAGCCTGTGTGTCTGTTTTGTGTGGGTTTCCCTTTTTTTTTTTGGTTTTTTTTTTTGGTAGGATTTTTTTTTTTTTTTTTATTACCACTGGTTCGGAAAGTGGTTGTTAGCGCATATTCGTGGGACGCAGTGGTGTCCTTCTGTGAGGACGTGATGTCGCAGAAGGAAACTGCGGAACGGGAGAGGGAGATATCGACTCCCTTCTCTGGCCGCAGAAGGCGCACCGGGCGCAGGAGAAGGACGGACAACACCCTTTTCCGGCCCCCAAGAATTAGTCCAGGGGCGAGGGACTTGGGGAAGCCCTCGCCCCCCTATTCGATGGACCCGAGGCGACCGCGCGCGTGTCGGCGCGCGCCTCTGGGGTAATACACGGGGTAGTTGAATACCTCACTACCCCGTGTAGGAGATGAGGCCCGTAAAGACCGGGCCAGCACTAGTGTGGGGTTGCGGAAGAATTTGGATTCCCGCGGCCCCTCGCGTGCACGTGCGACACCGGGGTGGTTTTAGCCGGTAAGAGTCCGGCACACCCCTCCGCCTTTCCCCAGGCAGAGGCAGTCCATGAGGATTTCCCCCCGTAAAAAAAAAGGTTAGGTTAGGTTAGATATTTTATTCGTGAAAATTGGTCTTTTCTGTTTTTTCCTTGTTATGTAGTGTAATTAATTGCCCCCCGTATTTTATTATAGTTTTCGTAGTAAATTTTCACCGATAAATAACAAATTTTCATATCATTCGTTTTCTTATAATCGTGTTTTCATGGAAATTATAACTTTTTAAAATCTTCGATTTCTCCGCTCCTTTTGGGCTTATAAGGTCCGTGTCGTGTAGAAACTGCCATCTAAACTCAAATTTGATAGATAAAACATACGGAACTCGAAAAATCGCTACTTACCTAAACCGAGAAGTAAATACATAAATAAAAAAAAATCATCCATAACTTGACTGAAAAATGGTCTTTTCTGTTTAAAGGGGGACGCCCATTTTCGGCCATGGAACGCCCAACAATGTGCATTTGTTAAAAAATTATATCTTTATTTATAGTTATTAATCGCGGTATTCATTTATCCTCAAACAATGGGAATATTTTTGCACAAATTAAAAGTACCGAAAAGATACTAATAAAAATTAGGTAAATCATTATGTCATTAGTTTGTGAATAAAAAAAAAGTGTTGCCAATCACAAAACACATTTAAAAAATCGATTCTCTTTTTCGATCGATTATTTACGGTGTCATCATTACAGTACTAATATAATTTTTAAATAATTATTATGTTATGATAATTAAACAAGCGAATTACTAGTTGATTTCCAATGAATTCTTTAGAGAGTAACAAAACGCTACGGCACAATTTTACTGTTAATCTTAACCGATCTTCTTTGAAAACAGATAAGAACTGTTATTCTTATCTGTTTTCAAAGAAGATCTGTTAAGTTATTCTTATCTGTTTATAACAATACATTTAAAATAGAATCATGTTATGATAACGAAACAAGTTAGTTTCCAGCTGATTTACCATGAATCCTTTAACCTTTTGAGCGTCAAAGTCGCCTATACTTGACCAACACCTGCGGGCCCTGAGCGCCAACGACGTCTATAGTTGACAAAAAACCCGGCTCTCAAAAAATTAAATATAGATATTGGAAAATTATTACAGGTATTTTAATTCTACACTCCTCAAAATAGGAATAACCCAGCAACATGTGAGTATAAAAAACAAGTCTTCTAGAGCCACAAGTACTAAGAAACATTGAACGAATAAAAATTGATTTTTATCTAAGTCCAGCACGCCAAAGTCGTCTATGCTTGACCGCTAATGTCAAAATAATAAAAGCATAGATTTCTTGAAAACTATCCAAAATTCAGCTCAATGGTGTTTTTTTTCTATTATTATTATTGATATTTGAATAAAATTAAAGGTTAGAAACATAAAACTATAATTAGATACATGAATAAAAAAATGTTATCAGATCATCTTCGCATAATAAATGCAACATGAACGATTCCTCAGAACTCATTCGGATTTTGGAAAGCGTCGATGACGATGAATTTTGATTTTTGATTGATGAATTGAATTTTTGATTGGTGAACAATTATGTTTATTTATTCCATGACCAAGATTTTAATATTATAAGGCTGATTTACCTAGTGCGAATAATTATATATAATTGTTGATTAATGAATAATTATGTACCTTTTTTTAATAATAATACAAAATTACAATTAATGTTTTTTTTACTTAAGGTGTGAAGAGCAATTTTTCATTTTGTGTTGTGCCATTTTCTTTCTCAGTCTCAAAATCATCTAGCAGCGTCAGCATCATATCAAATCCCCATTGTCATAAGAGTGTAAGACTTTTCTTCTGTGCGTCACTTGGCCTACGCCTTCCCCGACACATAAAATATTATGAATCGATGTCTGTATATTTCGGTTAGATCGATTTTGAAAGGTCAGCTACGCCGTTGTCGTCCAGTCGTGACAGTGTCGTCATTAGGATGGAGAGTAGTACTGTGGTTTACTACTATTTTATTGTTATTGTTTGTTTTTTATTTATGTTTATATGTACAAAGTACATATATAAAAGAGTGGATGACAGCACAAGATTAAATAAAACATACAGTTTATAAAGAGTCATTTATAGCATAAAAAACCAACAAAAACAAGTTATTTTACGTTATCGATATATCAACTCTTGGCAACACTATTTTGTTTTGGCGCTTTGGCGTACAGGACACGGTAATGAGTTTTTGGCGTGGCGTCTCGTTATATAGTGTAATTAATTGCCCCCCGTATTTTACAATAGTTTTCGTAGTAAATTTTCACCGTCAAATAACTAATTTTCATATAATTCGTTTTCTTATAATCGTATTTTCATGGAAATTATAAACTTTTTAAAATCTTCGATTTCTCCGCTCCTTTTAGGCTTATAAGGTCGGTATCTTGTAGAAACTGCCATCTACACTCAAATTTGATAGATAAAACACACGGAACTCGAAAAATCCCTACTTACCTAAACCGAGAGTAGTTAAGTTGTTCTGGCTCACCGAGTCAGAAGTGATACAACGTTCGGCGACTCACAATCCTAAAAAATAAATAGTTTTGGCATGCTCTGATAACGAATCTGCGGTCCGTTTTTGCGTAGGATGCAGGGTTTCGGAGATGTGCAGATCAATTAACTAATCCGGTGAGGGCCTCCACCGTCATTAGCGTCCCATTGAACACCGTCATTGTCTATTCTTCCTCGGCGTGTGCGTCGGCTTATCAGTGCTATTGTATTGTACTTCTTTGTTCCTAACTACAACGCTAATCCGAATCATCAATAAAATACATTACAATTTTTACTTACAAAATACAAAACTTTATTACTTATTATCTATAAAATAGGAGCGAAACATCTCATCTCACTCTCACTAAAATATCGTTGTACAATGTGTTCCCTGTAAATATACTCGTAAAACTATGCATTGAACATCCCTGAAACTTATGTAGCAAATACATTAAGCAATATTCGCCACAAACTGAAGTCCACTCATTCTGAATCCTATCAACATTCCAGTTCCATCTTTTACAATTCTTTTTTAAAAACTCTAGATGATATCGTACAGGTGGTCGTCCATATGAATCAAAATATTGACCGACGTCATTCGTATCGATATATAAAGCTACCTAATGTGACCCTGGTTTATCATCTGTATCCAAATTGCATGTTATATACGTTGGTACGTGGATATACATGGGCAGTTTATTAGCTGCATAAACATTATTTTCCAGACTGGGGTGAATCTATTTCATATGTTGTTGTACATCTAGTACATCCATGATATTACTGCTATTAGTAGATTATTACAGTACCAATATACTCAACGACTAACATAGGAATGGTCAATTATAGTGATTTCTAAATATTAAATCGCATTCTTTTGTGTTATACAAATCGTATTTGAGTCATCGATACATCGAACAAGACACAACACGAAGGAATGTTGAGATATGCAACAGAATGTGAGATAAGCTTATTGACGCATAAAGTTACTGTCAGTTTCACTGCAGAAATTCTTTAGATTAGAATTATTACTTACTGGTGCTATATAAGACCGAGCAGCTAAAGTCATGGAGTTAGTGTATGGTCGTTTGACCGCAGTGGATCTATCAATACTACATTTATGTTACTTCAACAAATCAAAGGCCATGGATGTAAGTGTTTCCCCCCGAACGGGTTCCCGCTTTGTCGTGGCGGGGGGGCTTAGAAGCCGTGGCTTGGTCACCCACGGCGAAACAAAGAGGAACCCATATGGCTGGTCCGAGGTGGAGGGCCGGCCCGAGGTGGCCACTCCGAGTGGGCTTGGGAAGCCCACTTTGGATGTGTGTTGGTGGACTGCGGTGAGAGGTGTGTCCTCCCCACCTACCGCTGCAGCCGAGGTGGAGTCGCGGAGGAAGAGGAGTGTTGGTATGGCGATGCGCCACTCGCCCTATCCTCCGCGACTCAAACGGGGCCGCACCGTTGATGCGGTGGTGGTGGGGCTGCGGGGGGAGAGGATTGTCGGTATTGCGAGGCGCCGCTATGCCTACCCTCCGCAGCCGAATCTTGGTTCGCGGCGGAGCCATAGACCAGATCCGCCGCTGGGGTCGGGAAGGCTAGTACTTCTAAGTGCTCGTTTTTCCTGGCCCCATGGCCTTTGTGCATGGGACGCGGGGGGCGTCTGTTGCACAGACGTAATTGGAGGCCGTGGAGGAAGGCGCGCCATGTGTTCTGGTGCGCCTTACCTAGAAGGAGAACGGGGAGGAATTTTCCTCTCCCGAGGAGGTGCTGCCATGGGACGGCAGGCGCTAGTAGGGCCGCGGATGTGTGCGAAAGCGTTCCCGTAGCCCTGCCAATATGCGACAAAGGTGGAACACCATGGGGTTTTAGTCGGTGCGAGTCCGACATAACCCGTCCTTGCCCCCGCGAGGCGGGTATGCGTAGGCAATTCCCCATGTAACAAAAAAAAAATGGATGTAAGTGTTTATTCTATTGACAAAATTGCTTTTCTTTCTGTTATTTTACGTGTGTATGATTAAGTGTTGACAAATTATATTTAAATAATATGTGTGTATATGATTAAGCCGTGGTAGCTCAGATGGTTAGCGCCCGGGTTCGATCCCCGCCGGCACCAATTAAATTGTTAATTGCAATTTTAAGTGCTGATTTACCACGTCACCGCCGAGGTGAAAAAAACATCGTGAGGAAACCTACATGTCTGTGAAAATTTCGAAGGCATGTGAAGTTCGCCAATACGCATTGAGGCAGCGCGGCGGACATTTCCTAGCCCTAAATAAAAAGACTATAGCAGAAAATGAAAAAGTTAAAAAAACTTTTTTTACAATGACAGTCATTAGCTGATCATTAATGAATGTGATTCTGTTTACTTAAATTACAGGAAGACAAGAGCAGAAGGAAGAGATTGGATGATGGGAAGTAATGAAGCATTGTTATGTGAAGTTTGTTGGAACAAACATATTTATAGTCACGTGTAAATACTTTTAACTTTTTGGTTCAAAATGACACAAAATCTTAAAAAATATTAGATACATCATCGACATGGACGGATTTTACATTACATATCCTCATAAACATTTTCAATGTAAAGAAATGGCTATTCTAGACGGAAAACTATCTAATAAAAATTATGCGTTTATTTTATATTACATTTATTTCCGCCAAGTTATCCTTTCAATTATTTGTCACCAAAAGACAAAAAAACTGTTCGTTATTGTGAAACACACGTGCACGGCATTCCATATTTTGATGTGACCGAAGAATTAAAATGTGCCTACAAACAAGAGAACATCATTCCCATATTAAATTGGTACATTAGAAATTTGTGCAAAGACGAAGTGATCGCATACAAGGTGGTTCAGCAGAAAAACAATTTTTTTTAAATGTTGACGACGAATGATAGAATTTTTAATATTGAAGAATACAAATATCCAAAATACAATGATTTGGTAAATGTTATAAATTTAAACAAACGTTATGTGTGTAATAATCATATATTTGCAAAAAATAATCACAAAATTTTACATTGTTCTTGTGATGAAGTGTAGGTTTTTTACAAGTGGTTATTGCTTGAAAATAAAATTTTAAATTCATCATAAATTTTGTTTGATTTCCCAAAATAAAAACGTTTAAAACATCGCGTGACGTATAGTGCTACGTCCTGTGACGTATTATGAAATAAACGTTGTTGTCTGGAAAGGACGATATTTTACAGTACGCGACCTGGGTTCGATCCACGCCGGCACCGATTAAATTGTTAGTTGAAATTTTAAGTGTTGATTTACCACGTGCTCGGCGGTAAAGGAAAACATCGTGAGGAAACCTGCATGTCTGAGAAAATTTTGAATGCATGTGAAGTTTGCCAACACGCATTGAAGCAGCGCGGCGGACATTTTCTAGTCCTAAATACAAAGACAATAGCAGAAACTGAAAAAGTTAAAAAACACTTTTTTAACAATGACAGTCATAGCTGATCATTAGTGAATGTGATTCTGTTTACTTAAATTACAGGAAGACAAGAGCAGAAGGAAGAGATGGGATGTGTGTTAACTATCATCAAGGAATTCCAAATCTTAATATGTTTGATGGTGAAAACCCACATCTTGTTATTATTGATGATCTAATGAGAGAGTCCGATGGAAGAATTGTGGATATATTTACAAAAGGTAGTCATCACAGGAATCTTAGTGTGTTTTATTTAACACGAAATTTATGTCATCAGGGTAAAGTGCAAAGAGATATCTTTAAACTCAAGTCATATAATATATTTAAAATACCCTCGAGATAAAACTCAAATAAGATATTTAGCACGACAAGTGTCACCAGATAACCCAAAATTCATTGAAGATGCCTGCAGAGATGATAGAGGCGCATGGATATTTAATGGTAGATTTAAAACAGAATACCAATGATTTTTGTCGTATCAAGACAAATGTCTTGCCATTTAATGGATTCTGTACAGTCTACGTCCCCACAAAAGAGTTTAAATTCATCAGGAATCAAACAATTCAAATCATTGCTAAATGATGCATCGTCGACTCACAACGTATAAACATTTGCTAAACACTTTGCATACGCTTAAACCAAAATATCAAAGAGCGTTACTTAAAACGTGTGATGAAGAAAAAATTAACTGTATTTGTGAGTGTATTCATAACGTTTTACAAGGAAAAGTACCTCTTAAAGATCAAGATAAACAAAAATTGAATAAAGACAAAAATATACTCCGTAAACTAGTGCGTAAGTGTAAACATAAACTAAGAAAAAAATACAATTAAACAAAAAGGAGGCGCTTTCTTACCAATAATATTAGGTGCAGTATTGAGTGGATTAGTGAGTGGACTAACAATTTAACATGGAAAATGCAAAGAAAATGATACTTATCGAACCTGGATTGATTGAAAAATTTAAACAAGAAAATAAGGTTAATATGAAATGCAAAATATTATGAATAGTAAGACGGAAGACCGAAAGAAATGGATGTTATATTTACAAACAAAGATACCTTCATTTTACCGAAGAGGATCGTCAACCATTCAGATTACCAATTTATTCTGACATATCTAATGATGATTCAAATTAGTTTAAAATTGGCTTTAAAAATAAAGATAGAGATCTAAAAACTTCAGTTGATGCTGAATCTTTGTTGGAGGAGAATTGATCCTTTAAAAGTAAAGAAAATGGTGAAAATCCACTTTACACACCAGCTCAAATACTCAGTTTATTACCAAAAACTTATATTAAAAAAGGACAGTTATTATTAAACTTAGTTGAAACAAGTAAAAGGAAAATACATTGGGATAATGAAGGTACAGTCATAATTGATAATGAAAAAAATCCTGGAAGTAATATTGTTGATTTAATAAATGATTCACTAAGACCCTTAAAAGGAAGTGATCCAGCAGGATGGGATAGATTAGCTGCAGCATTAAAAGATATTAAAGTACCACTTACTTATATTGGAAATCCAAAGAGATGTGAGTTTATTAACCAACTTCAAGGAAAAGATCTGAACAAACACCCTGAGATTGAAGTTCAAGAGTTTTCTACACCGAGCAGAAGAGATAAAAAGTTTACAACTAAAATACGTAAAAGGCTTGAGTGGGAAAAATGGACCCCGTACTAGAAGAAATTAACAGGATTTATTATGATCCATCTAATCCCGCTGGTTTTGGTAGTATTGATAAATTATCAAAAGCTATGAAGGGTAAAATGAATAAAAAGCAAGTAAAGGAATGGTTAAAATCACAAGAAACATACACATTACATAAACCCATTCGAAAAAAAATTTTTTTAAAAGAATATTAACAATGCTATAAACATTACTAATATACCCCTTAACCACTCGTGGTAAGCTTAAATTGCTTGTATTAATTACGAGTGGTTCACGTCAGTAGTGGAATGGCGGATTCGAACCCACGACCTTATTGAGTTCGCGCTCCGCGTCCTGTCATTAGGCTACTGTCGCTTAAAATTTAATTCCCGCGTAATAGATACATTCTATCAAATCTAATGAACTGTGGCAAGCCTATTTAAGTGATATGCGAACTTATTCTCAATATAATGATGGTTTCAAGTATATACTTCGTGTTATTGATGTATTTAGTAAATATGCTTTTGCAAGACCAATGAAAAAGAAAAAAAAAAGAAAAACTCAGAAACAACTAAAGAATGTTTTGAAAGTATATTTACTGAAAGTAATTTAACACCTACTCACATACAATCTGATAAAGGTACAGAATTTGTTTCACAAGATGTACAAAAATAATTTAGTAAACTACTCCGATAGTAGGAATACTCCGAACAAAAAAGTATCATGTATGGATTTTTATGCGTATCATATGATGTTGCAAGAAAATGATTTTAACCTGTTAGCCCGGTGTAGACAATTATTTCATCAATTTTTGTTAGACATGTATGTGAAAGTAGAAAGTGAACGTCTCCGTTATATATCTTTAAATCAAAAAAAAGCTGCGCGTTGAGAATTATATACATTTACAAAATGCAGTTTCTAGCGACGCCAATGTAAACCCCAGAGATTTAGGTAAAATGGTAATTCTGCCCTCATCATTCGTTAACAGTCCCCGCTACCTACATGAGTACACACAAGACGCTGTACGAACTTACGGAAGACCTGATCTTTTTGTTACTTTTACTTGCAATCCCACATGGAAAGAAATAACCGAGGAGCTAATGCCGGGCAAAAAAGTACTGACAGACACGATTTAGTTGCTAGAGTATTTAGATTAAAAGTACAAAAATTAATGTATGTAATTAACAAAGGGAAAATTTTCGGAGAGGTGCAGTGCTTCATTTATTCAATTGAATGGCAAGAAAGAGGATTACCGCATGCCCTCATTATAATATGGCTTAAAGAGAAGTTGCGGTCCAGCCAAATAGACGACATAATAAGCGCCGAGATTCCGGATCCTGAGCAAGATAAAGAATTGTATGATACCATCGTCCGAAATATGATTCACGGTCCATGTGGAGCACGAAATTCAATATGGCCATGTATGAAAGAAGGAAAATGTACAAAGAAATTCCCTAAACAGCTATTAAAAGAAACAGTGCACAATGACAATGGCTACCCTTTATACAGACGCAGAGCTCCCGAAGATGGTGGCAGGAAAGTTACAATCAAATCTCGCTCCGGAGCGTTCGAAACCTTAGATAACAGCTGGATTGTCCCGTATTCGCCCATTCTATGTAAAATGTTTAATACCCACATTAATGTAGTAGCATGTGGCTCTGTCCGCGCAATCAAGTATATCTGTAAGTACATAAATAAAGGAAGCGACCAAGCAATATTTAATCTCAGGAGTGAAGGTGAGGCAAATCCAGTTAATGAAGTACAGACCTTTCAAGTAGGGCGTTATGTCAGCAGTAACGAGGCAGCGTGGCGTCTCCTTGGCTACCCTTTACACGAAAGGCACCCAACAGTTACTCACCTTGTTGTGCACTTAGAAAATAGAGAGCGTGTATATTTCACCGAAAGAAATTTCCAAGAAAGAATTGCATCACCGCCAAAAACTACACTAACAGCCTTCTTTCAACTTTGTCAAACCGACCCCTTTGCAAAAATGTTGTTAATTGGCTGTTGCAAATTGGCCCGGTGTAAAGTCACCAGATGCTCTTGGTCGTGTGTATGCCGTCCATGTAACTAATTTTGAATGTTTCTGTTTACGATTGCTGCTGCACCATGTTCGGGGTCCTACAGGATATAAAGACCTTAAAACTGACAACGGTCAGGAATGCGCAACATATAGAGAAGCATGCATGAAACGCATGAAAGCATGAAACTCTGCATCTTTTAGAAAACGATAATCACTGGGATGAAACCATAGAGGAAGCTGTGCAGTGCCAGTCACCAGCTAAATTACCAGCAAAATTAGGGATCTTTATGCAACTCTCATATCATCTTTCGGGCTATCTAATGCAAATGAATTATGGGACAAATATAAAGAGTACATGGCGGAAGATATTTTGCGAAGGTTACAGCAGACACACGCGAACATGACATACAATGAACACATTTATAATGAAGCACTTGAAAAAATTGAAGATAAAGTAATGGCAATGGTAGGCAAAAAATTAAGCGACTTTGGAATGATAAGCCCTCAGCGAACAACCGAAAATGAACTAAGTGATGAAATTATACGTGAAACAAACTACGATATACCAGCTTTGCACCAGCAAGTAGCCGAATTTGTACCGCTTGCTTCCAGAACAAAAACGAGTTTTTGACAAAGTATAAGGACAAATTGAATCTGGAAATGGTGCTATTTTCTTTTTAGATGCCCCTGGAGGAACTGGGAAGACATTTTTGTTAAATTTATTATTAGCGCAAGTACGGAAAGATAAAAACATTGCTGTGGCCGTAGCTTCCTCCGGTATAGCCGCCACGCTGCTAAGCGGGGGCTGCACTGCACATTCTGTTTTAAAACTCCCTCTAAATCTAGCCCAGGAAGAATCGCCGATCTGCAACTTTAGCAAAAATAGTGCACGAGGTATAATGCGCATGCGAGGTACAATGCGGACGAAAGTACAATGTCGCATAAAAAAAGCTGTAGAAGCACTAAATCGAACGCTCCAGGATTTGCGCAGCAATACCGATGTAATGGGAGGAATGCTGGTTTTACTGGCTGGTGTTCAACCTCAGTTTTTCATTCTGATACTCCATTGTTAAATGCAGAGGCAGCGGAACGCGATGCAATGTACGCAGACTGTGTAACCAAAGTCAGTATTAATATTATTAAAGCTTCAGATCTACGATGGGCAATACGCCGTCTTAAGGCATCGGCAGCTTGCGACCCTGATAACATACCTGCGTTTTTAATAAAGGACTGTATGGCAGTTTTAGAGGAACCATTACTGTATATCTACAATCTCTCACTTCAACAATGCCTCTATCCCAATGCATGGAAAGTGTCCAGGGTAACTCCTGTACCTAAAAGTGGTTCGTCCCCTGATGTAACTAACTTCAGGCCTATCGCGGTGTTATCAGTATTTGCCAAGGTGTTTGAATCCATTAAAAACAATTCCATTTATAAACAAATAGCCCACCTTCTAGATAACTGTCGACATGGATTCCGGCCGGAACGTTCTACTTTGACGAATCATATACAGTTTGTGGACTACGTGACCACTCGGGTTAAGTCAAGGTGTCAAGTCGACGCAGCCTATTTTGATTTTAAGAAGGCGTTTGACCTTGTTGATAATGATATCCTTTTATTGAAATTCGCAATGCTTGGATTCTTTACACCACTTTTAAAATTTATGGCAGATTATCGTAGAGACCGAAAGCAATTTGTTAAGCTAAGAGGTTATATTTCTCAAAGAATATTACACACGCTCGGGTGTAAGTCAAGGTAGTACGCTCGGTCCAACTCTATTTCTAATAATGATTAACGATCTGCCCAGTAATATCTCAAGGGCAAAATGTTTAATGTTCGCTGATGATATAAAACTTTTCCATGCAGTGACCGGAGCTGAGGATTGTAAGGCATTACAGCGCGACATTGACGCAGTGGTTGAATGGAGTGTAAAAAACAAAATGCCCCTTAATAATTCAAAGTGTAAGACTCTAACTTTTTCTCGGTCACGCAATCCAATCATAACAACATACCAGCTAGCAGGCACTCCATTAGGAAGTGTCTATACAATTCGCGATCTAGGCCTAATCATGGATAGTGAATTGAATTTCCATGAATATATTATTAAAACGTGCAAAGAAGCGAATAAGTTTCTAAAAGTCTAGGTTTCATAATTAGAACTTCGCATCAGTTTAAAAATGTCCGTGTGATAAAACTCCTGTATAATGCCTACGTGCGAAGTAAGCTAGAGTATAACGCCTTAGTATGGAACCCCCGAGAAATCATGTATACAATGATGGTGGAAAAAATCCAACGTCAGTTTGCCAGATATCTGTATAAACGCCAGTATGGATACTACCCATTTCTATATCCGTCAACATTTGTATCGGGCATGGTTGGTCTGGATACCCTACAGTGTAGGCGGGAACTTATTCATATAATGCATTATTATTTCTTGTTAAGTAACAAAGAAGATATTCCTGCAGTTCGTAAGACCATACATCTTTATGTACCGGACCATTATGTGCGAGGTGCTGGTAAACGAAAACGTAGACTCCTCTCCTGTCCGCGTACGTGGCGCTCCCCACACGCAGATAACAATCCTTCTTACTTCCAGAGCCGTTAGACTAATACTGTTTTCTCAGGGCCAATCCAGACGCAGATATATTTTTTGACAAACCCAGCGCAATGAATAAAAATGTATTAATATTCTTAAACAACTTTGTAAGATAGTAGAATAGCATATGTTTAGGTAAATAAGTTTAATTTATGATATAGTAAATAGATCTCATTATACTGTTGTGGCTGTAATTTATATTGTGTATGGAAATTTGATAATTGGTAATTTTTTTCTTGTGTATTTTATCTTACTTTGTAAATTTAGTGTAGATATAAGCGATTTGGTTGTATATACTGTAAGCTTATATTTTATCAATAAATGAATAAGTAATGGTGACTTTCGCCAAACTTTACCTGTCATTTAAAAGGGCACACCTGTAGATGAAATTAAAGCATGCCTCAAGTCGTCTATTTTATGGAACAAGGTGACAAAATTCAGTTTAACTACGAATATGAGAGTGCATTTGTATAACGATATCAATTCTGGAAACTATGCTGATACACTATTAAAAACTGGCGATGGGCGGTTGGAAACGGATGCTGAGGGCTGCATTAAATTGACGAGAGATTTTTGTAATTTAGTACAGTCATTCCGAACTAATTGAGAGTGTTTATTCAGATTTAACGAACAACATGCATGAAGACAAATGGTTATGAGAAAGGGCGATTCTTGCACCAAAAAATAAGACCGTTAACAAAATAAATTCAGATATATTAAGCGAAGTAGCAGGAGAAATAACAGAGTATTTGTCAGTAAACACAGTTATGGACACAGAACAGAGCACTTCGTATACCGCAGAGTTGCTAAATTCTTTAGAGTTGTCAGGGGTACCCTCACATAAGCTTTAATTAAAATTAGGCGTCCCAGTCATGCTAATGCGAAATTTAGATGCTCCTCGGTTATGTAACGGAACAAGGCTGCGTGTGACACATCTTGGACGGAACATAATTGGTGCTACAATTTTGACAACCGTAGGAAAAGGTGAAAATGTTATTATACCACGGATCCATATAATTACCATAGATCTTCCTTTTCAATTCAAAAGGTTGCAGTTCCCTATTAAGCTCAGTTTTACAAAGACAATTAATAAAGCGCAAGGGCAAACGTTACAGGTAGCGGGGGTCAACTTAGAAAAACCGTGCTTCTCTCATGGTCAGCTGTATGTAGCATGTTCGCGTGTTTCAAATGCCCAGAATCTCCACATTCTTTCCCCCGAATGGAAAAACATATAACATTGTGTACAGTATCGTCTTAAAATAGTGTTCAGTTAGTTTTTTTCCAAAATTCCCACAATCAATTAATCAGAATTCCCATAGATCTTTCCTTTCAATTCAAAATTTTCTATTTAGTTCTGACGAACCTATTAAGCTCAGCTTCCTTTCAACTCAAAAGGCTGCATCTCTGACGGATCTTTTATTTGACTCAGTTTCCTTTCAATTCACAACACTGCATCTCTAATGAATCAATTTAGCTCAGTTTCTTTTCAAAAGTCTGCTTCCCTGACGGATAATTATGCTCAGTTTCCTTTAATTAAAAAATATCCCATTTCCATTTGGAATAAACAGGCTATTTTCATGCTTTCCTATACGCTGCGTTTCAAAACATTTAAATAGGCTGACGAATCAATTTTGCTCAGTTTCCTTTTAATGGCTGCATCTCTGACAAATCTATAAAACTCAGTTTTCTTTCAATTCAAAAACCAATGGATAGTTCATTTCCCAGTGACCATGTGGGCGAAGCCGCGGGTAACAGCTAGTATCTTCAATAATTGATAGATCTCTATGGGTTGTTTATACAATAACAGATTCACAAAATGAACCAATAGTTGATACTTTTTATGAAAGAGAATTACAGAAAATCACTTACAACCCCACCTCACAATATAAAATAGATAAAATAATTGACACTCGTAATTCAGGTAACAGAAAAGAAGTATTAGTGAAGTGGAAAGGTTATCCAGATAAATTTAACAGTTGGATTTTAGCTTCTAGTTTAAAAGAAATATGAATAAAGATAGTTTTTATTTAACTTTGCTCAGCAATAGTTCAATGGAATAGTTTCCTGATAACAAGACCACAAATTTTTCAACGAAATTACAAAAAGCTATGAAATTAGAAGGTGAATGGTCGGTTGGAGTTGTCGAGTTTCAATATCCACGTATCATGATTACTGTTCAAGATCATGAAAATGTTATATACATTACAAAATATATGTTAATGCCTAATGAAGATAAACCATCCATAGTGTACAAAAAACATATTCCAGCTACCAACTATGATAACGTTGAACATATTTAATGAGTGTTAAATGGTAACGGAGAGAAATTGAAATTTCGCTATGACGAAATAACAAATTTCTGTCTATTTCTGTTTTGGATAAAAATATAACATCCGTAACATTAAC
This sequence comes from Parnassius apollo, assembly GCA_907164705.1. Classification (NCBI taxonomy): domain Eukaryota; kingdom Metazoa; phylum Arthropoda; class Insecta; order Lepidoptera; family Papilionidae; genus Parnassius; species Parnassius apollo. Next base: position 33,205 of record CAJQZP010000620.1, on the reverse strand, counting down.
ACCCAAATTAAGTTTACAACTAGGTTATGAACCAAAGAAAAATCTCAGAGAAATTTTGGAAAGTGTTCTGCTAATTTACACCTAAGTGTAAAAAAAAAACCCTAAGGTTACCATCTCAACTATTTCTATATTGCGACATTATCGATCCTCAGATTGTGTGTGATGTTAGGACTCCTTTACTAAGAGTCATTTCATTAGATCCTACAAAATACATTTATGTTGCAAATAAAATGCACGTTTTCTTTCAACCTCACTACCTACCTGTTATGCGAAGAGAGTTCGATACACTGGAAATAGTTATAAGATCGAGCACAGGACAAAAAATATCATTTCAGTTCGGAACCGTGTGTATTAAACTACATTTCCGAAATTTGTAATAATGAATTCTCCTCGTGATCATCATAAATGTCCATATAAAAATTATTATACACATCAAGCTGGGTCAAGAGTTGGAGTAATTTATATTGGGTTCACCATTCGGCTGTGTGGCAGCGGCCTAGAATACTGTCACTCCTTTTCATCCCGTGGATGTCGTACGAGCCGACAGAGGGAAATGCCTCAAAAAAAGGAGAACTTAAGGCTTCCGATGGATGGCGGCATAACCATCCCAGTCTTCGTCAGACCAAAAATGCTCAGACCTGTGACGGGCAGCAGCGTCACAGGTGCGATGTGTCTGGCACTGCGATCGCCAACCCGCTTGCCCAGCGTGGCGATTAAGGGCAAATCCTCCTATGAGTAGCACCACAAAAACACGGCCCCCAGTTCCCGGTCGCCCCATTATTCCAGGCCGTGGTGGCGGTCATGGCAACGGTGGGGCAGGAGGTGCGAAGAATCCCTGGGAGAGGACAGGTTACCACCAAAAACTGGACTTGGCGACGTATAATGGACGGACTCTGCGGCAAGATGGACATTTATGACCTGGAAGCTGAGCTGGAAAATATAAGATGGCATATTGTAGGGTTAAGTGAAGTTCGACGAGACGAGTTCGGTTAAGCGTACTCCTAATTTGGCCCGTTTTCAATAAATCGCCAATTTGGTCGATAAATTTTCGGCTAGGACGTCTCTTTCCGACTCTGTCATTCACTTCTGCAACATAAATTTTCTTTGTCACTCTTTCCTCATTCATTCTTCCACATGACCAAACCACCGAAGCATTCCTTTCTTAATCCTGGTCACAACATCATCTTGCAAACCACACTCTTCTCTTATTACACAATTTCTTACCCTGTCATTCAGATTCAGCCCTAACATACTCCTTAACGACCGCATTTCTACTGCGTTCACTCTACTCTCGTGCTTCTTCTGCCACACCCAACTTTCACTACCATACATTAAAGTAGGAACCAACACAGCATTGTGAATTGCCATACGTGCTTTTTTCGACACATTTTGACTCTTCACAATAGAGTGCAGGGCCCCATTTACTTATTATTGTTATTTGTTTATTGTTATCAGGTAGATGCTGCTGTCAGTCTTCTGTTTCCTCTGTCGACTCGTACGACACTACGTGACACATTAATGTGTTAATACAACTTGTTCTATCTATAATTACTTACTACTATTTATACTACTATTTATACAATTTTAACAAAGGGAGACACCCTGAGAACTGCCCTCTCCTGTAAATAGCCGAAGGCAAAGTCAAATAATTATTAATTACTACCAGTCATTAAAAAGGTTAATTATTTTGATTTATGTTCAGATGTTATTTCGCTGTATTAAAATAGTTATATTGTACATGCATGAAACAATCGTGATAAAATGATTCAGTTTTTGTAATAAATTTATGTGTAGATGTAACAATAAGGGCAATGGACTAAAAATTAAGAATCGTTAAAGGCGTACCAAAGTAGTTTAGTAAATAAAACCACCAAAAAAAATGAAAAAGTTAACAGATTCGTGATCAGAGCATGCCAAAACCTTTTTTTTTTATTTTTTTTTAGGATCGCGAGTCGACGAACGTCGTACTTGTACCACTTCTGACTCAGTGCGCCAGAACTGGTACAACTTCTGACTCAGTGCGCCAGAACTGGTACAACGTAACTACTGCTAAACGATACGCAAGATTCTTCTCAAGAAGTATTGGGTGCAAAAGAAGATTCTGTGCATCAACTTCAACTAGTAAAAGGTTCCAAAAGAAGGATTTCACCTCTTCTGGTATCTGACATCACACCGAAAAAAAAAAGATTTGTTTAACTGAAACAAAAAATAAAAATATAAATAGCATCAGTGCTTCAATAATAAAAAGAAAAAACCAGAAGCAAATGAATGAAGATACCATAACAACGAAAAAATTAGAAATATTGGAGGTTCAACTTCAAAATGAACATATGAAATTAGAAAAAAAATTCTTTTACTGGATCTTGATATTGAGTTAAAGCGGAATCCTTTAGAAAATTCAAAAACGGACTTAGAATTAAAAAATAATCTTTTAGAAAATTCAAAAATGGACTTAGAATTAAAAAAGAAGAATTTTAATTTATAATGGCCAACATTTAATAAATTAAAATTCTTATTTTAAATCCTAAGTCCATTTTTGCACTTTGTAAAAGATTTTCTATAGCGCTCTATATCAAAATCCAGTACTTTTTTATATTTTTGTTATTTGATGATTTCATATTAATGTTGAATCTTCAATATTTGTAATGTTTTGGTGTTTATTAATTAAAACTCTTATTTATAAATTCTGTTCTCTATATTTTTACATGGCCAAAGTATAATAAATTAAAATTCTTATAAAGTCCATTTTTGCATTTCGTAAAATATTTTCTTTAACTCTATATCAAAATACAGTAAATTTTTTGTTTTTGTTATTTGATAATTTCATATTGATGTTGATTCTTCAATATTTGTAATGTTTTGGTTTTTATTAATTAAAACTCTTGTTTATAAATTCTTTTTTTTTATTTATTTAAATTCTTGTTTATATATTATATTCACTATATTTTTACTAGAAATACAAATAAAACATACATATACACAAATTTGTTTTTATTAACATAATACATTATTGATACATGGTAGCAATGCTGTAGATATATTATAATTGTAGCACGAATAGGTCAGTTTAACTGGGGAAAGACATGCCCTCACCGAATACTAGTTTGAATTAACAGCTAAATATGCTGCTGTTTCGTTTAGTGAGCATTGCGAAGTTGCTCTGAAATAAAGCGGAGACCCTTTAGGCATTCCATCTTACTCCTCAACGGTGACAATGCATCTGCATTTTTATTCCTAATAGAGGATAGATGTAGATGTCTAGGGGCTCTTGCAACCACTTACCATCAGGTGGACCATATGCTCCTTTGCTTTTTCTGTTGCTTTATTACATTCAACATTGTGTAAATTGAGCTTTAGAGATATTAACAAAAGAAAAATTTTACCAACCTAAAATATTGTTCCACCAATAAACGACGAAAATGGTTTCCTTGACGGGGAGGAGGTTGTTCAATTGATTCTGTAATATCTTCTTCCGAAGCGGAATCAATTGCCAGAGTATCATTTTGCTGTAGAGCTGTATTGTGTAACACAGCTGTTGCAACAATCACAGCTAACGTATGATCCAATTTTAACCTTAATTTTTGAGAAAGGCATGGAAATCTTCTTTTCCACACACCAAATGTTCTTTCAACTGTATTTCTGGTCTTGATTTTTGCTTCATTGTAGAGTTTTTCTGCATTTGTAGCTGGGTTTAAAAATGGTGTCATCATGTAGCGTTCACAAGGATATGCTACACTATCTCTAAGGAGGTGACCATCTATCTCGTTGTTATTCAGGCGTGCTCGGAGGAATGAGTTATTAAAAACTGTACTGTCATGTGTTGATCCATGCCAGTGGGCATCATGTCACGAATTTGCAACTTTGCATCACACACAACTTGTACATTAATAGAAAAAAAACCTTTTCTATTTCTAAATAATTCTGCTTGCTCACCTCTAGGAGATTGAATAGGTATGTGTGATCCATCTACACAACCAATTACATTTGGAAATCCTGCGATATCAAAAAATTGTGCTTTTACTTCTCTTAGGTCTACAACATTTGGCATACTATATAACTTCTTGCTAGTTTGGTTATTTCCTTGCTTACTTAATATACCACTCTGGATACAGTAGTTTCGAGTCTGGCAACTTGTTCTATCATCGGAAGGGCGACCATCTGTCCCAAAGGTGTCGGATTTATCGTCCACAAGTCTCTCGTCAACAACGTTGTAAAGATTGGGAGTGTGTCGACGAGGGTCGCGTACCTGATACTCAGAATCACCAAACGGTATTCGCTGAAGGTCATACAGGTCGACGCACCAACCTCGGCACATCCCGATGAGGAGGTGGAGGAAATGTATGAGGGTATTTCTAGAGCCATGCATTCCTCCAAAACCCACAACACGGTGTTGATGGGAGACTTCAACGCAAAACTAGGCACAAGAGAAGGCGGTGAGCTGAAGTTAGGGAAATTTGGAATAGGGCAACGGAACTTTAGGGGCCAGCAGCTGGCTGACTTTATGGAGAAAGAGGGACTCTTTATGATGAACTCTTTCTTCCAGAAGCGGCCCCACAGGAAGTGGACCTGGTCGAGCCCAGACAGTTCGACAAAAAATGAGATTGACTTCATTATGACGACCAGACGCCAACTGTTCAGTGATGTCTCAGTGATCGCAAGGGTGAAAACCGGCAGCGATCACCGAATGGTTAGAGGCACACTGAACCTAAACGTTAAGTTGGAGAGGTCTCGTCTAATGAAGTCAACGCTACGTCCCCCTCGTGCTCTAATCCTTTCAGCTCGAGTTACGTAACCGCTTTCAGTGCCTAGAAGATTGCAATGCAGTGGACGATATGAATGACAAGCTCGTGGAAACTGTCCATACGGTCGGAGCTAAGTTCTGCAAGACCCGCCGCAGAAGAACACAAAAACTCTCCGATCACGCTCTTAATCTCATGGCTGTTAGACGGGAGATGAGGCTGCAATCGTCAAAAGTTTTGACAGCATACAGGCAACTGAACAGACAGATCTCCAAATGCATGCGGCGAGACTTACGCAACTTTAATACTGCTCGTATTAAAGTAGCGATCGAGCGGAATCAGGGCTCCAAAGTCTTTGCCAGAGATCTGTATGCCAGAAAAAGCCAACTGTCAAAGCTGAAGACTGAGTGTGACAGCATCGTTTCCGGGACACCTGAGATTTTGAGTGAGATTTAAGGTTCTATGGGCAGCTGTACACATCATCGTTGAAGCCACACGCAAGTGTGAGTAACGATCCAAGAACAAGTCATACCCGACACTATTCCAATGATATCCCGGACGTCAGTCTGAGCGAGATTAGAAAGGCACTCCAGCACCTTAAAAACGGCAGGGCCCCAGGCGAGGATGGAATTACAGCGGAGCTTCTGAAAGCGGGTGGAACACCGGTACTTGAAGTCCTTCAGAAGCTCTTCAATTCCGTCCTCCATGGTAGCACTACTCCGGAGGCGAGGAGCAGAAGTGCGGTGGTCTTGTTCATTAAGAAAGGCGACAACGCTCTCTTGAAGAACTACAGACCGATTTCCCTTCTGAGCCGCGTCTACGTGCTGTTTTCAAGAGTCATTACGAATCGTCTCGCACGCAGACTCGACGACTTCCAGCCTCCCGAACAAGCCGGTTTCCGAAAAGGCTTCAGCACCATAGACCACATACATACACTGCGGCAGATTGTACAGAAGACCGAAGAGTACAATCTGCCACTTTGCCTGGCGTATGTGGACTATGAGAAAGCCTTTGATTCCGTCGAAATTTGGGTGGTTCTACAGTCCCTTCAGCGGTGCCAAGTTGACTGTCAGTATATCGAAGTGCTGAAGTGTTTGTACAGTAGGGCTAGGATGGCTATCCGAGTACAGAATCAAAGTTCGAAACCTATCCAACTGCAGAAAGGTGTAAGACAGGATGACGTTATATCCCCGAAACTCTTCACCGCTGCGTTGGAAGACATTTTCGAGCTACTGGACTGGAAAGGATACGGCATTAACATTAATGGCGAGTACATCACTCACCTTCGATTTGCCGACGATATAGTCCTTATGGCAGAATCGCTGGAGGACCTTAGCACTATGCTCAAGGATCTCAATAGTGTCTCCCAACGGATAGGTCCTAAGATGAACGTGGACAAAACAAAGATCATGTTTAATGTCCATGTCACACCTATGCCGGTAGTTGTTGGGATCACTATGCTCTAAGTTGTTGACGAGTACGTTTACCTGGGACAAATAGTCCGACTAGGTAAGTCCAACTTCGACCGAGAGGTCAATCGACGGATTCAACTCGGCTGGGCAGCGTTCGGGAAATTACGACACATCTTCTCGTCAGGTACACCTCAATCTCTGAAAACTAAAGTGTACAACCAGTGCGTGTTGCCAGTGATGACTTAATGTGTTAAATGCACTAAAAATAACAGTATAAAATACAAAAAAAAAAACACATTTCATACTGTCCATAACTATGTAGGTCTATTTTACTCCGTCGCCTGTCACGACATCCACGGGTGGATATGGGGTAATGGACATTACTTACATCCACTCCTACAACAGTCTGATAATAGAAAATAGCGTTACCAGTGCTTTTGAAATGTTAAAAAATTATAATTTACTTAATATTATGTAAAATAATATTTTTTATGGTACCTGCTGTAACGATCTCCCCCCCCTCTATATGAAAATAAAAATATGTATGATATTGAATATAATTAGTTCCCCTTTATAATAAAACTTATATATATGTGACCAGGATAAATAAAATATGTTTTTATCTTTCTAAATGATCTTTCAAAAGGTTTATTAATAGGCCGGTTTTAATATTTTGGCGTGATCGTCTTAGTTATGACCCTTATTTACGTTGTGTTTGTTTAGTAACTTAGTTCTTTTAGGTGTCTTTTGGAAGAATGAATATTCACTAGAGCAATTGAAAGCTGTTGGTAGTGCCTTATAAGCTAAGTGAACCCCGTTCACGAAGACAGGGCTCGAAAAAAGGTTAAGAACATAAAACGTCCCTATTTCACTTGCATCGGGTTTACATTATTAATTATCCCTTCCCGCTTGGAAAAGGCTCAAAATATATTTATACAAAATACCCGATACAAGGGCTTCGCTCTCCTACATTTATTTAAAAAAAATGTAGGGGAGGTACACGGCCCCACACATGCCGTGCACGGTGAGTGCCAACCATTTTGATGCACTCCCCCCGAAGGGAACGCTAATTCGGGAACTGGACCGTAGTCCACAGCAAAATAACTGGCGAACCAGTAAAAGAGGCTTGGCCCCTTGTTAGTGCGTAAGCACAAACATCGACCGAAGTCGCGCATGTCAATGCGTGTAAACGCCATACAGAATACGAACGAATCCAGCCACAGTGAATGTATGTCACACGGTTTAGGCAAATAGGCACACTGGCCGTAAACCCTCCGTGAGCGCCACCACCTGCCAGACCGCCGCTCCTGCAGACGTGATGTAAGTGTATGGCATCACCACCAATTGCATGATCAGCACGGCTACTAGCCGCAGAGCGTGTCATGAGTCTACCGCTCACCTCAAGGGAATTGGGTCCCACGTTGTGCGGCTTTCGGCCGCAGCCTTGAGAGTCTCCTCAGATCCTCCCGCCAGCTACCACCCGCATGAGGTCGACACATATGCTCCACCAACCAATACAATGGCAGATATAGCCAAAAGGCAGTTATAAGATAAGAGTAATAATTCGCCATCAGAAAGGGTTTGTGTCACTGACGTTGAGTAAATGCATTTTCGATCATGTTTGTCTCACCCACCGACAAGTTGCCTTCAATCATTCAAAGGTGGGAAAGTTACAGAGATATAATATTATGTTGTTGTATAAAACATCGTGGAGGGCAGACAGTCTGCAGCCCCGTAATGAAGGGACCCGACTTGGGCAAAGCTACTCAGGTTTGAGTCAATCCAAGACGCAGAGAGCGCCATTGAGAATAGCGTCCCACCAAACAACCATCGCAGAGACGCAATGCTGCAGAACGCAACAAGCATCAATACGACTATCGTCGGGCTTACACCATTCCAAGGTCCCCCATGCATCCCAGCAGACATCACCACCTGCATACCTCCATCGACCAGAACCACAAGAGTGCGTCGAATCAGGCGCAGCACACCCGCAGATCCATCACAAGACGCAATACCGTAAGTAGCAGTAAGCATCAATGCAACTATCATACGGATGGCGCCCCCTCACAACACACCCACATGACCCCTATCGACTTTGGTAACAAAGTTTGTATTGTTGTTATATAAAAAATATCACCAACGTATCATAGTAGCACGCTACTAAGACGCCAATGAACAAAACTCCACGTATTATAGCGTTAATGCACTAAGACATGAAGTTGAGTATGCCTGCTACACTTAAAAGTGCTACCAAACACACTCATCATCCCAATCCGAAAGATAGACGACACATCGCTATGCGCAACGACGTCGCCCACAAACGGTATGGGTGTGCGATGTCCACGGGAAAGCCGTATTGCTACAACAAACCCGCTTACCATCGGCAATAAGATGATATGTCTAGGACACATCGGTTAGCGAGTCCAAGTTTACCTCGGACCAATTGCTCGTGAAGCAGCACACACGCCACCATAATATTCCTTTTCAAGTCCCTAATAAGGACTAGTCATTTTGCTACAGTACTAGGAGCAGTCAGTCACCCGACCACCCCATACAATGCTTATGCATCAAGGAGACCTCCTATAATATTGCTTTTGTATCATAGACCTTACTTTCATAAGTCATTCATATATAGGATTCGAACCCACGACCCTACTATTGTAATGCATATTAATCATAGAGACCTTCTATAGTATTGCTTTTGGATCATAGACCTTACTTTCATAAGTCATTAATATATAGGGTTCGAACCCACGACCCTACTATTGTAATGCAAATTCATCATGGAGACCTTCTTTAGTATTGCTTTTGTATCATTGAGTTTAATATCATAAGTCCCTAATATAGGACTAGTCATTGTGCTACAGTACTTCAGGCAGTCGGGCTCCCGACCACCCCATATATATGTACAACTGCAGGTATGTACCTCCGGCAGCTTCCTCCATACAAGACGTCTATACGTGAACACCTTCCATAACTTTTTATTATTTTTAACAAATTTTCTAATTATCTTATAAACGTTATTTAACTTTTTTTTTGACTTGTATTTCTATTATTTATCTTATTTTAAATATTTTTTCAAGTTTTTAAATAAATTTATTTATTACGAAAAACAATAATTTTGCTTTTAATTTACTATGTTATTGGGATAATGTCTGAAATATATTAACTTTATGTTTATTAATTTAACTTAATTGCTTAATATATATCTTTTAAGACTATTTTTGACGCCCCTTTATATTGAATTTAATTATTAATAATAATATTGGGCCGTCACACTGCTTTGATAAATATTCCAATACAGGCAAAAAATTTTGGTGTTGAGGTGGCTTACGCGTACTTCCATTCATGTTTATAGGCTGCTTTCTTACAAATAATTTAAAATCATTTAAATTCTTGCAATATCATTTAACCAGGATATCCGAACTGCGCAGAATTAAATCTACGTCAGTGCCAAGAAACTTAAAGAAAAACAATCTGTACTCTCAGATTTCATTTCAAAGAAATTGTATTATTTATTATGTACCCGTTTAATATATTATACATTACTGCAACACCATATGTTTTTTTAGCCGTAGCCGTGCTGAATTTTATTAGTAGTATAGTTGTAGCACAAATGGGTCGGCTCGACCGGGGAAGGACCACTTTCTCACAGAATACCAGCGTAAAATTGCAGCTTAACACTGCTGTGTTTCGTATGGTGAGTACAGGGAACTCCCCATTTTTGCAGGGTTTAGTCCTCACGGGTAGCAACGCATCTGCACATTGATTCGTAATAGAGGATATATGTAGATGTCTATTATTTTATTCATTAATAATTAGTAAAGATGTTGTTAGGAGGCCGTCTTGTTAGGTGCCATCTCCTTACCTATTTCTGCAGCCAAGCAGCAATGCTTGCGTGATTGGGAATCTCACATCCAGTACAATGAGAGTAATTATATTGGCTGTAAGGCATTATATTCGTTACTTGATATGGATGTTTAACCTTAGTCCTCAAAGTAGGTAACTGTATCGTTCTTTGGTTGCAGTTGGCTGCAGATGATCATGGGCTCCAGTAGTCACTTACCATCAGCTGGACTGTGTTTGTTTGAAATATCAGTTTTCAGTTCCAAAAAGACTTTTATAAAAAGGTAAATAAAGTATTATATTTAATGATTTCTTATATTTACGCCAACACTACACATTTAAATAATACCAGTTTTTACGGATTTTATCGCGTATATTTAACTTTTTTAAAACGTCTAAACAGTTAAATATACACGAAAAAATCCGTAATAACTGGTATTATTTCAATATTAAATGTAGTTTTAACATAGCATCCGACCTAAATACGTGTAAAAATAAATTGATGTCCGTTAGTCTCGCTAATGCTTCAAAACGTGTTTATTTGAGTGCGTCCCTGGATGGTTTAAAAACTCACTTGGACCCGGTAGGTGGCGCTGTTGTCGAGATCCAGATATTTTCCGTGCAAAGCCAGGGCGGATTGCTTGCAAGTTATATAAAAGACTGTAATAAATTCTTATTCATCAATCCCAAGATGAACATCGCTGTAAAAGTTTACTGCAAATTGGTTGTATTATATCTCTAAACCAGGTCTTGCTTCTTGTGTTCGCAAGGAGATTTCCGCACCTAATTTGGATCTAAAAAAAACATTAATTTAAAAGGAGTTCGTATTCTATATTTTCTTTGCAACTTTTTATACAAGTAAATATTAAATTGCTCCCTAACCCCCTTATTTATAGAATATGGTTGACAAACGAGCACACAGTCCACCTTATGGTAAGCGGATGCTGTGGCCCATAGACATCTTCGTTTACTCTTGATTAAGAAACAAAATGTAGATGAGTTGTCACCCCTGAGGACTAAGATGGAATGGGTCGATTTCAGTAAAACATTTCCGGCTCCGGTTCACTACACTCACCATACGAAATACAGCAGCATCCAGGTGCTATTTTTTTGGTATTCTGTGATTCTAATGTATTTTTATTATATTAGCGGCCCCACACTAGATAGAGTGACGGCCTGGTAACACATGTAGAAAGTCGATGGATGCAGGTGGCTCAGGACCGTGGATTTGTGAAGGGTTGTAATGATGATGATGATGACATTTTCAAATCCGTGGCGGAGTTAGAAAATTAAAGTAACGTTTAAGTTAGTAATACACCGGAGGTGTACTGCTGCTATGCCATAACAAATGGGTGGAATAAAGGGCTGCTATCGGGTTTGTTGACCGGAGAGATACTATCAGCAGACTGTCGAATCTTCTTGTCGATTAAGAGATCCGAAGGCCGACTAAATAATCGCCGAAGAACCTCGGCACTATGCTTCATGATTTAAAAAAGGTTTAAATTAAACGTGGACAAGACAAATATCACATGTAATATTCACGTCACATCTTTTCCGGTAGTTGATGAATGCACACTCGAAGTTTATAAAGAAAACTTTTACTTAGGATAAATTGTTCAGCAAGATTTAATCCAACTTCGACCGAGTATTAGACCGACCGAGTAATTGACGAATTAACTCAACTGGGAGGAGTTCGGGAGTTCAGACATAACATCTTATTAAGTACTTAGAGATATGCTCCTCCCATGCTGGCCGTATAGGAAAGAAAACTCGTGGTCTCTAAGCAAGCTATAGTGAGGTCTATTGCTCAGAGTATTAGATAGCGTAATAGACTTTATAATGAGGAACGGATCAGTAAGCTGAAGCAGTAGTGAGCTGTCCGTGTAACTCAAGTAGCCGACATTTGTGAAAAGAAACATTTTCAAATGTCGGCATTGCTATGTATTATAGAATTGTGCTAGACTGTAATGAAAATAATTATAAAAGAGAAACGCAGCATATTTTGTCAATTAAACAACATATTTTGTCTTATTATTTTTGATTAATTTTCAGGAAGATGCTTTTGCCTATCTCCCGTTTCAGTTTTCCCTTCCCTCTGTCGCTTCTTACGATACCGACGGGATAATTTTTTTATAGAAAAGGGTGACAAACGAGCACACAGTCCACCTGATCTTAAGTGGTTGCTATAGTCCATAGACATCTACATCTCTCGATTACGAATCAAAATGCAGATGCATTGTCACCCGTGAGGAATAAGATGGAATGCCTTGTTTCCAGTTTTTATTTGACTTACGGATCTGAGACGTGTTCCTTCACTTCAGCGAGCTATGGAGAGTGCTATACTCGGAGTTTCTCTGCGTGATAGACTCGGAAATGAGGATATCCGCAGTAAAACCAGAGTGACCGACATAGCCCAACGGATTATGGCCGGTTTCTGAGTTACTTTTATCGGCAGTTTATCTATTCGTTAGCGCTATTGGTTTGATAACTTATGAAAATGCGTTTCCGAACATCGCAATGGAAGATAAACTCCGTTCAAGCTAATTTCAATTTAACTGGCCAATCAGTGCCGTTTATCGGTTCCATAACTTTATTTGACGTTTAAATTAAAGCAAACTGCATCAACTTTTAGGTTGTATCATGTTATTATTAAAATAAATTGCCAGTGAGCGCTAAGTATTTAAATATTAAAGGGATAAAATTAGAAGTGCAATGAATACGAGTAGCTCTTCCGAGTCTGATTTGGAAGCACTGGAGTTTATTTCTAGTATATCAGTACCCAGAAACTTAAGACATAGGAGAAATCCTTTCGAAATGTTTACGGATGAAGAATTTAAATTGAGATATCGCTTTGATAAGAATACTGTTATACACCTAAGTGATACCATCAGCTCTGCTCTAGCACCCATTATGCATCGGAAATATACATTGTCTGTGTTAGAATAAATTTTCATGGCATTACGATTTTATGTTTGCGGCGTGATTGGATTTGTTTTAGAGACAATTGTAGGGGGCTTTAACAGTGTTGTTCCAGGTCTATCCTCTGTCAAAGGCTGATAGTTTTGGATATGCGCTCTAATGTTGTCAAATCTCTCCTTCAATCTTTCACGTTCTTGATCTATTCTTTCTCTGCTTGGTACATCCATATCCAGTTGTGATAAATGCTGATAATTCTTCTCATACTCAAACCAATAGTAGTCATTTAATTTGCGTTTGATATAGTCTGGAGTCTTCCTATCAGACCCGTCCTTCTTGAAATTAGTATACAAATTTTCAATTGCTGTTGATAGCTGCTGCTGCGTAGTGAGGACATCGTTGACAGACATCATGATATAGAGATAAGTAAAATGGAAAGATCTTACTTGATGTGATGCTGGTTGCTGATTGTGCAGAGGTGGTTGGCGCGTTCGTGCTGTAGTGGTGGTAAGTACCCAACGAAGACTTAGATTCTCCTGATGCGCTCCAAGCTGCTACTACTGGGCGGCGCCCAAGACTCGCAACGCCCACAAATGCTGCTTGGTCCTTGATGCTTTGTGACACCGATGGCCGGAGCTTATTGATAATGAAATGATGCTGCACACTTATTAGTACAGACTGGAAAGCTATTGCACACGTCACTTAGTGCACTATGTCGCAATAGGTCACTGAGCGGAAACACTTTTTCCGGTCGTTAAAACCCGAATTTCAGGCCCCGCTACGGAGCTCGAAGGACCATAAAGATGTACGGAACACCTTTAAATGATAGTTGATAGGAAAAATGATTTTATTTAACCCAGATAAGCCTGAAACTAAAATTTTCTGAAAATTTTGAAAAAAGTTACATTATTTAGTTTATTAGATCTTATGCAACGTAAAAAAAAATTATGAAAAAAAAATTAAGTGTAAGGCTTTCAGGGAAACAGCCATCCTATATGTAGGACAGTAGGATAATAAGAGGAAATAAAAGACCATTTATGACAAAACAGAATGTAATTAAAAAGTGTAGTTTATTAGATAACTATTGATTATATTACCCATTGTTATATGTAATTTACTAGATTAACACTATTTATGAATGATATGTTTCAAAACACTTGACACACACTCCAACATCACATTTCTTGCAACGTGTCAAACATTTTTTGTGACATTGACGACAGCGTGTTTGCTTCGATTGAGGAATAACCAGATGATTCATTCGGTCTTTACGACTATCAGCATGTTCATGATGGGAGGGTCGGCTAGGCCCTCTTTTGGCATTTTTTCTGTTTGATTCAATCAAAGCAATTGCTACCCTTCTGCGAAAGCCAAGATGATCCAGTTTTCCATGATTTATTTTATATAACTGCCATGCATTATGTTCGGCAAGATCAATCATGTGTGTGAGCAACGGCATGTACCATTTCTTACCTCGTATACCAATTCGGTAATGTGAAATATTTTCATCAGACCGATCCACTCCTCCCATATATTTGTTATAGATGGACACCATATGTGGTTCTTCTATGACAATGTTTCTCTTTTCACTTTGTGAGAAGCGTTTGGCAGATTGTTTAGGATTTATTCCTACAGCATTAGAAGCAATACTGAATATATTATTGTCATGCCATTTAGCAATAATGAACGTGTTGTCATGTGTCGTTCTGTAATCGACAGCACCACGTTCCTTTTTTTCAGTAACTTCGATGTAATCAGAGGACAACTAGATGTCCTGTTTTCTCGAATTGTCCCAGTGCAACGAAGGCCTTTCTTTGTTATCTCTTCCAGCAAGGGCGTCCCAGTAAAAAAATTATCAAAAACTACGTGGTAAGGAAGGTCGAAGCCACGTGAAATCAGCACATCGCAAAAAGTGAGAACAACGCTTGCACCCAGCCCCAATTCTTTATATATTGGATTGCACATAGTTGTAGCACCTTGGTATGGTTCCATCCATAAAACATACCCTAACCGTGTAGCACCAACCCAAGCTTTGAACCCGTACCTAATAGGTTTACCTTTTATGTGCTGTTTGCAGCCATGTCTACCATAGTAGGGGATCATGGCCTCATCTACACTGTAATGCTCTTCAAGAGGAGAAAACTCTAAGAACTTTTTATTTAGAAGTGTAACTAGGGGGCGTACTTTTGTGTATTTGTCTTGCAAATCCAGATAATCATTGACATGAAGGTGGCGAAAAATAAAGTCGAATCTATCCCTAGTCATAGCCGAGCTGATCAATTCATTCTTTGTATCAGGGGAGAGTTTTCCCAATACATTCTTCTACGGGGGAGCCATGAATAACCACTAACCAACAATATGCCGATGAAACATTTCATATCTTCGGTGGTTATGTCTCCAGGCAAATTCTTTTTGACAGCATATTTATTGCTCTCTGACACCAACAACGAAATAACATCTTCATCTAAGAAGTTTTCAAACCACTCAATTGGGCGCTTATCTTGGCAAGCGCCTTGAACATCTGGCCAATTTACGGGATTTTTTGCCAAGTCCCGTTTTCTCCATGCGTAGGTACGCCTACGTTTAGTTCGACCTGTAGAATCAGAAGGTTCTTCTTCTGTATCACTCACCATAATCTGCCCTTGAATCATTACTTCAGCCGGTTGAAGCAGAATGTTTCGTGGCAAATTATTCAAAGTTACATTATCTTCTTCACCCGAATCTTCGTCAGTGAGACAGTCAGGATCAACAGGAGGAGGTAGAATACATATCAGTCGTTCTCTATAATCTTCTTCATTATCAGAAACATTTTCTAAAGCATCTAAAATTTCATGCGCAGCTAACGGTCTGTAAAGAAAAAGTTGTATTATTGTACTAAAATCATGTATATTATCCTACTGTCCTATATATAGTACGCTAGTATTTGTAACAAGTTATACGTAATTTATTTATATTATTTTGCTAGAATATTTATTTAGTACAAAAGTTAAGGTTATCAACTAGATATTAACACAGAAAAAAACAACTCACGAGTAAAATATAACTTTTTATACATACCTGTCATTTGCCATGTCTGCAACGCACTTTTATTACACACTTATAAGGTAAAATATAAGGTAAAAAACTTTCTTTTTATTTTTTATAATAATGCTGACACGTTTCTTACTGAAAATCATAAGACTAAATAATCTTAGATAAAGAGGGTATTCTGATATTTTTTTATTTCTACTGTCCTAAATATAGGACAGTAGGCTTATCTGGGTTAAAATAAATAATGATATTTAGGTTAGGTTAGGTTAGGTTAGGTTAGGTCGTTTAGGGTGACGCAGGTGCTGTCGGGGCACGGCTGCTTTGGCAAGTACCTGTGCCGCATAGACAGGGAGCCGGACGCTCGGTGCCACCACTGCGTCCATTGCGGGGAGGACACGGCGCAACACACGCTCGCCGATGTGTAGCTTGGGAGGAGCAGCGCCGTGTCCTCACAAATGTAGTAGGAGGCGATTTGTCGCTGTCGGCCTTGGTGCGGAGTATGGTCGGTAGCGCAGAATCGTGGGATGCAGTGGTGTCCTTCTGTGAGGACGTGATGTCGCAGAAGGAAACTGCGGAACGGGAGAGGGAGATCTCGACTCCCTTTCCTGGCCGCAGAAGGCGCACCGGGCGCAGGAGAAGGGCGGACAACGCCCTTTTCCAGCCCCCATGAATAAGTCCAGGGGCGAGGGACTAGGGGAAGCCCCCCGCCCCCCTATTCGATGGACCCGAGGCGGAGGCACGCGTGGGTGTCGGCGCGTGCCTCTGAGGTGATACAGGGGGTAGTTGAACACCTCACTACCCCGTGCAGGAGACGAAGCCCGTACAGACCGGGCCAGCACTAGTGTGGGGCTGCGGAAGAATTTGGATTCCCGCGGCCCCGTGCGTGCCCGTGCGAGGAGACACCGGGGTGGTTTTAGCCGGTAAGAGTCCGGCACACCCCTCCGCCTGTCCCCAGGCAGAGGCAGTCCATGAGGATTTCCCCCCCGTAAAAAAAAAAAGGTTAGGTTAGGTTAGGTTAGGTTAGGTTAGGTTAGGTTTTTTTTTTTTTTAAATTGACCTCCCTGAGACTTTGGGAGACTGTTTTTACAATTTGTCTTTATTATTTTGTTTGTTTATCTTCAAAAACTCATTCATACATCATATCTTATAATCTGTTCGTCAGCCATTCAGCATCCCATTTTCATCTCGCTTACATCATCTTTCAATCATGGGCTGAAGGCCATAGTGTACTTACATTCTAATTGAAACAGAAAGGGGCGGGGACAGTGAAGGGGGGAAATAATAAAACTTTAATTACATTTATCATTAATGCTAACTTAAGACTATGTTCCTAATTACAATTTATTTATGCTAATATATTTATATAACAATATAATTACTTAGCATAACTTACACTCTATTTCTTTTATTTACAGCAATGCACAGTTTTATACAAAATTTGAGGAACAAGTCTCTATTTTTACCCAGTACAATATCCGGAAGCGTACTTACTTCCAGTTTGCAGTCCAATAAGAACTCCAGCTCCTGCCTCGTAGGCCGGCGTCGGGGCGAACACGCCGGATCGCAGACGCACGATGGACTCTCCTTACACTTGAAACGATGCAAGTACTCGGAGAATCCACCGTGCCCCGACAATACCTGAGTGACAAATCTGTCCACCTTTATTTTACCGATGACACGGTATGCGGCTATCGCGTCCGGGAAAAAGACCCGGGTGACACCGGCTGTTTCACCGGCCCGGTATCGTTGGTTCCATTCATCAAGCGATCGCATACGAATGCTTCGCCTGATGAATGAAACCGGGCAGCTGTCATAGTCAAAACTGCGTTTAGACTTTAGCGCAGCTTCCTTGGCCAGATGGTCGGCACGCTCATTCCCCTCTAGTCCCGCGTGGGCTTTGATCCAGAACAAATTAACAAGTTTGTCCTGTATCGAAGCCCTGTGCAGGTGGCCCCGCGCCTCGACGGCCAGGGGGTGGAGGGCAACTGGATTTATCGTTGTCTGCAGTGCCGACAGAGAGTCAGAATAAATTCCGATTGATCTGGCCGAGTTATCTGCGGCCGTCCGCGCCGCCCTGCATATCGCCAGGAGTTCCGCCTGGTAGACGGTGCAAAAGGACGGCAAAGTAAGCTTGAGGGTTTTGGTTTCGGCGGCGCTCCTCCATATGGATAACGCCGCACCCACCTTGCCCTCAATCTTACTGCCGTCCGTGTAGATATTAAGTTCGTGATCAATATTTACCGCTAGGTGTTCCTCGCCCGCCAGGCACTTGAAATCCAGGTCGATATGCTGAGCGGGATGCGGAGACCGCAGAGCCGAGGACATCCGTTCCACCTCCCGATCTCCTATCGCGTCCTGGGGTATACCCCTCCTCGCACCATACAGCGCCGCGGCTTCGCGGACGCGCAGGTCAAGGGGGAGTATCCCAGCGAGCAACAGTGCTGAGTTCAGGGAGGTAGTGCGGTATGCCCTACACAGCTTCTGCGCAAAGCCCCGCTGGACCACGTTCAGCTGCTTTCGAACACCGAGCTTATCAACAGCCGGCGCCCAAACGGCAGCCGCATACAGTATCACGGGCTCAACCACCGGACTGTAGATAGCGCGGATAACTTCGGGGTGGAGGCCCCAGCTCGCCTTCGCGGCTCTCGAAAGCTGGGCGTAGAAGGCTACGGCCTTCTTACACACATTCGCGACGTGCGTGTTGAAGGTCAGGCGCTGGTCTAGGACGACTCCCAGTAACCTGAGTTCTCCGACCATGCCAATGTCGACCCCGCCCATGTGGAGGCGTGGGGTGTCATACTTCAGTTTGCGCGTGATGACCATGGCGCTGGTCTTGTGCGGCGCAAACCTCAGTTTGTTCTGGACTACCCACTCCCTCACATGCTCGAGGGCGGCATTAGCACGGCTTTCGACCTCATGAGCCCTCTCACCTTCAAAGACCAGCACCACATCGTCAGCGAATGCCTGCACATAGTGATGTCTAGCCTCCAGCTCGCGAAGCAGTGGATCCAACAAGAGGTTCCACAAAATCGGCCCACCGATAGACCCCTGCACGCAACCCTTCTCGGTTTTCCTCACGTGCTCCTCCCCGCAGTACCGTGCGCGAACATGCCTGCCGCTCAGGTAGCTGCCCAGGAGCCTCCTGATGTTAAACGGCACTCGTTCCTCCGCCAGTCTGACTTTGATGCGTGGCCACCAAGCGTTGTCGAAGGCGCCCTCTATATCCAGTGACACAAGCGTCATCAACTTTTTGTTTTTTAAACCTAATCTGATGTGCTCAACTAGTGTATAGAGGGCGTCCTCGGTGCTCCGCTGGGGCATAAAGCCAAACTGGCGGGTGCTGAGCCTGGGCGCTATATGATATTTTAATCTGGCGACAAGCATTTTCTCCAGCACCTTCCCCAGCACCGGAAGGAGACCGATCGGCCGATACGACCGTGGTGTCGTATAAGTAATCTTCCCCGGCTTGCGGAGGAAGATTACCGTGGCCTCGTTCCAGGGCTCGGGAAAATGCCGGAGTTCGAGGCACCTGTTGAAAAGAGCGAGTGAGAGTTCGGGGTCAAATTCTATCGCGTGCAAACATATATCGGCGATAAAACCGTCCGCGCCTGGAGCCTTCTTCGGATTGATGAACCGGCAGGCCAATTTCAACTCCAAAGGAGTGAAAGGCGGGTCCGTCAATTCCGAAGAAGTTTCAGCGTCAAAGAGCTCAGCTTGTACCCTCACCCTTCGGTGCTCCTCGGAGTCATCCCCCTCGGAGTCCTCCGGGTAAAAGGTTTCGGCCATATGCCTCACCGAGCCCCTGGCGTCTAGCTCCATACTGTCTACCACCAGCGGTGGGTCTTCGTCTCTCCTGGAGGTTCTGCCGAGGACCCGATAGATACCTCCCCAAACCGATTCCCCGTCTTGGCGTTCGCAGAAGGAGACCCAGCTGCGCGTCTGCGCTTGCCTTACCTCGGTCTCGTAACGCTCCTTCGCCTCGAGATACTCCCCAACTACCTTCCGACGCCTAACCGGCGCTGCACACCGAATCCTGCATCTCTTGGTGGCCACCTCACGCTTTAGCGCTGCCAACCCCTCGTTCCACCATGGCATATTCAACACATCCTTGCGCTTTATTGGCGGAATAGACGAGGCACATGCTTCGGCTATTAATGTGTTGTATTTTGTGATTGTGTTATCTAATTGTGAACCGTGTGTTAAATTTTTAATATAATCTAATGTTAAGTTTTCTCTATTGATAATTTGACCCAGTTTCTCACGAAACTGGGCCCAATTTGCGTGTTTAGTGTAATATATTCTTGTGGTGTGCTTGATGAAATTCTTGTTGATGTGCCTTGTCGTTAATGTGTAGGATATGCCATTGTGGTCCGAGCTGGTCAGGTCCTCGCGCACGCGCCAGTCGTCCACCAAGCTATACAGGTCCGGCGATACGGCAGTTATATCAACATAACTGCTGTACCTTACGCCGCCCCGGATAGTGTCAAATGTAGGGGTTTCCCCTCGGTTCAGGATGCAGAGCCCGAGGTCCTCCAGTGAGCCGTGCAGTTCTTCGCCGCGGCGATCTGTCACGGGACTCCCCCACCAGACGCTCTTGGCATTGGAGTCGCCCCCAATTATAACACTCCGAGCTCCTGTCTCGCGCTGCACCCGGCGCAGGTGTGCCAGGTACGAGTCCATCGGCAGGTCGGGCTCAAAGTAAAATGAAACCAGGATGATCTCCCAGTTGCGGACTCGGATCCCCACCACTGCGATGTTGATCGTGGTGAGTTTCGGGTACTGTGTTATGTGAAGGTCCGCGTCAAAAACTATGATCGCGGCCTTTACAGTCCACTTCCATGGTCCGCACACTGGAAGACTCTGATCCCATTTTGACTCTTCACACGCCCTGTTCCGCCGACGTATGGCTCCTGCACCAGAGCAAACCGCGCACGCTGGTTAGAGGCTTCGATCAGCAGCTCGGAGTGTGCCAACTTACTGCGCTGGAGGTTCGTCTGGAGGACTTTGAGAACCACTGCGTTCGCCGGCACGCCCTTAGCAATACGCTACGGATTGCCGGGCGAGGTCATCCCACCTCTTCCTGACGGGACAGTTGTCGCTAAATGCGTTATGTTCAACATTTTCAAACTTCGCGCGACAACAGTTCCGGCAGGAAGGTGGGGACCCCGCCAGCCAGTCCGCGCATTTAGTGCGCAAGTGCGGCCAGCCACAGTGGCTACATAGGTCTGCTGGGTCTTTACAGTACTTCCGCCCGTGGCCATAGCCGAGGCATCGCGTGCATTGGACCAGTGGCGACTGGTCCTCCGCTCGCACCCTCTGGAGGTCGATGTGGACCGAGCCCACGCCGGTTATCCTCGCCCAGAGGGTGGGCGACGCACTCAGGACCACGTTGGCCACGTGCGGGTTCCTAGCCCTTCTGCGATACCTTACCTCGAGTCGGTCATCCCCAGGGCCGAGGCCGTCAAAGAGGTCCCGATTTTGGTTCCTTAGGGCCTTTAAAATGTCACCATCGGTGTTGATTGTTAGGACACCTCTAAGGATCAGAAGCGGGTCTCTATTTTTGACGTCCTCGACGTTGAGGCCCGACCCTTCCTTCGCCAATCTCTCCTTGGCCTTTCTCCGGTCCTCGGCAGTGCTAAAGCCCATGACGACCTTGCGGTCTTTGGCCTTCCGGACCCGGTCGACCTTAACCCATCCCTCCTTCGCGTTTAGGGTTTTCCTCACCTTTCCAAGGACCTCCTCTCCTGTGTCCTCTTCGTCCTTGGAGGTGACAACCATTGAGTGGAGAGCCGCGGGTCTCGCTGGCTGCTGCGGCCTCACAGCAGCCACGCAGGCGTAACTACGCTGTTGGTCCTCGGCCGACCTGCTGCACCTAGTGAGCTGCTCCTGGAGAGCCTTCATCCGCTCATTACTCTCCAGGAGAAGCCGAGAGTGCTCGTTGAGTTTGGTGCTCAGTCCGGAGTTCGAGGGCACCGTAAATGTGGTGTCGGCGTCCTTAGTCGTCGACACCCCCTTCACGGAGCCCCCGGCACCCTTACGAGCCCTCTCGGCTTTCAGGTCGGCTTCGGACTCAATAATCAGTTTCTTAAGCTCGTCCAGGGACCCCAGGATGGTCTCTTTGATATCCCTCCTGAGGTTCCTGGACGAGTCCACTGCCTGTTTCGCCTTTAAATAATGGTGCTTGGCCCGCTGCAATCTGGTCTGCCCGGCGGTCGCCACTGGTGTGTGAACCAGCACTTCAACCCCCCCCCTTCGGACTCTCAACCCGCTTTGGGGTCGGCGTCTTTTCTTTAGAGGTGGAGGGGGCGCCCGGTCCGGCCGTATAAGCCGACTCGGGAGCCACCCCCACCCCCTTCGGACTCTCTACCCGCTCAGGGGTTAACGTCTTGCGCTTAGAGGTGGAGGGAGCGCCCGGTTCAGCCGTACAAGCCGACCCGGGAACCGCCCCCTCCCACTTCTCCATACTCTGTCTTGGCAGCTTTTTCACGATCTTGGGGGGAGTTGAAGGTGGGTTCGCTTTTTCCGGCCGCTTGACCGGTGTCCGGAGTCCCAAAACCATTTTTCAGGGAGGTCGCGTCAACAATTAATAAAATAGATAAAATTAAAATAAAATGTCGAAATAATAGTCAAAATTTATAATAAAATGTCAATAATAAAATTACCGCAATAGCGGGTTGTATAGAGTAAAAATAGAGAGTGTTCCGTCAAAAATCAAGTTCCGTAGAATCCTACGGCCCTTACTCAACCTAAAACTACTTAAAAACTCTCTAAAATTTAAAAATACTTTATAGAAAAAGTTACAGTTATATATTTACAGTTAGTTTAGTTTTAGTTATATAGTTACAGCTGAAAGCGCTCCTCGAGCCCTATTCAGGGAACCCAAACTCGGCATACCTAGCCCGAAAGGTTCCCAAGTTACAGCGCTTCCAAATTATGGTTTCCAAACAAGATGGCCGCCAAATTTATGGTTAATGCGCTATAACTCCTGAACAGGTGGGCCTAGAGCTCCGTGCTTGGGCTCGTTTTGATGGGCTCGACCAGGGCTATAATATAGTGTAGCTTTCAGGAATTTAATTTTTGGATGCTGAAATTTCCTGAAAGCTGAGTTATCTGTTCCGGCACTACTTGCCGACGTCTGGGGTCCAAACCCCAGTCCTGTACGACTTCTAGTTCGGCAGCTATGGCTTATTTTAGATTTCCAAGATGGCTGCCGAACTGTCAAACTAGATGTTTGATTGCCAATAACTCTGCTTCCAGAAATCGCAGAAGACCAGCGTTTGGACTATACTACTGCCCCTCTCCCGGTCTTTCAGATAGGATCGATTTCAGGACCCTGAAAAACTAGGGCTCAAAAAAGCCCGAGTCTTTGTAGGTGGGTAGAAATCGATCCACTAATAGTACAGTCCAAAACCGTAACTCGCTACGACTTCTACAAACAGAGCTATTAAGTTTTTAAAATTTTCAAAATGGCCGCCGGTCCAGACAACTTATCTCTATCTTGGCCGTCTCTTAATTGATTTGACCCGTGTTTGGGCTCGTTCAAAAGGTCTCGGTGTCGAGATTACGTCTATATTAATCTTTTGGCTTTTTAAGCCCCCCTTTAATTAAATTTTTTACAATTAAATATAAATTTTTTGAAAATTTTGATTTTTAGAGCTAAATTTTGATTTTAAAATTCTACAAAAATTTACATATATTATAATACAGAGCCTTATTTTAAATATCTATTTAAAAGTTTACTACTACTTATTTTAGGGGTAACACATGTTAACTAAAATATTGAAAAATTTATAACTAAAAAACTACTCACTAGAAAAATCCAAAATTTTGTTCGTATATTCCTTATGTACTTCTTAACACTATTTTAAAATAATAACTGGGGGTCTTCACTTTAGTTTTTAAGTTATTTAAATGGATTTAAATGGAGTCCGGTGTCAACTGCCGTCCCGAACGCCACGTTTCTGTGTTGCTCCGTGCTCTAAAAATCGCAAAAATAGGTTTTTCGCAACCGATTTTGGTGAATGAGGTACCAAAAGTTGCGCCTTGACTCGCGGCGTAAAATAGTGAAGTTTTCAGGAAAATCGGAGTGTTTGTGAAAAAGTTATAGTGCAATAAGTGATTTTCAAAAATTTTCAAATTTTCAAAGTAAAACGCTGCGCGATTAAGCGCTATTACCTATACTTTTTTAAAGTGCGGCCTTCAAGCTATTCGCGGCCCCCACCTACGTGTAAAATTTGAGATTTCTCGGAGCCATAGTCTAATGGCTATGGCTAAAGCCAAAAAAACAAGTGCCACGTGGGCACGTGTTTTGAGAAGCAAAAGCGTGCGGCTGTTCTTGAAGGCGGATTCTGGTAGTACGCGTGGAGAGCAGCCGGGAGCAAGTTTCAGGACAATTTTACGATAAGTGGTTTAAGAGATAATGACTTTATTAAATTTAGAAAAAATTGACATTTAAATAACTTAAAAACTAAAGTGAAGGTTAGGTTAGGTTAGGTTTTTTTTTGTTTAGAGACTGTTAAGTTTTCTTACATAATGCATTATGCTATCGGGATACAAGTTGCATTATGGAGATTGGATCTCTTTAAAACTATGTCTGTTAAATCGTATGGCTTTATTTTTAAGTTATTGCAGATAATTTCATGGTCTATTCTAGTGTTGTTAAATTTTGGGCATTCTTTAATGAGATGGATAACAGTTTGGGATGTGCTTCCGTCACACGGGCAATAATCATTTGGGCTTATTTTGAACCTATATAGGTAGCATTTGTGAAACCCGTGATTACTTAGAATTTGCGTAAAATTAAAGTCAGGTTTGATTTTTTCTAAAACTTTGTGGAGTTCTTCGTATGTAGGGCACCACGTTTTGGTATATGTGCAGTTAACTATGTTATTGTAATAATCTTCACTCGCAGTTTGTAAAATCTTACGATGTATTTGTTTTATGTAGCTGATAGGAAATTTGGAATAATCGGGGGCTTTCTTTAAGTTCGTTGCTGATTTGGCTGCCGAGTCCGCTAATTCATTCCCGGTTACACCATTATGGGCTTTCGTCCAGATGAATCTTACTGATTTATTTCTTGTTTCTATATTAGTAACGTTGCGGTGTATTGCTACTGCTAATGGGTTCGTGGTGTTTGGGTTATTTAACTCTAAGAGGCTTGACTTGCTATCGGAAAATATTGAAAATTTTATAAGTTTACTGTTCAGAATCCATTCACTTGCTTTTAAAATTGCAAAAAGTTCAGCTTGGTATACAGAACAAGCGTCATGCAGTTTATATTTCTTAACGACGTTTTGACCATCAAGGTGAATGACAACAAAAGCAGCTCCTACACCTTTATCAGTCTTGCTTCCATCTGTAAATATACTTGATGTTGCTGTATCGGAGTATTGATTTATATCCTGTTGGTTTGAAGCTTCCTGAAATTGGATTGTTTTTCTTTGGCAAGGGTGTAGAAGTTCTGCAGGTATCACTGGTGTTTCGAGTTCTATATCTTTAGGAAGATATATGGAGGTTTTACATCGCTTCGTTATTTCTAAATCTGCACACGTTTTTATTTTAGCTTGTAATGAATAAAGTTTTGCCAGAGAGATTGCAGTTGCCGTGCTTGTTGTTCGAAATCCTCTTATGATTTTAATGGCGAAATTGCGTTGGAGAGAAAGTAACCGTTTTTCTATATACTTATATTTTAGAGCAGAACTCCAAATACTTGATGCATAGCAAACAATAGGTTCTATTACTGCAAGATATATGGTATGCACATTTTCTGAATTTACTCCCCAAGTAGGTTTTATATATTTGACTAATTTTTGAAATAGATTGTACGATTTGTGTATTGTATGTTCTGCATGCTTTATGAAATTTAATTTTTGGTCTATAATGACCCCTAAATACTTTATTTGGCGGAAGAATTGCAATGGTAGACTGTTCATAACTATTTCACATTTGCGAGCTTTATTGGTAAATGATATCATTTGGGTTTTATTAGGATTAAATCTTAGTTTGACTGAGTTTCCCCACGATACAATTTTGGAAAGAGCTTCGTTAGTTGTAGTTTCAAGATTTTGGGTATCTTTTGAAGACACTATTAATAAGAGATCATCTGCGAAGGCTTGGAGATGGCATCCATTGGGTAGCTCAGATGTTAAGAGCTCATCAAGTATCAGGTTCCATAGCATTGGACCGCAAACTGAACCCTGAACGCATCCCCGAGACATATACTTGGTAGCTGAACTATCCGCAAAATCAAGTTTGACTACACGGTGTTGGAAGTAATTTTTAAGAAGATTATATAAGTTGCTAGGACATTTAATAGTGTGAAGCCTATGAAACAGTGCTGGCCACCAGGCATTGTCAAAAGCCGCCTGTATATCGAGTGAGATTGCCAAAACTTGATGATTTTGCAATCTAGCATTTTGTATAACGTCAAGTGCTTTTTGGATAGCAGCCGTTGTTGAAGTTTGCTCTTTGAAACCGAATTGTAAATTACTAGTTGCATTAGTTGTGTGTAAGAAATATGTAAGTCTTTTAGTAATTAATTTTTCTAAAGCCTTTCCAAATACATTAATGAGTCCTATCGGTCTATATGAAGCGGTATTAAGTTCGGTTTGATTGTGTTTTGGGATAATTATTATATATGCGACCTTCCAGTCCTTTGGAAAGTGGCCGAGTTGCAGGCATCTGTTCATTATTTGAGTGATTGTAATAGGGAAAGTTTCAGCAAATTTAAAACATATATCCGATGTGAGGTGGTCTAGACCAGGTGATTTTTTGGGGTTCATGGATTTCAATGACTCAAGTACTTCTTCTACAGGAAATGGAGCATGTGCTGGCGTGTCGGGTGTTTCGTTAAAAGAATTACGGAGCTGCATGTGCCTTAAGCATGTATCGGGTCCATCATCAGGAAAATATTCATTTAAAAACGTTTCAGCAGTTTCGTATGTTGTTTTTGTGTATTTACCCGCTCTTGTTTTAAGAGTTGAGGGAGGCTGCTTCAAAGGTGTGGTCTTAAGTAACCGATTGGTTATACTCCATACATCCTCCTTTCCCTGCTTATTGCAGAACCTCCCTGAAATGCTCAGTTGAAGCAATTCTAATTGCTTGAGCATATTCATTTCTTAAGTTTTCTTTTTCTAGCAACAATTCGGTTAACGGTTTTTTACTGCGTTTCATTTGTTGAATTTTGTGGTGATTTTTTATAGCTTTGGTTAGGTTAGGTTAGGTTAGGTTAGGTTAGGTTAGGTTAGGTTAGGTTAGGTTAGGTTAGGTTAGGTTAGGTTAGGTTAGGTTAGGTTAGGGTAGGGTTTTTTTTTTAATATACGTTGGTTCGCTTGCGGGACTGATACGCATAAGAAATTCGCTACATGATCGGCCAGAATTGCGAATGGGATACAATTCCTTTTGCCTAGCATGTTTCAGTTTAAGTCTATAACTTTTGTGATTCACAATTTCAATTAGAACTCATTTATTTAAAAAAAATGTTTTTACTATATACTGTTGAATGATTTCAGTTTATCGATTATGTAACTAGCATACTTCACAAACGATATTATTGCACTTTCTTTTGTTACAAGCTCCTGTATGTTGTACGGAGAGACTTTAAGCATCTGACAGTGTAATTCATGTTCCATGCGCTGTGCACCAAATCTGGGACAGCATTTCAAAAGGTGGTCAATATTTTGTACACTATGGTTATTGCAAGGGCATGTGTCTGTGTTTGAAATCTTAAATCTATATAAATATTCTCTGTGGAAACCATGACCTGTGAGAATTTGGGTTAATTTAAAGTCAATTTTTGTTGTTTTCCAAAGTCGTTTAATGGAAAACAGGTCCGGTAAGAGCTGTTTTGTATGTTTCCCTTGTGGTGCACTGTGATATCGGTTTTGCCATTTATAGAGATTGTCTTTTTTTATTTTTGCTTTAACAAAGCTTATGGGAAATTTTGTATAATCAAAATTTTTCTTTAAGTTGGCTGCGCATTTTGCAGCTGCATCAGCTGCTTCATTTCCGGCAGAGCCTGCATGACCTTTTACCCATGTTATATCGACTGTTCCATCTTCTCTTATTTTCTTAATGTTTTGATGAATATTTGCAACTATTGGGTGAGTATTACTGCGGTTACATATTGATTGAATTGATCTATCAATATGTAACCGCATTCTGACTATCTGTGAAAATTTTTATATTTTTGATATTTCCCTTCAAAGACCACGTACAAGCTCTATCGATGGCAAAAAGCTCTGCCTGAAATACAGTGCAGCTATCATGTAATTTAAATTTTTTGGTTATTGCATTTTTATTTTTCGATAGAACTACAAAAGAGGCGCCCACTCTTCCGTTCTCCAATTTACTTCCGTCTGTGTATATATTAATTGGTTGTGTA
This sequence comes from Parnassius apollo, assembly GCA_907164705.1. Lineage (NCBI taxonomy): Eukaryota > Metazoa > Arthropoda > Insecta > Lepidoptera > Papilionidae > Parnassius > Parnassius apollo. The sequence continues at coordinate 4,880 of CAJQZP010000620.1, read as the reverse complement.
AAATTGTTTGGGCTTTCTTCTGAAGTTTGTAAACTGTCTGGCACTATTTTAACTCTGAGAGCTGGATGTAGAAGATTTTGAATCGGTGTAGGCTTTTCAAGGGTTATATCATCGGGTAGATATTGGGTGATTCCGGAAATTCTAGTGTTTTCTATTTGATTTATTTCTGTAACTTTTAAGTCTAAAGGCATGAACTGGGCAAGTGCTAGCGCAGCAGTCGTAGAGACTGTACGGAAGCCTCGGATGGCTTTGAGCGCAAACAAGCGTTGTGTTTTTTCCAACAATCGCTTGCAACTCTTTTTCTTTGCAGCATGGCCCCAAACACCAGCAGCGTATGTGATAATAGGTTCGATAACTTGGTGATAAATAATGCTTATATTTTCAGGTTGAATACCCCAGGTTGGTCTGCAGTAAATACACAGTTTGTGAAATATTTTTATGGATTTATTTGTAACATGTTTAATGTGACTGTTGAAAGTTAATTTTGTATCTACGATGACCCCTAATACTCGTAATTTTATTTCTTTAACAAACGGAAGCAACATTTTGTTCATCACTAAATTAACTGACTTGGCTTTTGGGGTGAAAGCGATTGCCTGTGTCTTTTCAGGGCTAAAAGAGAGTTTGACTTTACCTCCCCATTGTACAATTTCGCTTAGTGCTTTATTAGTAATAACTTCTAATTCGTTTTTATCGTGTGCGTGTGCAATAAGCAATACATCGTCCGCAAAGGCTTGGATGTGACAACCTGTTGGCAACTGAGTTTCCAAAAGTTCGTCGAGAATTAGATTCCAAAGAGTTGGTCCACAAGTTGTACCCTGTATACATCCCTTGGACATCATTTTGGTGACCTCAGTACCTCCGTAGTTCAGTGATACTTTCCTATTTTCTATATAATTACATATTAATCCGAAGATGTTACGAAAGCACTGAATGTATCGGAGTCTGTGAAGTAAGGCGGGCCACCAAGCGTTATCAAACGCTGCCTTGATATCCAAGGAGATGGCTATTACCTGTTGTTTGTTCTCTTTAGCTTTTTGGATGTTTTTTATGGCATTAGCAATAGCTGCAGTTGTGTTAAGTTGCTCTTTGAAACCAAACTGTCGGTTGCTCATTCTGCCATCTCGTGTAGCCTGGTATTTGATTCTATTTATGAAAAGTTTTTCAAGTAATTTGCCAAACACGGGAAGAAGACCTATTGGGCGGAAAGAGTTTAAATTAGTACAATCAGATTTATTGGGTTTCGGAATGATTTTAACGTATGCGATTTTCCACTGTTGTGGAAAATATTGGAGGGACAAGCATCTGTTCATTATTTCTGTTATAAGTTTTGGATAAGCTATAGAAAACTGAGTGCAAATATCGGCTGTTAGATTATCGATACCAGGAGCTCGTTTGGGATTCATGTTTTGGATGCATTCTATAACTTCTTCTTTAACAAAGGGAGGGTCGTCATTTGTTTTTGGAAATAGTTCGCGATTTTTCCTGAGTTGTTCATGTGCGGGATTAGAGTCTGGACTGTCTTCAGGGTAGAAATGATTTAGTAGTGCCTTTGCGGTTTCTTTTTCATCATTAGTATAGTTGTTTCCTACTTTTAGAGTACTCGGTGAGCAATTAGACTTTGTCTCCTTTAAAAGTCTGTTGGTAACTGACCAAACATTCTCCTTACCTTGCCGTTCACAGAATTCTCTAAAGTTATCTGTTGATGTTCTCCGCAGCTCATCCCCGTACTCTTTCTTTTTTCTATTTCTTTCTTCTAACAGTTGGTCCAGGGCAAGCCCTTTGCGTTTGGTATGATGAATTTTATGATGGAGGGAGATAACATCTTTTTTTCAGTTTTTCCAATTTGTCTGTCCACCATATGGGTTTACATTGGGTGCCGTTGTTCTTCATTGGCATGGATGCTCGACAAGCTTCGTGGATTGTACTGATAATTTTTGTAATAAAGGATTCTAATTCGTTGGTATTTAATGTGGGAATATCTACGTCTAGGCATCCGTTATTGCACATTTTGAGGTCTAAGACTGCCTTAGACTCTGCCCAGTTAGCTTTTTCACTTTTATACAGATATGTGGATGTGTTTTTTCTTTTTGTGGTGTTAACGTTAAATAGGTTGAGCGTAAATTCAATAGAATTATGTTGAGACGAGGGACAAGCCTCCAGGTTAACATTCCAGCTATTTATTTTCTCGTATATAGACCCTGAGGCAAAAGTTATGTCGATAATAGAGGAGCAATTTCTACCATGTGTGACGGTTTCAAACGTTGGGATGCTTCCTTGGTTGCAAATATACATATCATTTCCTATTATAAGTTCCGCCACTTCGCGACCTCTTTTGTTAGTTGTTTCACAACCCCATAGTGGGTGCCAACCATTAAAATCGCCACATATTATACGATGAGAGTCATTGGTTGATTTAAGGAAGGCGTCTAAGCGCTCAAGTGTTGCGTGTTCATCGTCTCGGGGCTCAACGTATGCTGATGCAATATATAATTTCCTTGTGCCTATTGTCATTTGGACAACGCAGAGGTTAGAAGTTGAAAACTGTGTCATACCTATTAACGTTCCACAATTATTTTTAGCTATTATGCAAGCTTTGACTTTTTGGTCACCTGGGAATTGATATATGCAAAGGCCTTGTATTGATTTCATTTCTTGTTTGGTTCCTAAATATGGTTCTGAGACTATTGCTATAGAGTAATCGTTTGCAGCAAAGTATCGTAAAAATTCTTGTTGGCAGCTTTTGGATCGGTCTATGTTACACTGAATTATTTTCATTTTATTTGTTTGATCCATAGTCGATTCGCTGGTTTATACGCTCTTTCATGCCTTTGACTCTAGGACAGGAAAAGGAAGTTGCTGCATGTTGTGTGTCAAATTTGGTATTGAACTTATTATTATGCATTTGGCAGTTGTAGCACGTAGTAGCCGATTTATTCGCCTTATTTGGACAGTTTGTGTATGTGTGATTTCCTGCTGCACAGTGCGAGCAGGGATGGATATTATTGGTGCACTTGCCTTGAACGTGTCCAAACTGAAGACAGCTAAAGCACTGAATGAATGGGCAAAAATTTTCGACATGTATACGTTGATGATCAACGTTTATTCTTCCGGAATCCATTATTTTGCGCCATATCGTAGGATTGCATAAGAAAACTGCGTTATATAATTTAGGGTTTTTGTTTTTCCTCTTAAAACGTAAGCAAAGAGCGTCGTCCGTATTATTTATGAGGTCCCGTAATTCGTCGTTTTGCCCTGTGATGATACTGACTAACTCTTCTGATGGGACGTCATTTGATAAGCCCTTTAAGATGACCATAGGGTTAATTTTGCGCGCGGCTTCAGCGTTAACTGTCGTAGCAGATTTCAAACGTTCTAAAGCGTCGTCCCTCTGGGAGCATGTATCAAATTCTACTCGGAGTTTATTATTTGATATGACTTGCAATTTGGAGGGTGCATAATTACAACTCTTAAAACAGATACTCTTGCGCCATGACTCGATAACTTCTTGTCGCGAATTAACTTTATTAGTAGGAGTGACAATAATAGCCGGTTTTGATGCATGTGTGGGTGCTGGATTGCTCGGCGGAGGACGAGGGGTAGAAGCAACACTCGCATAGGATTTGGTTTGAGTGCGTATCGAGAGTTTGGAAATCTCTTCCTTAATAGTATTTTGCAGCGACTCTTTAACCTCTATAATACTTGCCGTATATTCAGTTTTTATTTGTGTTTCTCTTATGATTCTGTTAATGTCATGCGCCATTTCTATAATCGCTTTTTTGCTGTCTGATGTCACACTTCTGCCAGCCGATATGGTTGTGATTATGTTATTCGCTATAGTGGTTATTGAATTAAGGCCTTCGAGTATGCTTGCAGAAGTAGGCATCCTATGATAGGGTGAATTTTCATTTGCGATGCCACCAGTTTCAGTACCTGTGCACGCCATTTTATTTAAACTTTGCCTCCTAAATGATCAACTAACAAAACTAACGGTAATAAAGAGAAACAAGTATGATTTTAAAATGCAGTAGCAAATTCTACTTCTGCAATGAAAACCGGAAGGGTGGGGAGTCGATGTTTGTCTAAGCTTATTGTTTTTATTTACGGGTTTAAGAAAAAAAAAATAAAATAAAATAGATATAAATTAAATAAAAAAAAATCGATGTACATAAAAAATCGATATAAATAAAAAATCGATATAGATTCCTGCAAGCCTACTTAAGTAAGAAAAACAGGGAGGGTGAGAGGGCGATTTTTTCGAGTTCTGTATTGTTTATAAAGCAAATAAGGGTGCAGATGGTAGTTTCTACACAGTATGGACCTAATAAAAGCAAAAAGAGCGAAAGAAATGAAGATTTGAAAAATTTTAAAAATTTTAGGAAATTACGAGTATAGGAAAACGAATTTTGTGAAAATCAATATTTTAGCGATAGAAATTCACTATAAAAACTATAGATAAATACGGGGGGCGGTTGAATACACTATTTAAAAAGAAAATTTAAACGGAAAAGGCCACTTTTCAGCCGAGTTATAGATGAATACGTGTTTTTATTAATGAATTTACGTAATTAAGAGACGGAAAATATGAAAATTATATATATAACGTTAGGAATTTACCAAGAAAATTATATAGGAATACGGGGGGTAGTTAGTTACACTATTTAAATAGAAAATTTAAGAGGAAAAGGCCAATTTTCAGCCAAGCTATGGATGAATACGTGTTTTTATTGTTGAATTTAAGTAAATAATAGACTGAAAATATGAAAATTAAATATATAACGCTAAGAATTTACTAAGAAAACTATAATCAAATATGGGGAGCAATTAACTACACAATTTAAAGAAGATTTGAACGAAAAATACCAATTTTTAGAAAAGTT